>VZSV01000075.1:2853728-2892839 GCA_013398735.1 Nothocercus julius | reverse complement strand
CCTCCCTCGGCCTCCATCACTTCCTCTGGGCGGGCTCGGGAGGCCGCCCCGCTCCGCCCCGGGGGGCTGCGCCCCTCGGCGCGGCCGTTGAGGCGGCAGCAGCTCCGCGGGCAGCCGGGGTTTTGCTGACAGAAGAAGCGGCTGTCGAAAGGCCCGGAGAGTTTTTGGGGGGAAGCGGAAGGATAAGAGAGGCTGTGGTAAATAACCGAGCGGTGGTGATCGAGAGCTGAGAGCCCCTCTGCTCCCACGTGGGGCTTTCACAAATAATTTGGTCTTAACAGAAGTTCTGAACTCAGCTGTGTATTGGCCCTCTTCAGCGATAGTGACAAACATCACACAGGTGATGCCACTTGCTTTAAACTCAGGTGGCAGCGGCAGAAGGCTTACAAGGGACAGTAAGTACAGAAATGACAAGTTTACAGCCCTCCTTGCCGCACACTGTAACGACGGCTGTCAGCACAGGCGAGGGCGTTGGAAAACCTGCTTGAGCAGCAGGATGTTTGTTGCTTTAAACCGCAAAGTGGAGGTACAGAGATGGAAACAATACACGGTTGTCAAAAACCGAAAATAGAACCTAGCTGTTACCACTCCTGGTAGCCATCCTTTTGTCTACTAAGGTTGTACAATTGCTTAACTATTTATAAAATAGTGGGCACAGTTATCAAAGGAAAGGATGGCGAGTATGTGGAAAGGCTGCTTAGGTGAAAGAAATGCGAATATGTGCACATACCTGAAAGCGACGGTGTTTTCAGCCAACTGGAGACAACATTTCAAAGAAGTGGCCTAAGGACATTGCATTACCTCTCTTCCCATTGATTCCCTCTCTTCCCTGTCGGGAAGCGTCATGTCTGTAACTCAGTCCGTAGGTTAGCTGACCATAATCCTGGTCATAGCACAGGGATATAGCTATACATATAGACATATATACATATACATAGCTATAGTTGATATCAATATATAGAGAGAGATGATACAGCATAGCTGCATGATGGCAATTGGATTTTACTGAGGAAATAGTTAAGGTATAAGAAACTACATGAGCCAAAGTCCTGAAAGACAAGAAAAGTGGCATTGTTGGGGTGGCAGTAGTTAGTTTCAAGAGAAAAGATACTTAAAAGGCCTAAAGGAAAAGAAAAAGGCAGGAAATCAAAAAACAACTCAGCAATGCTGAGAATCGGAATGGCAGTGACCAAGCTTTCCCCATTGGGCTGAAAACGCTCTGGTCAGCCAAGACTCAACATATTTCTTATGAGGAGTGATACACGTGTTAGCGCTTGGCTTAGGAGTCTATTAGTCCTCGCTGTCTCTTTGGGATATTGACTGATAAACAGCTACTTGCTCAGGTTGTTTGTGTCCTGTTTTTAGAGCCTCTTCATGCGTGGTAAATGATGCCTTAAGAAAAGCGATCCACTGGTGGTAGGTTACAACCCTTCTGGAGAAGTACTTTGTCCTTTTATTAAGTTATACTATACAATTTGATTTTTTTAGTGTCCTCACACAGTGACTGCAGTTTTAGTAATACTGCCAGAACTGCAGAATTGAAATGGCAAAAGCCACCCAACAACTTGCCTACATTAACCTTACATATACTGTATTTTCCATTATTGCTAAAGTGCTGGCTCTACATCAACAGTATAAGCTGTAGAATAACTGATATAAACACAGGCAACACAGTGGAACACACAACATGGTCTATCCAAAAAAAAAAAAAAAAAGAATGAAATTGCAATTATGTTTTTCCATTTCCCATTTCTGTGGGGTTTGTTATAGAAGAGGCCATAGAGTACAGTGAGCTTTACACTGAAATATTTGTCACTTACGGTTTTGTGACACTGCTTTCCATCTACGTAAAGATAATTTTTAGTCTTTCCCATGAGGACCATTTACCTTTATTAGAACAAAAAAGAAAGATAAAGTGTTAGATCATGAAACTTTTTATTTAAAGTCCCGTAATTCTGTAATTGTTTAATGCTTAATAGCATAAAAGCTTGATTATTCCCTCATCTCATTAAATGTTGGACAGCTTAGATAAAAATTGGAATATATGAAGCACTTCCACTTAACAGTTTAACAAGCTGGTCAGTGCCTGCCAATAACAAGAAATAAAAATCTATATGCAAGTAATAATACAAGAGATAAAAATTAAAGAGCTGTTTCTAAATGAAGGGCTGTATTCCAGTTCTTGTTACTTTCAGTGCTAAAAAGCCATTCAAGCAGTGGTCGTAGTTCTGCAGTGTGGTCAGAATCCATTTGCAAAAAGTATTTTTCTCTTACTCAGCAGTTCAATAATTTTTTTCTTGTATAGCGGGTACTGCACAGTAAAACGTTCAAGGCAATAACCAAGACCTTCATAATTGATTTTTTTGTTTGTTTGTTTCTTCTTTACCTAAGATGGATACCATGCCAGTCATGTTTGTGTATGGCAAGAAGAGAAACAGACAGCGTGTAGCTGAGTCAGCCTTGTCTGTGTTTTGCCTTCAAGTACCCAGGGCTTGGTTTCTTAATTATGGATGGGGAGCTGAATTTGCACAAACCTCAAATATTCAGTGACTTTTGGATCTCGTTATGCACATACATACACATATATATGTGCCAATGTAAAAGCCACAGTCATGCTTTCTTGAAAGTTTCAAGGGTTGCTTCAACATTAGCTAAAGCAATCTTAGGGAAGGGGAAAAGGTTTCATTTCTGAAGAAAACTCAGGAGAGCTTCCTAAACAGAGGTCTTTTGAAGTCACCTTTTTTTTTTTTTTTTTTTTTTTTTAGACATACTTGCTGTAGAAATATATCATAACCAATGTACATGTAGCTACAATACAGGTATTATTCCACTAGACTTGCTAACATATAATGCTCTTGCAGAAAATCAATCCATAAAGTCAGTGCAAAAATGAATGTCCAAGTACAAGAGAGATTTTCTGGTTTGTCCAAACCACTAATTTCCACCCACATTTGCCCAGGCAGGCAACATCACAAGTCTCAAAATCCTTATTCTCAAATCAGCAGCTTTGCATTCATGATAAGGAACCAACTGTTGAACACAGTACTTGTTGATTCATTAGATAGTACTTCGGGATATTGTCCCCCCAAAAAATTATTACATTTTTTATGTCATACAGTGAAAATACAAACTGATGATCTTCCTTGTTCTCTATTTTTCCTATTCTGCCATTTATGAAAACTCTAAAAACCATCACTGCAGTCTGAATGAATGAAATCTGTTGTTTCAAAATGCATGGATCTAATATCTATGCAAGAATACCTAACAAAATACCAAGTATTTCACAGCATTCAAGTAACACCCTTCGCATGTATCTATAAAGTAGCAATATGTCCTAGAGAGAACAGTTTCATACTTTGTGAAGAAAATTATTAAAGGAAGCATAGACCTTACTTCTTGCTTTATTCCTCATGGATGCTTTGTTCACCCTGTAGAAGTAAAGATTTGGATTTTTTTTTTAACTAATAACATTTACCAAGGTTTTAAAAAATGTATAAATCTGAAATGAAGATGACCACTATGTGATCATGCTGTGCAGTATCACAGGAAAGGTTTTAATAACTGATCACATAGGAAGAATTGGTTGGTAAAAATCTTAATAGACATAGCAGAATGAAAATTATAGAATTTTGTATGAAACTCACTGATGTCAGTGGCAAGTTTTGCCTTATTTAAAGCTGTTAAAGACAGTTCTATGTTTACTGTATTAGTTACTCCTTCAGCTTCAGTAGTTCTTAAAAGTTTGCGGTTTGCATTAAGGGAAAAATGGATGGTGGAGAAGATGCCTTTTTTATTTAAGAGGCTCCACTAATTCTTTTTTTTTTTTCCCAGCACTGAAGCATTCAATGACAGAAGCAGAGCTTATAAACTCAGATCTTATTCAGGCACCACCCAATCCAAGAGATTTCTTCAGAGGCTTTTTCGTAAGGTCTTGTAATTATCGGCTCCCCTGAGACTATATAGTGGCTTTCTATTCTTGGTTTATTTCTCCTCTCTCCCTCACACACTTCCTACTCAAAACAAGACCCAGCGAAACCCTCTGCCCACATAGTTGTATTTCCCGAGAGGACTTTCATATGCTTGTGTTTTGGGCAGTGACAATGTGCATATGTTTTGATTTCAGGCCCCCTATTGGTTCTTGCATTGCAGTTTAATGAAGACAGAGCAGCTATTAAACCCACCGGTTTCAGCAAGTTATAACGCAGCTTCCAGAGTTCTTCTAGAGTTATTGCAAGTGTAAGGTTTTGTAACAGTGCTATGTATTTGTGGATATTACCAAGCTTCAGCAAATTACATCATTTTCTTCTTTTTTTTTTTTTCTTTTTTTTTTTTTTTTGAAAGTGTAAGGTGCTCATACCCTTTTACTAAATCTCAAAATTAATGAATTAGGTAACTGATGAGAAATGGCCAAGTTGTCTCAATGTGTAAGTCAGTAAAGAAAAACAAGTCTAAGTACGATGGAAATTGACAGATACATTGTTGTAGTTAAGTAATTCCTCTTGATTAAAGTAAATTACAACTGTGTCCAAAATAAACCATAATATCCGCAGATATATAATCAAATTGATCCAATTGTTTGTACAAGTAAACAAAATTAACTTTCCAAGGCAAAATGCTGCTGGATATTTTTCAAAGCTTCTTTAAGTCTTTCCTTCTTAAATGCTATTGCATGTGTGAAGAAAGAAAAAAAGTTTGGGGGAGTCGCAGTCAGACTTATATTCTTAATGTAAACATGTAACAACTTCCATTTTGAAAAACTTACATGAATCAGAGATTGTCCCTGTCATTTGAATCCAGGCGCATTTCTGTTTTATGAAAATTTTTTCTTTGTCTAATAGAAACTTGGATGCTTCGAACTGTTGCTTGATGAAAAAAAAAGTGCCTCAAATGAGGAAGTTTGCCACAGATGCATGATCTATGATGCTGTTGCTTGGAACTGAAAGACGATCAGAATTTACATTCTGAAGAACAGATTTCATGGATTCAGATTCCAACACTGTGGTTGTAACTGGTAAGATTTTTATTTTTTATTTTCTTCTTCTTTTAGCTAGATATGGTATGCATACATGCATGATCTTTGCCATAAACAGTTCCCTGGAGGGACACAGTAGCAAATGGTCACAGTAACAGTTCCAAATGGAAAATAACTTGCCGCTCTGCCTTCCGAAGAAAATGAGATGCATGTCAGAGGAAACAGAGTGCACTCTGCCCTCTTTATTGCCATCCAGTTTGGTTTGTTGCTCATTCTCTCCATGTTTTAATCTTTGTTGACGTTCTGTCCGATCCAAACCGCATAGCTCAAGGCAGTGCAGGCTAGTATTAGATAAAGCTTACCGAAAAGGAGCTCTGAAGCAAGAAAACCAAGTCACATCACAATGTCACATAGTCAGTGTCCAGAATTAGAGCAACACATGGTAAATTTCAGGGTCTCAGTTTCATGGCAAGGTAAGGGAAATTTAAACAGGAGATGCTGCCTCATCACTGCTACACTAGACGATTAAATTTATATATACCAAAAGAACATGCCTGAACATGCAGCCCAAGGGACCAAATTAGGAGTTTTTCTTGCTGGCTGTAAACTAACGCTGAATTCACAGCGGCAGAACCACCAGCTAGAGACTTCTGATCTTTAAAAGGTTAAAACTCTTAAGGAATGCTGCTACTCGCTGTTCCTCCTGTTGCCACTGGCTCATCTAAAGGCAATCATTACACATATCTTGACATGTGAGTTGCTGGATAATTTTCCACTGTGGGTCATCTGAGGACATAGGGATGAGGTTGAAGCTTCATCAAAGAGATTTGCATCTTGCTGTTTTCAATTAATTTCCCTCCCCCCCCTTTTTTTTTAATAGCTCCAAGATGGGCAGAACGAGCTTTGCTCTCCAAACATAACTGCAGTCGAATGGGAAAGCAGGAGAGAGCAAGAGATATTTGATAACCTCTTAAAAGCCTGACAATCTCCTTCTCTCTCTTCTACAGTATTTACCATACATTAGCACCTTGTTAGTTTTTTTCCTCCCTTTGTATAGCTATTGAGGTGCAGAAATCTACTTGTTCAAACAGTTCTGGACTAGTGTGTCCCATTGGACCCACAGGTGCATCTTTAAGTTATTACAGGAATTATCACAGCATGTTTCTGTCATATTTTCACCTGCTCATAATGTAAATGTGCTGGCAGTGAGCCCAGTTTATTACATACTGCCTAATAATATTCAACTAGTTACGTCTCCAAGTGGTTGCAGGTATTTCAGTCTTTTCACAGAACAGCTTTACCCTAAGCAGAGGTTTCTAATGGCCACCACTAATGTGCCTGTATTTCATCGTGAAAAGAACTTTTTTTTCTTTTGAACATTTTCATTAAATATAACAAGCTTTATCTTCATTAGCTTTAACAATGGGAAACCTGTCTATGACACAGACTGTGATCTGAGAGTAGCTTTAACACAAGTTCAGTGGTATGTTTATAGCTGATGATCCTACTCCTAAATCCTTATTTATATGTCCTAATATCTCCAATACATTTACCAATTGCAATTATCTTTCTCTTACAAGGGAGCCTTCACATATATAAAGACTGTAGGAGGAGTTCTGCATACATATGAAAAAGGACACACCATTCTCTCGAGTATTAAAAAAGCCAAATACTATTAAAAAGGTCAACTCCATAACTAAAAATATCATGACTGGGAACAAATATGTGAGTGTGCATACATATCAGGCACCTAACCTATAATAACATGGGAAGCATAGGTTAAAAGCACTTTTCTTTGTCTTTAGGTTTCGGTCCCTTTAGACAATATCTGGTGAATTCTAGCTGGGAAGCAGTGAAGGTAAGCATTAAAAAATGAGGAAGCTATTTAATTTTGTGGAAATCCAAATATAAACTGTTTTCTGTCTTGCCATTCCCTCCAAGGAAGTTACTTTTTTATGTCTCATTAAATAGAACTGTGCCTGTTGGAACAGACTCCCCATTGTGGAAAAAGAAGAAAATTAAGAAATGAAATATATAGTTTTATTTGTAAGAAGGTTTAGTGATTTAAGCACTTTTCAAACTATTATTCTTGATTTTTTTTAAAGGGGGTATTTTCCCTCAGGGTGACATGTCTGCAAATAATGCATATGTCAGAGACTATGTCTTCTAAAACTTGGTCATCCTATATTACAATTCATTTTATCATGCCTATGTATGTTTTTTTCCTTGTTGCACAGCCATAGCCTATGGAGTTTTTATTGCCTACTTCTGGAACACATAAAGCATGTCAGGTGCCTTCATATCTTGCTTTTACCTTTCACTTTCAAGTGATAGAGAAGTCTACAGTTGAAATAGAAAACAAGGTCATTCAGATATTTCCCTCTCTCCACCTTGGCCCTTTCAGTAGCAATCATGCATATACATATACATAAAACATATATGGGATGGAGTAGTCTCGAAAATTCCCACTTTCCGAATACCTATATTAGAAGAAAAGCACCTGGGTGATACAAAGACATGATTGGGATATCTGGCTTTCAGTATCAGATTTTCTGTTACAATATTTTGTTTTCTTTTCAAATTAGTATTTGTGTGAACTCACATTTCCTGGTCCAGACCAAAAACTTCCAGAAGTGGTTCATAAATTATAGATTATTCAAGAATGGGAATGCCTACAGGTTCCATTCAGTACAATTTCTGAGACTTTCTAGCACAGGCAATGGCCATTCCTTGGTCCAGTTACTCTTGTAAGAGTATTGAGGAGTACAGTTAACTTGAGAGCATCTTTCATACAAATTCTTAACAATTCCAAGGTACAAAATGAAGTCTGAAAGAATCTGGAGAACATTCAGAGTAGTAAAACTGGCTTGGAAGACTGTTCCAATATCTGCAAGAAACAGCAGAGAATATTGGTGAAAGTGGAAAGCAAGAAATCGAGAAGAAGCTGAGGGGACTGTGGTCTATTACAGGAGCTGATAAAAGCCTATAAATATTTCACTGGAATGAAAAAGGCAGTTTAAGAAACTATAAGTAATGACAGAAAGGAGTTCACCCTACAGTACTTAACTATACTACAAATTTTGGTGACAACTGCAGAAGATCTGACTTGAAAGTAAAGTGCAGTCAAGCCAAGACTATTGGAAAACAAGGAGATGGTAATTTTTTCCAAAGGCCAAAGCTATAGCTACTCCACCAACCCATAAAGATTTTCCGTGCTAGCGTCGTTTGGTGGGGGATGGCAAGTGAAACTTAGGCATTAGAAGAATAAATCTATTACCCACTCAAAGTCATGAGGGATATTATCCCTCTAGGCTAACAAGAAACAAAAATACTTCTGTTATACCTTTCCACACCCCAGTCATCCCAGGAGATCCATAAATTATCTCAATTCTAACTTGACATGCCTAAACCACAAATATTTGTCAGTTGACAACATTCTTTCTCATTATCTTCTGATTTCTGTTGGTTCTAATTTTGGATGCAATACCATCTTCTTCTGGTTGAAAATAAAGCATGCTCTTTATCTCCAAGCAAAACAGCCTGGAGCTAAAGCGCACTGATGAGATGAGTTTTTGGTAACAAAGTCATGTGCTTCCTATGCCAGGAAGTTACGTAATGATGGCTACAGCATTCCGTAATGAAACAGATGTTAGTTCTTGTGTATGGAGGAGAACAAATTCATTTCCCTCTGATGTGACACCCTGAGCATGGAATTAGTTTGTATTCATGCTGGTCATGCCGCTTTGGTTTCTTATTCCTTATCAGAGGTGGTCAATCCAAAAAATTCAGTGAAATCTGCTGCAAATCAGAAAGTACTTTGAATTTTGATAGGCTAAATAGCAAGCTAATGTTATTGTTCCACTGGCCTTGTTCACTTGAGTATCCCCATGGTCTTCAGAAACCTTATATGGCTATATAAAAGATAGCAAAAATTGTGTACTTACATCTGGAAATAATCATCACTTAGCTTGGGGTTCCTGCATGGATCACTAAAGTGACACAAAACCCTCCTGCTGAGGCTCTTTGCTGAAAACCATGCCAGAGTACTCAGAGTCTTCATCAAGATCGGACTGAACAGCCAGAGCAGTCCTCCTGAACACGATTACTAACACTTAATGTTTATGTAGCATTACCCAGGTTGTCACTAATTACTACCTTAAAATGAACCAGGCTTTCATCGAAACCCTGCTTGACACCAGGCAGTCTCAGTGCTGTTCTAACAGTGGTGCTCAACATGTTAATGCACATCCTTCCCACCCAAAACATCCCAAACCCTGCCAAAGTCTGCATTAGCAGTCCCTAATCCTCAGAGCACAGTCTCACCCTCCACGCTTTTTGGAATGGAGACTTCTTGGGCCTGGAGCAATGGCTTTGCTTTGTGGGCAAAAGGATCTGCTTCCCGGGATCCTTCTTGCCAGCTGCTTCCCACCTGGCTGCCACCCCTGGCACTCTGATGGGGTCAGCAGTCTTCCCAAACCTCTCTTCTTGCTGCAGGAAGGCTCAGAGATGGATCCAATGAGCAGAGCACAGCCCATTCAAGCACATCCAACCCCTCCGTGCTTTTCATAGGGCACTCAGAAGAGAGGTTCTGTGATATTGTTTCTCTTACAACTTAATTCCTAGTCTGTTTTTGGTGGATACACCAATTTCCATTTCCTAACATTCCAGGGAATCAGATGATAAACACTAACAAGATTCTCCATATTTTTGACTACTCCTCCTGGTTTAGAAAGAGTTCTTATCCTGAAATTTTGAATTTCTTCATGATGCTACATAGCAACATTTTGTTCTGCATTGCCTGTCTTATGATATGGAAATGAAATATTCAGAGCATGTGAAGAGCATCTGTTGTGTTTGCGTGAATGCAAGTTCTCATCATAGCACACGATGATTCATGCACAAGGCATCCGTCAGTGTCACGTCCATAGATTTCTCATTGCTGAGCAAGTGCCCCACTTGAGAGCTTAGGGGGAAGGATAATCAAGAAGGAACTGAAAGCCCAGGCGAACCTGCCAATTCAGGGTCACTGATAAAACCTGCAGAGTTTTTATAGACACTTTCACTTGGCCCAGCATGAGTGTCTAGCACTAGAAAGACAGCTTCTTTTCCAGAAGCCTGTCTCACTTAGTTTTTTATGGTTCTCATAACTCCATTCACCTGAAATACCCTCCTAAAATATGCACGAAAACTTCACTAGCAGTGCCTTTTAACTCCTGAATTGCAAAGAATCCTCTCTCTAAAGGAAAACAACACAGAATATTTACTCTGCATTTGCTCACAGATCACACTGAGGCACTGTGATGTGTTAGCACTTCAGCACCTCATGGGACCCCCAGAATCTCAGATCTTTTGAATTATTTAGTTTATATTCCAGAGTGATGAACCCACCTAATAACCCTTGATCTGATCCTGTTTCTGTGTCTTCCTCCAGAAACTCTTGTGCCGTTTACCAGTGCCTGGCACTTGGTAGTTAAGGTGGTTAAATATCCTATCAGGGTAATCTACGATCAAGGTCAAAGTCCCCACTTAATAGGACATAAATGTAAGTCGAGTGGCAACATTCATTGTAATTAAACTGTAGGTGCAAAGAACAGGTCACATTTCCAAGCACTTCTGGGAACTACATTTGCTATCAGGAGATGAGGATCATATCTCTGGGTGCAATTTTTCATCCTGCCACTGTAGTCTTTGGAAATTCGTCATTTAATCTCTCCCTCTCTCTCCCCTTTAATTTCATCATCTGTGAAATCAAGACCATTTGGCCACTTAGCTCCTCCGTTTCTGTTCTGAAACTTCCTACATTTTTTAAAGATTTTTAAAAGTATCTGCAGGGTTTAAAATACGCTTTGCTTGTGACATACTTGCAGGGTCTTGATTCAACTGATATTTTTCTTCTTTCTGCACCCAACACAGGTGTTTTGAAATGAAGTTCAAAAAAAAAAAACACATGAAACCCAACCAAAAACCTTCCCGACAACAAAATCTTACAAACTCATTGAAGACTTCTAGAGTTTTCTAAAAGTTTCTAAAAACTTCTAATACTTTGTGTAACACATAATCACAGCACCTGAGCTCGACTGTTCTATCCAGAGCGCTCGTTTCTAGGGAGAATTACACAGAAAATGAGCCAGAACTCTGATGATCCAGGACTATGACTTTTGAACCAGTTTTCTCATTAGGAAAAGTCCTCTAAAAGCTTTGTCCACCTTTAAAATCTCCTTTGCCATTTCAGCTACAAAAGACAGACACTTATTTACTGAATAAACTCACCAGTGTTGACTCTGAGTTTCCAGATGCAGTTGTCTTTATTGCAATCAACTGATGAACCTTCAGTCTCTTATCTGGGATGCTAAAATGGTTTTGGTTAAGGCTGAGACTTACCTGAGACAAGTAACGACATTTTTGTTTCTTCCACGTTTGCCTATTGCCAGATCTAGTGGGGCACATGTCCATGGTTAGGGTTCTCAGACACCAAAAATAATGTACTTTATTGACTACATGCTGAAATTACTTAGGATGTAGCAAATTTTACCTTCTTTTGACACGCATTCTCAGCACTTTTCTATTGACAAGCTGCTGTTTTTGTCCCACACAAAGAGTTCCCCTGGATGTTCCTCCTTTGACAAATAGTGATAAGAGAAATGAACTTGGCTGTGGCAATTCAGGGAGCACCAGAGAACAGGCTGACGGCTCTTGCTGTCCTTTGGATCCTGCATTCTGCAATGAAGCTGCAGTTAAGTCCTCTAAGCCTTACAGTTAAGAAGGAAGAATCTCATTAAATGCTGAAATTAAAGATGTTTTAGAAAATCAAATGTTAATTGTGAACTGGTTGAGGTTTTCTTTTTTGGAAGCCAAGACTGAGTAGCGCATTCTTGAGTGAGATGATGCAACGGCCTCTCAGAGACTGTCAGTGCCCAGAGGAAAAAAAGACTGGCAGTGTTCTCTCAATGTGTTTACTTCCCTGCAGGCATCGTTTCCTTGCTTGTGTCAAATAGTTTATTGAGCACAGCTAATCAATGTTTCCACTGACAAGAAAATTGGAACAGTTTATATAGGAAGCCAGTGTTGAAGGGCAAATTTCCCAGTTAGCTCAGCATAGAACTGCAGGCCCCATCCACATGGGTATCCCTGCTGAGAAGTGAAAGCTTGGGAGGACAGTGACATAAAAAACAAGTTACAGGTTTGTTGGTTGAACCTGACAGCCCCTGCTCTCTCCCCCTCTTGAGCTCTCTCTCTGCACTCCTAGGTAGAAGTCTATTGATCTACATGCAATAGGGATTTTCATGCACCATCTACCTTTTCCGGGACAAATCTCTCTGCCTTCTTTCTGCATCCTGCCTTTGCTTGCCCAGAACCTTAGTTCGTTAGTCCTATTCCAGCATCAAAATATTTTCAAGTCCTTTCTGTGTTCGCCCTTGGCAGTTCTCCAGAAGAGCTGCCCACCGCCTGGCCCGTGTCTTGCTTTAGACGATGCCTTTGTTTCTCTCACCTCAATCCTGGACACAGAATTTGTTTCCTTTGGGAAGAGGCCACTTAGGGAACTTGAGCTCTACGTATGTAATAGAGAAATCTCATCCCAAAAGGTGACTTTTTTTATTTACTAGAGAAATGTATTCTAGACCAGAAAGAAAATAAATCCATTCTAAATGTGACCTTTCTCATGTTGGCAGGATTATCTCCAGCAGAGGTGACCTCCACCAGTTCAAGCCAAAATATTTCATGCGTTTTAACAACTAATGTGAATTCTCCCCCGTTTATGTCTTTTCAGAAGCACAGCTTTGACTCCTAGATCTTTCAGAGGAACAGCTCTTACCTATATCAAAGCTCATGTGTTTTCAGTGTGAAGCTTTATTAAGAGATGCTGTTTTTCTTGTGGTCCCATGGACCAGTCTGTAAGCCGTATGAATTACATAAACCAATTCCACGCATTGGGGACCGAACATCTCTTTGGAATACAGAATGACTTACATGGAAGTGACATTAGTGAAGTATTTAGCACATTTTACTTTCTTTCATTAAAAAAAAAAAAAAATGAGAGAGAGCAAGAGAGCAAGTTACCACAAGACAACTGGACTTCATTGCAGAGCAATGTTTGGGAAATATGGGATTACACAGCATTACATCACTCTTTCATATGTTTTCACAGACGGATCCAAGTCTGGTTTCTTTATCACAGTCTGAGAAATCCAATGCTCTTACAAGTCTATGCTGGTTTTTCATATAGGAGCTGTCCAAGCAAGGCCTTGGTAAAAACATAGATCTCCGTATTATGCAGCTGCCAGTGGTTTACCAAAAAGCAAAAGAGCAAGTCTTCAAAATATGGACAACTCTTCAGCCACTGGTGAGTAATTATAGTTAGGCAAATTTTCCTCTTAATTTTTGAATAATATTGAGAAGATCTTTAGAAAGATCTCCAAAAGAGTATTGCACAAGAAATACATGAAAACAGCTCTGTAAAGTGAATACTAAAACTGTGACAAAGGTTGCAGGTTGAAATCAGAGCACACAATAATTAGCATGCTGTTTTAACCTTGTGCCATTTATTAGCAAATCGCGTGAAGAACAAAGAAAAAGGTCATCCATGAACTGTGAAAAAGATCCTGTAGCTCTGAAGTCTTGAGCTAACTAGACACAACAAAAAACAAAAACACTATTTTGTTCTCATAATCTGTTATCAAAGTTCTCTTTAGGTATGAACTACAGTGCTAGTGCTAGAAGCTAGTATTTCACATAGTGCTTGGCACTATTGCATTATGTGTTTTTAAAAGCAGGTCTCGTTTTTAATTTCCTGTTATTCACTCCGGTGGGAAAAAAAAGCTCACTGTTCATGTTGGGCTGGCTTCATCCGCCAAAGCAATCATCCTTGAGCAGTGTGGGAAGAACAAAGGCTACCAAGAGAGGGATGCCTGTGGTTTTCACCCAGAAGGTGGCTGTTGCATGCTGGATGGTCCCGAAAAGATAGAATCTACAATTAATATGAAGACTCTCTGGAAAAACACTGCAGTGGAAGGCATCGATATAATCTTTTCCAGAGATGCAGGAAGGTAAACATTCCATATCGGGGATCTCAGTAAAAACAAATAATTCAATCCGCTTCTTTCACCTTGAAGGATCTTTACGACGACTTTTTCCTCCAACCAAAATCACTGTAAAGCTCAATCTTCAGAGGGGCACAAACATGAAATTGGGACAAATTTAAATTTTATGTAAAGAAGCCTTCTTTGAAAAAATGCAGCCTGTAGATATTTTTCCATAGATGTGTGAATTCCAGAAGAAACAAGTTTCAACACAGCACGCGCTGTGATTAGCAACTCCAGCAGCCTTGAACTACTAGAGAGCCTGAAAGGAGCACTGACTAGTAGCAGATTTTAATCTATCTGTTTTTCCCAACTGGGAGGGATACAAAACAAATACCTACGTGGAAGAACAGAGCATTTACAGGCACCTCTGGAAAGATGTCTGTGATATCACTGGGTGTTTTCGGTGGTGCTGAAGCATTTTTCTCTTAAGCTAGTTTTCACTCAAAAAGAAAACAAAACAGAAAAATACCTATTAAAAAAGGAAAACAGTTAATCTTAACTTTTAGTTTCAGGATTTGGGACTCCAAATTAAAAACAGTGACATAGAACAACCTACATGAAACCTTTAAGCCATCCACCATAATGGCATGGATATCGTTCCAGGGAGCTGCACTTTCTCTTCTCACTTAGCTTGCAGCAGCCTAAAAAAATTGCGTATCCTGAGATTTTTGTATTTAGTTCATATGTCTGAGAAACCATACCATCAGATAAAGAATATTTGATTCTCAGACTTGTTTTGTTTCTGCATTTCCCTTATTCACTAAGCAAATAAGTTTCTAATAATTTCCTTAACCGGATCTGGTTTGGCTGCTTAAAGTATATTTAAATGTAATCAGGTTTCCTGTTCCTTAATGCAGGTTGCTGTTTTCTGTTGTGTCCTGCAGGTACATCTGTGATTACACCTATTACACATCTCTCTACTACGGCGAGGGAAGAGCAGCTTTCATCCATGTACCTCCATTATCCAAATGGGTAACTGCAGACTTTCTAGGAAAAGCATTACAGAGAATTATCTTAGAAATGTTAAAACAGTGTGGGAAAGAAAGGGAATAAGAAAGATCATTTAGAGAAATTACTAATATTTTAGAATACAGTTCCTTAACTTATAAATAAGGTATCTCTGAAGATTATTTGAAACTCTTACTTAAAAAAAAGCAATTTATAAAAGCAATTTATAAAAGCAAAAAATTTATAAAAGCAATTTATATTCTGTGTTATTTTTGGTGAAAGCTTCCTACATAAAGCAAACAACTGTTTACACCTCTTGTGTAAAAAGGTTGAGAATAAAACAAATGATTGACAATTTGTACTACTAACAGTGATAAAATACAGTAAAGCTGGACTTCAATTATGTTGTACATTTTCTAAAACTGCAAAAAAAGGTAAAAAAAAAAAAAATCCAGGTACAAAAAATATTTTGGAAGTTTAATCCTGATGGATTGAAAGACAGTCACCTCCAGCCGTGTTCGATGAAGCTGTGTGCTCGCAGCTGTGCTGACACGCAGCGCTGGATGGACGTCACAGAAATCCTCCCCATTCCCAGGCCAGTGAGATCCTTCATCTACACAAAACGCCCACTTAAAAACTAAATACAGGGGAGAAAACAAAACACACGCAGGGATACTGGATAGTGTTAAGCTTTGAAGTCATCTCTGAGCAGCATGCTGTAAATGCTGGTTTCCTTATCAGAGCGTGAACCTGACTTAGAAGGAAGAAACACCAGCACTTACCCCAAATCCCCAATGGAGTCCCAAAGGAAAACAGCCAGCGCAGAGCGCAGGGGAGGCTCTGCCATAGTGAAACGGGTCACAGCCACTCGGGGATGTAGAGAACAGAATCGAGCAGCTCAACTTGTCCCAAGAAAGGCCGTTACTGAAGCACTGCCCTTTGGAATGGGTTATGGCATGTTTGCCTACTTACAAAATAGGACCCAAATGAGATCCCAAACAGTAAAACTTGGACCTGGACAGGGACTGACCTCTTCTGTGCTCCTGCCCTGCCAAGTGAGGCTCCTCCGTGTCTCAAGCACAGCTAAATACAGAAGCACACGACTGTGCCACTAAGGTGGGTGAGAGGAAGGCGAGGGCAAATCCTCGTTCGCACACAGGGGACTTCAACACATGTTCTCCTGGATAATTCTGCTAGCAGCCAATGGGATAAACAGCCAATGGGATAAAATTAGTGAGTATTTTCCAAAAACAGCCACTGGAGCCGATCAGCAGCAGCTCGGTGTGGACCTGCTGTTTCTCCATGGGAAACAAAAGCCCCTTCCTCAAGCATCGCACCAGGAGAAGGGACAACGGACAAACCTGAGAGCACGGACGTCTGCTCAGACCTCAGGCCACCACTGTGCCTTATCTCAGGGAACACCTGGATGCCAAGGTCAGCGGAACGGGAAACCCCAAGATACTGCTAGTTTTCTTGCCACCGGCTTTTCCAGCAACCTTTGTAGAAAACGGACAACCATGCACTGGACGTCTGAATGCCTCATCTACGGATTCTCTTAAGTGCAAACATAAGGGTTTATTTTAAATAGATAAATGAAAGTGCTTACCTTATTCAAAGGAAACACCTACTGCAAAACCAGACTCAAGAGTCCCATCAAAAAAAGAGCCGCAAGGTCAGTGCCACTAGACAAAAACAGAGCCCTGATTTCCACACAACATAATGGCAGTACTGACCTCTTTGAAGATTTACTCTATCTCTCAGTTAAAAACGGCCAAAAGGATGGAGAGGGGCAGGGATAAGGGAACTGAAAGATTTACTCAGGGTTCTCTAACTTGTTTCGCTTTGCAAAAGGAGCAACAAAGTCAGAAGCAGACAAATGCATACAGAATTCTTTTATTTAACTTAAATCATGTAGTACTGAAACTACTAGAAAAAAGCAGAGTAAGAGAAACTAAAGGAGCCTTAGCTTCAGCCATTCAAAATAGACAAAGTTTCTTTTTTTCATAATGTAAAGAATCCCGAGTATATCGCAATAACAGGAATAAATTCTTACAACAGAATATACAAAAACATTTTGAAATTGTTTTTATCTACTGATTCATTTTAATATAAACACAGGAATTTCTTTAGGAATAATTTATACACAGCAAGTCTTTTTATGTAATAAATTGGCCATGTTATTGTTTAATTTTCTTTTAAAAAATCTTAAACAAGAAAACTTGGAAAATGTTGTATTTGCAACTGCATCCATTCCTTAGCACTTTCTCGTTTTGTTTTTGTCCCAGAGGTAGACAAACTCTGGCCAATCCTTTCACCTCAAACCTCACTGGTTTAGAAAACAGAAGAGCTGGTTTTTAAACAGCATCCAAACCCTCATAACCCTTCAAAAATGCCGTTGGTCAAATTTAGGGGGGGAGGAGAGAGGAGGGGAGGGGATCTTCAGCATTCTTAAATAAAAATAAATAGGGATCCTACTTTGTTCGTTGCGACAAAGCTCTAACTGGTGGTCAGCAGGTGCAGGGGCTGCACGCAGCCGTCTAAAGCAGCAAGGAGTCTGCAGGGAGCTGCCCAGCAGGGATCATGGAAACTCTGTGTTCGGCACCGCAGCCTCCCGGCCGGCACCACAGGCCACTGCCCGGCCCCCGCGCGCAGGGACCGGGGCAGATGGTCCCAGCCCGGCCAGAGGGCTCTGGAAGACCAGGATACTGAAGATACAGAACATCTCCCCAACTTCCTTATCCATCCACTAGATCCTGGGACACAAAGCGCGGCGGGTGGGGATGGCCCGCTGGCCATCCTTTTTGGCCTGGTGTAAAGCTAGCTAGTGAGCTGGTACCGCCAAAGAAAGAGGGAAGGAAAAACTGACCACGCGCAGACATACCCACACACAGACACAGAAAAGTGCCCTTAAATTATATTCTAGGCATTTATAAACTACAAACATTTTATAAAATTATTCTATGTACTTACAAAACGCAATGAAACATTGAATTAGTTCTTGTAAACCAGATCTTCGTCAACTGACTACCCGTAATCTACTGGACTTGAAGCCCTATTGACAATGCTAATGGATTACTAACCAACGTAACGCGTACAGAAAAGATGAGCGCGCAGGAACACGCACACAAACCAGCGACCGGCCAAGGTGCTCGCACGACGGACCAACCGTGGGCCGAGACGGATTCACACGGAGCGACGCCGACAACCGCTACCCTCAGCACTCCGTCCGGGAGCCCCAGCGTTCGCTGGCAAGTACCGGTATCACGGGGTGACCTGGGCTCTGCTGCTGTCCCGCACACCAAGCTCAGGAAACTGCCTCTGGCGTCTGCCAAGCCCTGCGTCTCTGTAAACACCCCTTTCCACAACCTTTGCTGTCACATCTTCATACAAACACTGCTCCAGTCGGCTTCACCCGGCTGTGCTCCCGAGTCCAGAGGCCGCTACTCGTCCCTAAAGACCAATTTTCTGAAGCGAGGCATCCTCTGGAGCCCTCCTATTCACAGTTCTGTATCTTCAGCACCCCTGGCCACTAGTGTTTTTTCTACACGTCACCCCTCAGTTCTTGCCTGCACAGCTACGCGTGGGTTAAGTTGCAAAATCTGGTGTTTAGCACTGGTTAGCAAGGAGTGGATCCCTTGCACCTTCCCCCACTGTCGTTTCGCCCAGTGATTAAATGCACTGTTGACAAACAAAACAACAGGAAACAAGAGTCACTTGACTAATGGAATGAAAAGGCTTAGATATATATATATATATCTATGTTTTATATACATAGAGATATATATATGTATATGTATATATATATGTATGGAGTTAAAGCAACAATAGGAGTGTTGTTCATTTAGACTCGGGCTGTACTGAACACCCCTCGGCAGCTCCCGGGCGACCCGACAGCGGCTCCGTCCGGCCACGGGTCGTCCTGGGCAAACGGGGCTTTTCCGTTTGCTTCTCGAGACCGACAGGAGCACCAGCGCGGACGCCCGGGAACGGGCCGCCCCTCAGAACCAGCTCCGAGGAGAAGGGCGACGAGCCCAGGCCGCCCCCGGGCTTCTCATCGCGCCCGGCTTTATCGCCGCCCAGGAGAGCAGCTTTACCTAGGAGCATCTGACCCTTCGCTATTTACGCAAGAGCCACCTTCCTTTGCAACCAAACCACCTTCTGGGCCGCTGAAAAGCTTCAAAATGCGAGGCAGGTGAGAACAAGGGCCCGAGTACTAAACCAGAGTTTCCTGCTCCCCGTGGTGATGCCAGCTTGGGATGCTACTGCATGAAAACATCTTGGTACCATTTGTCAAAATGATGGTTTTCAGGGCTATGTGGGCTTTTGCTTTCAATTTATAAACAAATTTGGTTACTTTAACTTTATTCAAACATAGCTAAAGTTCTAAATAAATTTTCCATACCAGACAAGCCAGTGGTCTCAGGGAAGAACAACATTACAAACCATATTATGACTGTATCAAGCCAACATTAGTTCTCAGTTGTTCACATGCATAAACATCTTGATTTACTGTCAAAAGGAAGTCTGCATGAAAAACCCATGTGAATAAAGCTATTCAAAATGCACAAAAACACAGCAACAACAACAACAACAAATAAAAGCTATGGAAACGAACAGAACAAAAAGGAATTAAGTTTGAACTGCAAACAGAGAACGCAATGGTATCATGAAGGTGGTTTGGTCCAGGAGAGCTGACTGTCATCGCGCGTGCATGCTTTTAGTCACAGAACTGCTCTTCCGTTGAAGTGCTTTTTGAAATGCTTATCCTGATGGGTGCTACATTGTTAGTGTTTCTTCCTAATGCGTTTTTAAACCACCTACATACAATTATAAAAACCAATAACTTGGACAGTTTTAACAAAACCCTCCTAGCCAGCTGAAAGATCTGAGGATCTCCAGTTGTGGTAATCAATATGTGCAAGAGAGGGGAAGAGTCACTGCTCCAAAGGGTCACTGGAAGCTGCTAAAAATGGGACCACAAAAATAACCTGGGAAAAAAAAAATAAATTCTGTTAATTTTCCAGGGTCAGAGAGAAACACTCTCCCCAAGACACGCTGTAGCACTCAACCACAGCACTGCCTGTTCAAGGGGCCACATACAACGCGGAGCAGCCAAGCACCACGTTATTCAGATACCACAACCAACACCTGCACGAACAGCTGCCAGAACTGGAAAAAGAGAAACATTATCCACCGTGCGCATGGCGAGCTCGCGTTAGTACCGTCTGCTTGTAAACCACTTACACGCTGTCAGAGTTTGATGGCTGGTCCATCAGAATCCACAGTTATGAAGCGTATGAACAGGGTAAAAAAAAAAAAAAAAGGGAACTGCACTTTTACTGGCACATCAGAAAAACAAAATCATTTCAATATTAGTTTTGAAAGAAAAAAAAAAATCAGTGCTCTCATCAAACAGAAGCAGCAAGGATCTAAAACTGTAAACTCAGTGTAGTATTCTCCTCAGGCAGCCCGTGACAGTTTTTTCACTGTTTGATTTGGTCAGGAAAGCAGCACTAGTGCTGAATGCTCCAATCGTATCTGTTCTGAGGTGCTGGTTCAGTCCAATGTCCGTTGGGTGCTTGTGGCATCTGACAAAAAGTGGCAGGAATGACTTAGCCCGCTCTGCTCGATAAACAGAAAGATCATTTACTTCATTCTAACAATTGCTCTGGACCTTCAGATATCGTAAACAGCTGATTTCCGTAACAAAATTGATCAAATACTCATAGTTCAAAGTTCTTGCATCAGGTCAGCGAGGTCTCCGCTCGGCCAGACACGCAGCATTTTGTTGCCGAAGCGGAGACTACGGCAGCCCATTAAAAACCCTTTGCGATTCCTCCGGGAACGGCCACCCCAAGCCCAACAACTCTTAAGATTTCTTCCTACAATAAAGGCAGAAAAAAAACTCAACCAAAAACTTGGGCAAAGCCTTGCAATTGAGGCAAGTGTTCTGAGGTGACCCTTTGTGACAAGCAGTGACTGTTCCCCTCCAGAACCTAGAGCATGTGGTTTATGGAGTGAGAGGTTACCAGTATCAACGGCATTTGTTGGCTGCTGAGAAATGTGAGATGTATTTTTTTTTTTTTATATATATACACACATATAAAAAAATAAGAGTGAGGTAGATAAATGTCTGAAAAAAATCAAAAACTGTCCCCCTGTCATACTCAAAAACCCTTATCTCAGTATTTAAATTTATTATGGGGCATCTCTACAGTGATTTAAACTGATATCACAAAAATAAATAAAAAATCCTACATAGAATACCTTCTTAATTAACTTTTTTGTCTTTTTTTTTTTTTCCATTTTTAAAAGGGAAAAAATAACTATGGGACAGAGGCAAGAGAAGATAATGGGACCTACGCTACATAAGCAAAAAGCACTACAAACTTCTTTAATCTCCAGTCAAAACTAGCAATCAGTATATTGTAATTCTTTGTTCTTACTCGAAAGACTCAGAGTTTCCATCCCAGAACCACCTCGTCACTGCCATCGCTTGGCTGGGTCAGTGCTAGGCAAAGGCTTAGATGCGGTGACCGACTTCAGAGGAGCTGCAGAGCGGGAGGGCCCCCCCGTGCCCCTTCCCACGGCTTCTGCACCCGACAAACAGGTTCACGCGGTCGCTTCTGTTCTGAGGTTTGGTCTGCGACTTCAGCAACAAGCTGGGGCTCCTGCGGGTTTGCAGAGCCGCCAAGCTGCCCGGCCCAGCCCGGCCGGGGCGCCGCGGTGGGGGGGGCAGCTCGTGGCCACAGCACGGGAGGGTGAAACGAGTCGCTTCAAGAACCCGCGACCCGAGAGCCTGGCGCCCGCTGTTGTGCCCGACAAAACCAAAAACACCCGATACATCTCCACGTGTGTGTGTGGGGAGCGCGTGTGGGCGCCACGAGCAAGACAAGCAGGGGGGCAGGAGGGGAGGAGCCCCGTACAACAATGAATAAAAACACTGAACAAGAATGTACTAAATATTTAACCTTTTTTTTTTTTTTTTGTTTCTTTTTTCTGACCTGAGTTTGTATCATGCCTTGCACTGTAACAGACTCGCACGCTGTCCGGGCAGGAGGCATCGCGGGCGGCCCTGCAAAGCCCTGCAGCCCACACAGCCAGGATGTCGTAAAACAACTGATGGAGGAGGAGAAAAAAAAGAGGAAAAAAAAAGAAAAAAAAAAAAAGAGGAGGAAATGTATTTATCAAAAGGCATTAAACAGTTCATGGCAAATCATATGAAAGGTATCAGTTACTGGGAAGGCAGAAGTTAAAGTTACACACTATAGTACAAAGCATAAGAAAATCTGTTGAAGTGGGAGGGCAGGGAAGGGAAGGAGGGCAGACCTGAAGGTTTTCATAGATTAAATCCACAAAGATAAAGAACAAAAAAAATAGCAGCTTTTTTCTGTACAGACATATAGATGAGTATCTGAACCGTAAAAAAGTTATAAAAGTGACACAAAAGACAATGTGTATGCAAATGATCCATGGTCTAACATAGAACTGCAAGACCCTTCGAGAAGTCTTAATATTAAAGAGAAAAGGTCAACAAAGCATCAGATACTTGAATCCGGTTACTGCGGATTAAAATTTTGTTTTTAAATCTTCTCAATATTTTTTTTTCTATTTTTTTTTTTCCCTTGCAAGCCTGGGAAGAAAGGCAGGCTGCAATGATGGAGATTTCTGCCGGTTATTTTCATGGTTTTCATGTTTCATTTTTGGCGTGCGGTTGACTTTTTTTGTACAAAACGCATGTGTTTGTTTAGCTCCCCACTGCCAGTTTTGTCCAGAATTCATAGGGATGGGGTAGGGGTGGAGGGAGGGCTGTTTCTTTACCCCATCCCTTTTCTCTTCTCCATCACAAGAAAAAAAATAGTAATAATTAAAAAAAAATCACATTTTGTCCAGTTTTGAAAAAAGATCTAGACAATTTGATTTTTTTTTTAAATACCAGTGTATGATTGAATAGAACGTATTGGTCAGGATCTCTTTTAAACAGAGCAGTTGATTACTGTGCTCCTTCCACGCCTACAAAAAAAAAAAAAAAGAAAAAAGAAAAAGAGTTCATTTTTTTGGCAAAATTTGGCAGCGTTGAAAATGGTAACAACCTTGGACGAATGATGGCCCTTTTTTATTCTTTTACATATTCCTAAAAAGATTAAAGAGCGACATTAAAAATCCAGTCTTTTTTAATGTTTTTTTTTTCTGCTTTTTTGTGTGTTTTTGTAATTTTTTTTTTGTCTTGTTTTGTTTTTTTTTTATAAAGACCTACAGTGTTAGGCAGGTGCCTGCGAGGGTACTGGGGAGCCACCTGGCCCGCGATATCTTTGATCTGGTAAAAGTGCTGTACGTTGAACTTGCACGCAGATATGTTTCCCATTACGAAGCAGAAAGAGAGGGGAGAGAGAGAGAGAGAGAGGAGAGAGAGAGAGAGAGAGAGAGAGAGAGAAACATCAGATCTCAAGTTTTCTGTTGCTATTAGGAGTTAACACCAGAGTTTTAGAAGGCCAACTGTGCGCCCCATGAACGGAGTCCTTTGCCGAAACAAACATCTGCTTGCATATTGAAAAAAAAAAGAAAAAAAAACAAAAAACGATAACTTGTTTACTGAAAAAAAAGGGTTCTCCCAAGTGCAGCTATGGCAGTTCTGAAGATCCACTGAGGTACAGTAGGCTTGTGAATATATTGTAGGTTCCCGCGGCGCCCGCGGCCCGGCGCGCCGGCTGCGCGGGATCAGCAGGCCGACGACTGGGGCAGCGGCAGGGCGCGCTCGTTCTTGCGGCCGCCGTTCATGTGCGCGTAGGGCTGCCTCTCCTCGAAGCTGGCCCGCAGCACCACCACGCCGGGGCCGTTCTCCGCCTTGTGTCCTGAGTGCTTGTCGCTGGCTTGCAGGGTGGAGGAGGGATCCAGGGGAATGCTCTCCATGTTCTCAGTCTCCAGGTCGAGCTCCTCCGTGTCGGGGGGCTTGTTCTCCTCGCTGTAGAAGAAGGAGACCTCTTTGAAGGCCGGGTCCAGCTCGTCCTTGATGCTGCCGATGATCTCCAGGAAGGAGGGCCTCATTTTCGGGTTGTACTGCCAGCACATGCGCATCAGCTCAAACCTGGACGGAAACACGGTGGAACCCGTTACCGAGGCCTTCGGGAGCCCCGCGGCGCCCACGCGGCCGCCACCAGCCCAGGCCTTCGGCAAAATCCCCCCATCCTCAGGGATGACCAAACAACGGAATTTTTACAGGCCAAGACCCTCACACGTCCCATCTCCACCTCCTTTCCAATCACGGAATTGCTCCTACGGCTCCAGTCTGAGCCTTCTCCCTTCTGCTCCCCAAACATTCTCTAATGCTTTTTTAACTTCAAAATCACGTTATTTGCATTTTATGTCCAGGGACGCATTAATATTTTGGAGCATGAAACCCTCTGTTCACACACATCCGTGCCTCCCTCTGCACAACGTCCCACCCTGGCAAGAAAAGGCCACACAACGAAACAATAAAACAGACATAAGGAAACAGCATCTTTGTGACAAAGCAAAACTGGGTGTTGCTGAGCTATCACCTTGACCTTTAAAACACAATGTAATAAAGAGCTCTGCAGAGCGGGATAGGGGTGTCTGCTGTTCATAGAGCACCAGGAACAGAACACACTGAAGTAAGGCAGGGCAGGGTTAACTGTAACAGAACAAGCTGGCGCAGGTAACGCTCCCGTGCAAGCCCGGCCTTGGGGCTCAGCGGGACGCGGCTGCTGCAGGGACGGCCGCGCTCCTCTGCGCTCCCACAGCCGCCTTCAACACCCAACCCGCCCCGCTCCGGCGGCAGAGCGGACAGCGCGTCCGGCCTCTGGCGAGGGCTCCCCGGGAGCCGCAGCCGGCGCAGGGGCATCGCCACGAGCGAGGGAAGCTGGGCCGGAGCCCCCCGCGCCGTCCCGGGCCATCCTGCCCCTTCCAGCTGACCCGCTGCGCCCTGCTCGGAGGCCGGAGCCCCGCGCGCTGGCCGAGGCCCGAGGGCAGCGCCCCGGAGATGCCGCAGGCCGGGCAGCGGTGCAGGTGACACCAGCGCAAACAAGCACACGTGATGTTTCCTTTCAGCCTTTCCAGATTTAAAAACCCGACGGAGCTCTCATAAAAGGATTTTTCCCCTCCTCTTTTTACCTCTGGCCTCAAAGACCTTGTTTACATTTTCTTCACCAACAAAAGAAACCCCCTCCCAGCGGCCAAAGGGAGAATTTACAGGCTCTTCATGCAATCCCAGCACTTCCACCAAGAAGTCTCTGACTGGTGGCAAGGCAGCCCAAGGAGGCTGAAGGCATCAACAGATGGGGGAGCCACCAGCGTCCTCCTAATGCATCTGCTGCTCAGAGAACACAGCAAGAATCCAGTTACTTCTTGCACTGAGGCATTAAAAAAAAATTAGAAAATGGGAAATTACTATGGAGACTGCACTCCGTTTTAGCGCACATTCGTACTTTTCATCAGGCTTCATCTGGTAGCGGGGAGAGGGGAGCTCTCCTGCAGCTCCCTTGCTCGTATGACCTATCGCACCAGGCCCTGGTTTCTAAAGCAGCAAGGGGCAGGAACAAAGGCAAACTGCGATCAGCAGTACGTACATGGCCTAGTCATCTGCAGTGCACACGGAGGAAGCGATTTGGCTTCAAAAACACAACGAAATTCCAGCCTCCACAGCTTTTAAGGGCCCCGTGGGAGAAGAGCGCCTGCAACAAGGCTCGCCGTCACCTGAGGAACGCTGCCCAACAACGGAAGCAACGTCAAAACGGGCCCGGGAAGCGGAGAGCATCGGCACAGCTGCTCCTGGCACGGTCCCACTGAACCATCTGTGCTCCTGCACGGTTCAGTCTGTAAAATCATGCAAATGGTGCCAAGAGGGTGTAGCGCAAACAGAACCGAGTCTTGTTTCACCCCACGTAAGAGTGAAGAGTCTCTAGAAAGACCGTCCCCTTTGTGCTTAGTCCCTGCACAAACATTTACCACTTCTCTGAACCGCGAGACAGCGGTGCAGTAAAATCCACCCTTGCACAAGCCTCGGATACAACCGAAGTGCCGGACAAGGCCTCCGGCTCTCCGAGCATCCCTGGTGCCTGATCCACGCGACGCCACTGACACTAGCAGGGCTCGGGTTTCCCCGGAGCGCGGCTGCAGCTCCACTCGGGACGGCTGCAGCTCCACTCGGGACGGCTGCAGCTCCACTCGGGACGGCTGCAGGGCCCCGGGCCGCTCGCGGCACCTGCACAGCAAGAGGTCCTGACAGGAACCACCGCGGGGCGGCTGCAGCGCGTGCGGCTGCTCCAGCATCGCCCGCAGCGTTAGAGATAGGAGATCCGGCGACAGTTGCAGCGAGATTCTTCTATTAACATTCGAGCTTCCACCTCCTGCCCCTGTTCTAGGATTTTTGCCCGGCCGGGTGTTACCCGCTCTCTTGCCCAAGCTGTATTTGCAACCTGCCTTAGCTTCCACCAGCCCAGCGTTAACAGCCTGGGTCTCTGTGCCTGCTCAGAGGCAGAGGAGGTCCGAGACTGGCGGCCGTTGGCACCTTCCTGGGCCAACGGGACACATCACGGGAAAGAAGTGGGAACAGGGAGAAACCCAGACACTACAGAAGCTCCAAACAGCTTCTCCGAAAGCCAAACGCACGTCCGTGTGAACCAAAGCTAAGGGCTATTCCTGGAGCTCCTCCTGCCATTCCTACAAGCTGGTTGGATTTCTGTAGACTTGGCTGTCTGCTTCTCCTAAGACAACAAAACAAGTTGAAAGTGAGTTAAAGCACATCATAATAAACTTTTAAGGACAGTACAGTTGTTTTTTGCCTTTAGACAAAGGCAAGCCGTTATAAACAAAATTCTGCCTACAGAACGAGACTTGGAAGCCGCTACCTTGAAGGAAATTCTGGGTGCAGGCCAGCTTCTTATTCAGATGGTCAGAAGCTAAATTCAAAATCACATTTCAGTTCTGCCCCTTAGCCATGTCAGACTCCATCCTGGCGGCCGTAAACGATGTGTAGACAGCCTTTTTTCCCCCCAAAGCAACACAAAGTTGGTGCTCCTCAGAGAGGGGCTCAAGGAGCAGTGTCTTGCTTTGCCAGCGTTGACCAAGGCCTGCGGGCGCGCGGGTTCCCTGGCGCAGCTCCGAGCGAGGGCACGGCCACCACGGGGGACAGGACGAGCCGGGCCGGCTGCCGCAGGGAGCTCCTGCCGCGAGCCGGGCTAACTGCAGCTGCCTCCCTCTTCACACCACACGTGCGCCAGGTTAATGGGCAATTTCTAATGCCGAATCTCTTTATGCCAAGCTCTTTCTCACCGTACAGCTCGTTTCTTCCTACTGACTTGGGGCGCAGAGCAGCTTCAGGCACCCTCCTCTCTCCCATCTCTGCCTCCTCTTCCCCCTGCTCCATTACGCGTCTCTCGTCCTGCTGAACAACCTCTGATGGCTCCCACTGCCAGGAATTCTCCCCGGCATCGGGGAAGGGAAGGAATGTAAAGGGAGGACTCGCATGGCAGCTACACCTCCCCCTGCACACAGCACCCACCCTCCAACAACACAACAAGGCTGCCTGTCATCCGAAACCCAGGAGCGCCGCAGCCAAAAAAGCTCTTTTCCTAAGAATGCCAAGCAGCTGAAGCCCTTAAGTGATTGTATCCCTTCTGGGGGCCTCCAGCTAATTTCAATAACTGCAAGACGCTGTATTTCCTTCCCAAAAGCCAGCTTGGGAAGTGTATCAAAGTACTGAAACCTGAACAAGGCAAACTGCTGTACACAAAAGGCAGCACAAGCATTTCAAGAATGCAAAGCTACCAGCGGAAGCCGCTGCAGTGCGGACCCTGCACTACGAAAGGCTTTGCGGAATGCTGATGCTAGGGCTGGACAAAGGCTTTCCTGCAGACCGCCCTCTGCTCACAGGAACGAAAGATAGGCAGGGGAGACGTATTTATCTCCATGCAGGGAGCTCTGTGACTGAAAGAGCAGATCCAAAGCTGACAAAAGACTGATACGTTCACTTCTCCGCTCACTCAGCTAGAAAGCTGAATTCCAGGGAGTTTATGCACAGCGTATTTCAAGCTCAGCCTAAGCTCTTTTTTCCCTTTATGCTCAGCAGAACTATTTTAAGCAGAAGAGGCAAAATTTAGGCACAAAGATTTCTGTTGAAATAAGTGCCACTTCTGAGCTTTAATTAAACCTAAATTTATTTAGGAATGCAGAGATAGGCTCCTGCATTCCTATTGGAGAGCCAGCCCAAAGTGAGACCCTGGCCACAAACAAAGCTCTTTTATGGCACATCCCAGTACCACAAAACATTAAGCGTGACAGAGTTGGTTCAAACAGCATCTCACATTATAAGAGCCCTTCCTGTTGCAGATGAGGCAGAAGTGGCTATCAAAGTGGGATCAGAACGAGGACTACGTTGTGTGCTGAGATCAGAGATAACTTTGGACACTTACAGCATGTCGGGACAGTTGTCTGGCTTTTCCAGCAGGCCTCCCTCCATCACGAAGCGGAGCACTTGCTCGTTGGTCATGCCTTGGTACGGCTGCTCTGCTAACGTCGCAATCTCCCAGAGCACAACCCCAAAGGACCTGCAAGACAAAGCAGAGCTTTAGAAGGCCACGCAAGCTTAAAGATACTTTTATTTGACAATGCTGAGAAGGAGAAAATCCGCTTGCTCCAAGGGTACACACCGATGGTGGTATCTGCATCATCTAACGTAGGCAACGGCTCACGGCCAACACCGCTAGTCAAGGGCCAGAAACAGGTTCCCAGGTCAGAACGACCCCTCAGAAGGGCCTCTCTGATGACTCCGTAAGCAAGGCTAGGAATACTAAATGTTTTTTCACACCATAATCTACAGCTCAGAGCATGATCATGACCAAAGGTTCAGTGTTAGTTGCTTACACAGGGTCTGTAAAGGTCTAGCAGTAAAAAAAAAACACAACGAGCTCCTTGCTCTGACAAGAATTCTCCTACGCAGAGTTACACTGGGAGCTTGCCTGGAAAAAATCAGCTCCAACCTCAGTTCCCTTTCCCAATGCTTTGAGTTCAGACTTAGGTTTGCTGGAAACTGGGAATGCCAGTGAAGAAGGGAAAGGGAAAAAGGCAGGGTAGAAAAAAAGTGTTCCTGTCCCTGCACTTCCAGCATGGAGGACCCCAGTGCTCCAGACTGAACAGACACCTGATTGCTAAAGTCTGGAAAGATCAGGGTGTGGGTGGATGTGAGGAGTCAAACCCCGAGGGCCTTCCTCACGCAGTGCATCTCTGCTGCTCCTGACGGCACCGAGAAGGCAAGAACCACCGTGAGCTCTCATGCTTTTCACCAGAAATACTCGAGTTGCACAAATCCAATTTTAAAATTGCTTTTTTCCCTTACCACTTCAGCTACCTGAGAGCTGGGCAGCAAACAGCCCAGCGCACCCGTGCGCCTCGGCCACCCTGCCATTAAAAACAAGCAGACAACCCAGGCACAGCCACTCCTGGGGTAACACTTTTATCACTCTGCCTTCATTTCTTCTCGAGTCAAAGGTGCAAAGTAACTGCCACGGCACCCAACAGGCAGCAGCGAAACCAACTGCTGAAGACAACAGAGAAACGCAAACGTTCCCCGGCTTCTCATACCTACAGTCTACTCTGCTGCATCAGCAGCAATACATTTAACCCTCCAGGAGAAAGCCAGTTATTCCCTTTGCAACATTCCCTTTCCCTTTCCAGGCTCTTGAGACAGAGCTGCTAACTCCTTCCTACCAAGATTTTCTTAGATCTGTACCAAAAAAGAAAGTTGGTCTAACAACAGGAATTGATTACTGGCAAAGCAAAGTAAACATGTCTACATAACTGGGTTCTTTGGATATAATTTTTGACCCTTTCTAAACATATCAATCCCAATTTAAAAATAGTTTAGTGAACAGACAAGGCTGAAATTGTCCTCCCCACAATGAAGGATCATCTACTTCTAAGCTGCTGCACAGCGAAAGAAAATCTAGACACGGTCCTGATTTCTTTCTGTGGCTAAAACGCTGAGTCAGGCCTGGAGAAAGCAGTGCGGCATCAATAGGGTATTGTTGTGGAAACAGGAGTCCAGTATTATTAGGTGGTTATGGTAGAGTGGTTTTATCTTTCATTTATCCACCATATCTAAAACAGTTTGCAGCTGAAGCCAGAAGCCACAAACAGACTCGCAATTGTTTGTGTTTCAGGGCAGGCAGGCAGGCAGGGTCGGCTCCACATTTGGGTGCCTTTGAAGCTACTTTGATCGCGGCAGGAATACGGAGAGCAAGTCTGGTGCACCTCCCAGTTATAGCATCGGAACAAATAAACTCACGGGGCTCCTTCGAGGCAACTACCAGCGCTAAAAAAATACAGTTTAAGATGCTGAGGGCTTACTGTAATACAGAACAGTGTTACACTCGCTTTAAAATATTCTCCTTCCTAACTACAACAAAAAACAGTCTTGTCTAATTACCTCATTCTTCTGACTGAAGAGCAATAAAAGAAGGAATTACCAAAATAAAGCTCCACCCTTCAAAAGCTCCAGACGCTCTTTTGCAGTTTGCCACTTCACCTTACAGCTTATAAATCTTGGACTCTGACCATTTGCACAGTTTTTTAACATTTTGGCTTCTAAAAATGATGTCTAAGAACATGAAACCAGACGTCACAATATCCCACCAAAAAGGCAGGAAAAATGATCTCAACAGTTTTTTTTTGTTTGTTTGTTTTTGAAGAAAATACCAATTGTCCCAAAACAGCCGAACAGCACAGGGTTCACGGAGCGACTTCAAAATCCGAACCTGTGCAAGGAAAGCAGGTGATTTTTCCTGGCACAAGGCCTTTAACGTATAGCATATGGTTGGTCTATGGGTTATTGAAAAGTCGACCAACATTCTCATGTCAGACATGAGCAGACCATGTAACTAATCGTTATTTCAGGACAGAGCCGGAGTTCTGACCGAGATGGCTGAGTCTATGGCTGTGAAGCACGTGGCAAGTGTAACGGTATGTGTTGTACACAAACGTATATTCACCGCGTTAGAACAGCGTTTTATACGTCGGATAGTACATCTATGTGAGCAAAATTTCAGAAAACGAAGGAGCTTCTTACCATTAGATGAGAGGCCAACCCAAAGACCATTTCCAAAAGGCACCTTTTTTTTTTTTTTCCCCTCCTCTCTCTAGCCTTAAAGTAAGAACATTTTATATCTTTGTCCTCTCCTGCCTCTAGGAGGTTTCCAACTTTATCATTCAGTTCTAAATCTGGGAATTTTTCTGGGGAATTTGCTTCAAATTTTTGCCCTCTTTGTGAAGCCATTACAAATCCTGGGTACATACTTATGAATATATAAGAAGTTACAGGCCACAAATAAAATTTGGTAAGTAATATTCTAATGCTCTGCTTTTTTGTTAGTTACAGAATTTCTGTTGCGAACCTTTCACTCAAAGCTGGTGCTATAGAATACAGTCCGCTGACTCCAAAATCATCAAATTGTTTAAAGAAAATGCAGTTTACTACTAAAATACAGTTCCTACTGACTTCTAGACATTTGGATGCAATCAGCTGCCAATTCTGTAACGTATCAGCAGTAAAAACATCTTGTTAGGAAGGCAGAGAAACCATAAAAGACAGAGCAGAGGTTTTGCCAGTAAATGTTCATCTCCTGCCAAGCTCTCCCTGCCTATCTGCAAAAGCTGGGGTCAGGAGGAAACATTCCAGGGTATTATTTTTTTTTAAGAAGTATATTTTGAAATTTCCTGAACACCTCTATTAATAACTTCACAGACAGTGCAACTATGCAATGTGCTTTTAAAGAAAAACCTATTTTTGCATCTTGTTGCATGTAAGGCAAACAAAGAAAGCCCCAAATAGAAGAACACACACAAGGGAGTACTCTAAAGAAAAGCTTGCTCATGTACATTAACTGTGTGCAGAAAAGTAGAATTATTTTCACAGAAGGCTCTGATAGAAAACCGGGTCAGCGCTACGAACCTTTCCATATTCTTGGCAACTTTTAATACTTTTCTTGAAGGAGGCAATTGGAAAAACGACCACTTGTTCTTCCAGGTGAAGGTGATGTTTTTCACTGCACAACTGATTTTATAACCCCCAGGAGGAAATATGCCTCTACCTCCAGTTTTGGAAATCCACTTAAGACTTGGTCTCTAAGAGCAGAATTTAACCTCACAAATTCTTAATTTTGCAATAGGAACACGATACAAAGGAGAATCCCTCACAGCAGATAGAGGGAGCTACCCTTGAAGAGACAGGAGAAGCTGTATATTAAATCCATTAAAACAAGAAAAGAGGCTAGAAAGAGGGGCTAAAATGGCTTTTCACAGCCCATTTTTGTTACCAGACATCGGAGTGCGTGGTGAAGACTCCGTCTTTCAGTGATTCGGGGGACATCCAGCGGACAGGTAGCAAACCTTTCCCTCCTTTACGATAATAATCTGTCTCGTAGATATCTCTTGTCATGCCAAAATCTAGAAGAAGGTACAAATTCTGTGAGTTCATATGATAAAGCAACACATATTTTCATTACTACGTGCTACTGTAGCCCGCAGAGAATCACAGTTTGGGGTAAAGAATCTGCAATCTGTTACCATGGCATTTTCCTTTGCAGGCACTTCACCTGTCTACTGAGGGCTGCTTAGGCTCCCTAGCAGCAAAACAAAAAGAGATTTTTACCGCTGACTTCAACGGGTCAGGACCGAGTCCAAGGCAAGCCTGAATGACTTAAAATCAAAAATCCAAATCCAAAAAAAACCCCAGATCAATCACAAATCAAAGGAAAAAAAAAAAAAAAACCCTCCAGTCTAAGCAATTTTCACTGTTGTTATTACCAGTCTACAGCTTGCCTGAGTGATGACTGATCCTTCTTGTTCCTTGTCTGGTAGGGACACTGACATCGTCAGCAAGTTTGACTAAAATCACCCATCTGGACAGCTACTCCCTCACTCCCACACAGCAGGGTGACTTTACCCTGGTGTGAAAAATTCTTAAAAAACTTAATGCAGATAAGACACAGATATGCAATGAGCAGAGGACACTGTAACATAAAGTTCTTCTTTTGTGATCTACCAGTCTGACTTGGCGTGTTCCAGTCAAGATGTTCCCAAAGTGTTCCTGCATGAAGGGCTTTTCAACACCAGCCTATAACAGGGAGCAGTACAGAGTATTTCCAGGAATTCTTTTAGGGTAACCATACTACAGGTAAGAAAAGCACCACACGCAGTTCAGTGAATTGTAAAATGGTGTGGGGGAAGGATGAGCAAGGAAACTAGAACGAGGAAGATTTAGACCAACTTTCACCGAACCTACAGAAAATGAACACCCTACCAACCCGAAGATCTTACTCCCCAACGAAGCAACACTAAATGAAATAATTTTCTTTCAAAAGACAGTATTACTTACAGGAATTAACAAAATATCCAAGTTAAGCTCAGAGCAAAAAAAATTAGTTTCCTACAGCAGCAGGCTGTTCATACATACTATTTTAATATGCACAACTCTAAAACAGCCAAAAGCTTAGAAATCACCCTCTCTGGAGACAAGTCTGAAAAAAACTCATCTGACACTATTTTGGAGAGGTGGTGAAGGGAAAGAGAAAAAAAAGAAAGGGGGGGAAAAAAAAAAAAAAGTGGTGTTCTAACCACAGCAGAGGAAAAGCTGTTCTGTTGTTTGGAAAGCAGAACTCAAGTTCAGACTGGAAAGCATCCAGCTGAAGTCAAACCTTACATTCCACTTCCAAATGTGACAATGCTTTAAAATAATCCTGGAATTGTCATTCTTGAATTGATAACCAGGAGGTGGGATCCTACCCTATTGTGCATTAACAAGAAAAAGCAGATGACACAGCAGTGGTAACTGCACCATTCACTGAGATGTCTGCAGCATCTGCACCTCCAATCACTGCTCCAGCAGCTCCTTTAAACCCATACACTGTATTACTTCCTCACTGGAACAACAGCAAGTAGAGACATTCCAAGTGCTTCAATTCAGTGTTGACTGCTCACAGGTCTTAAATCACAGCAAGCCTTCATGGGGAACATATTTCATTCTGCAGATATTTAACAGAGCGCTACATTTTAAAAGATCTTTCAGACAGCTTTCAAAAAATTAAAATGCCTTCTGAGATGCTGATTTTTGTAATGATGTTTTTCACTTGTGTTCAAGTCAAGAAAGCGCACCTCCAATTTTCACAGTGAAGTCTTCTGCCACCATGCAGTTTCTTGCAGCAAGATCTCTGTGAACAAATTTGTTGGCGTTGAGGTATGCCATCCCATCAGCAATCTCTCCTGCCATCTGGATCATCTTCTTCAGAGTTGGAGGTGCCTGACCGGGATTATTCTAAGCAAGATGAAGAAATGGTGAGAGGAAAAGAACAAAGCAACTATTTCTACATCAAATCGATATATTCCTTTATTCTCCCATCAGATCATGACAATTAAACTGGACAAGAACCAGACTGAACAGAAAATTATGCTTACACAGCGCAGAATATCTTAGTGGGAAAACTGGACATATCAAACTGAGTTACACAGAGAACTTCCAAATAACTCTTTTATAACACACCAGTCTATTTTAGAGAATTCAACCAAGTAGGAATTTTTGATATAAGGGTTTTATACCATCTACACAAGGGGTTTAAATGCCCATCCTTCTGCCACACAAGTTGCAAAATACAAAGCAAAAGAGTTATCTTAAAGATTTCTATTATTTTGTTTTACTATCTCTCCCAAAAGAGAAATGGATGATGTTAAATGTTTTCATTCACTGCACCCCAATTTTCCATAACTAGATGTTTATTGACTTCCTTCTACTTGCAAAAGGAGAAGAAGCTTCTGAAACAGCTTCTTCTGAAGCAGCTTCACTCCTTATCATTCTATGGATATATGGCTTCTGTATTTCTCCATCTCTTAGATGGAGGATTTCAGGTATTTATACATCAGTATCATCTCACCATTCCTCACCAGTACGGATTTAGCTAAGATTAATACTCTTTGGGTAATCTTCACTGATGCTGTAACCAAAAAGGGAGCCTCAAATTTGTGATTCTAATGATGACAAACGTGAGTTTGTCCCCGAGGAATGAAAGGAAGACAGGGGAGAGCCCGGTGAAACTGTTGTCAAAATCAGGGAGCACACAGGCCCTCTGCCCACATGGGCCTTGCTCATCACCCTCATGCAGGTCCTCAGTAAGCTTCACTCAACTCTTCCCATTGCACGTCAATGGAAACAGGGAATTTAGGACCTGCTCTACCACAGAGTGCTTTGGAGAGCACCAATATACAAGCAGAAAAGCAGAGCACACAGCTCACCATTTTGGTAATTTCCATATAACATCACTGCCCCCTGTCACAAAGACTGCCAAATTTAATTACACTCAACTAAAAACATTTAATAGAACCTGAAACATTATTAATCACAGATGCTAGTCATAACCTTGGTCCATTTATTACCATATTCATTCATTTTTACATATGCCACATGCCCACATTCTGTTTCTGTAAGTTATTTATATCAGAAGTGCTAGATCATGAAAATAATGGTCAAAGGAAACTGCTGAACAAATTTTCTACATATTTCACTGTTACTTCAGTGGCAAATGACCTCTGGATCTTCTTTATCTTTCAGACCCTATATGCGGCAATTTTATCTGCTAGGCTTTTTCCCTGCACATTAAAGGATGCATATGAGCTAAAACATTAGATTTTAGCAGACTTTGCAACAGAGACAATACGCAGGATATACATTGTGAAACATCATCCTAACAAGAATTTTTGTTTAGCTTCTTAATGAGAAGTAAGATTAGACAAGAGATTTAAAGAAAATCTGGAAAATAGGGCTCAATGACACAAAAGGGACCTATTCAGCGCAGTACCCTGGGTTATTTGCAATGACTTCCTCAAGAAGAAAGGTGTTGCAGAGCACAGAGCAGCTCCTGTTTTGTTCTTAGAGCTGCTTAAGGGCAAAGCTAGAAATTGCTAGCAGTTATAAACAAACTTTCCCTTCACTAAGAGCAGAGTTCAGATACAGGGCAGAAAATAAAATAAAATAAAATAAAATAAAATAAAATAAAATAAAATAAAATAAAATAAAATAAAATAAAATAAANAAAATAAAATAAAATAAAATAAAATAAAATAAAATAAAATAAAATAAAATAAAATAAAATAAAATAAAATAAAATAAAATAAAATAATCCCACAAAAGAAAAATAAAATAGACTTTTGTCATGAACTCTCCAGATACTTACAGAATAGGTGACAAGGTAATTGGCTCCCTACCCTACTCTGACTGCTAGCAGTGAAAGCGAATTACACCAAATGCTTGGTCTACAGGTCAAAAAGAAAAATAATCATGGAGCAAGTTATATTAATGAATATGCTAAAAATATCTGCTAACTTTAGCTGTTTCTGCAAGTAGGAAACAAAATTAAACTGAATTTCTGCAATGGTCTGCTTTTAGAGAACATTTCATTTAACAAATAATACAGGACTGTGGCATTTAAAATAAAAAGAAAAGGAAAAGTGACAGAAAGGAGGAGGAAATTACCCAGGAAAAATCTGCAAACCCAACCATATAGACCTAGACTAGCGAGGCTCAGCTGTGGTGCCCACTCAGTGCAGAGGACTGGGTCACTAAGCATCTCAAAGGTCTGCTCTGCAGAGAAGTGACAGCTGTTCCCTAGACGTGGAGAACCTGACAACAGGGGTCAGCTTGCTGCTTCCACTCTTTCCTTTCAAGATGTTTCTAAATGAAGAAATAAAAAAAGTATCTAACAAATCCTGACTCACCTCTGTGTCTGGCCTCAGTGACCTCAGGTAACTTTTGAGGTCTCCACGTGTCATGAGCTCCATGATAACCAGTGTTGGCTGGCCCTGAGAAACTACGCCAAGCAGCCGAACCTGGAAGAGGAAAAACAAACATGCAATCACAAATACAGCTAATTAAAATGGTATACACATTAATTCATATTAACGAACCTGTGGGCAAGGTCTGGAGGTGGAATACAGTCCCCAATACCAGTTCACTAATACAAAGTTGCACAGAGTTAAAGCCAAAATCCAAGTCACCGCTGCAAAGGCGGTGAAGACCTGCTCTGAGCACCCTCATCAGCTGCAGCCTTCCTACATTTTGGTGACTTACCACGTGGTGACAGTTGAACTCCTTCATCACCGAGGCCTCGTTCAAGAACTCTATCCTCTCCCGCATGCTTGCGGACTCATTGACAGTTTTGATGGCCACTCTGGTCTCCGGCTCATCCTTCACCACTCCTTTGGCTATTCCCTCGTAAACCATTCCGAAGGAGCCTTGCCCCAGCTCCCGACACATGGTGATCTTCTCGCGGGGCACTTCCCATTCATCGGGAACGTACACTAAGGGGAGAGAGAATGGCCCATGATGTTGGCAAGTGGCAGATCACTCCAACTGCCCGAATGGTTTACTGAAACAACAGCACACCCAACAATGACAGCTCACATGACGCATACAGCTATCGTATGGTCTTCCCCATATAGAGAGATGGACAGATACTTGCCATACTGATAAACCTTAAGAACAATGACAGGTACAGGGACTTGAAAGGGCCTCACTATAGTCCCGATGTATTATGAGAGGAATAAGGAACCTCAAAGCACAGAACGGGGGGCAAAGAAGCCTTCAGACTTGAGCTTTTCTTGGGATTGTTGTTCTCATTCTTCCAGACAGCATCAAACATACTTGATCATCTGTATCAATTTAGTGCCTGCTGTATTCTCTATTAGCGGATTGATTTTACGACCACAGAGAAACATCCTCTCTAATCTAACAGGCTCGGGGCGTGACACTATCCTGATCACTCGCACACACACTCTGCTGCTCCAATTAAAGGCAGAATTTGCTGCTCCTGCACCCTTGATCTGAGGCAGAAGAGACACCCTGGATGGTCACTGCCAGAGGGATAGCTGCCCCAGGCAAGGAGATGTCCCAGCTCTGAGCAGTCATCGATGCTGCCGCCTATTCCCCACCAAAGGAGGGGACAACTGGGCCACACGCTCTGGATGAGGGAAATTATAGGATGCAGAAAAAAAGGATTAGAGCAAAAAAGTCAACGGACTTTGAAGTCTAGCAGTACTGCTAGAACAAGTAACAGTAGAAGAGTCATCTGCCACTCTGGCTAAACCTATTTGCCTCTAGGGGCTTGCGGAAACTCGTGCAAAGAGACTAATGCAGTAGCCCCAAAGCAAACCATAAGCAGAAGAACTGAAGCCTCAAGCAACTTCTTTTGATGCTCTGACTACCTCCTGCACCTGCCGAGCTCTGCACATACCTGATCGGTGTGGGCACATGCTCATGACTTGCATCCACACTGCTAGGTCGTAAAAACCAGTCAATATTTACGTAGCAAGCGAGGTGCCAGTGGGACCCTAGTGACTCTTTTGGCCATAAAGCCAGATCTCCAGGGTTCTCCATACCACAGCAGCTCTTGCACAAAGACTTTCTGCGGACGCAGAGCTGAAGATACCTGAACCATCAGGGTCATTCAACTCCTGCTGCTGCTCAGTGGCAGCCAGCACAAAAACTGGCAAGACCTTCACCTTCTTCATTGGCAGGCATGCCTGCCTGCCACACTGACATGTAGTAAAAGAATACAGAAAGCAACACCAAAGGAAAGCACACTGTTCTAGGAAAAACAGTTGGCTTTTTTTAGAATTTTTATTTCTTGGAAAGTTTCAAGGAATTTAATCTTGTTCCAGATCAGGCGAAAAAAATCCATTTTCTAAAGGTCCAGAATTTTGGCAGAGCTATTCGGGCATGTTATATACACAAGAAAATAAAACCAAACAATCTTAATGAACCATAAACCTTAATCTTCCTGAAATCAGCTTTAATTCTTGATTGTTATTTGGCAGTGAACACCTTCACCATTGTCCTGCTGGAAATGCTCTGCACAGGCTTCCAAACCGCTCCACGCTGTTAGATTTTCTCGGTCTCATTGCCAGTCACACAAACCTGTCACCCAGTCTCCTGGGTAACAGTGCACTGAGCTAGATCCCAATCAGCACCTCAAGTCTCTCAAAAAGATGTTTCAGACTATGTGATTTTTTTTACTATTATTATATTTAGGCTGAGTTATCTTGCAATGAACATAT
>VZSV01000075.1:2810600-2853388 GCA_013398735.1 Nothocercus julius | reverse complement strand
ATATAAGCGCTTTATTTTGCTAATAGAGCAGAATGGGACCTGGAAGACCAAACACAAAAGGCAATGAATGCATGAATTCTTTATTTGCAGTGAATGTGATCTAAAAGAAATTGCTTTATGAATGGGTGATAATCTGAAAATGAAACTAATGCATCTGACTTGTCTCAGCTGAATAAACTACAGAGAAAAATTGCATCTGTCCCCCCCCCTTCCCGTAAACTGGCAACATTTATATATCATCAGTGATGGATTACCTACAGGTGTGCTAACAAAATGGTTGGAGAAAGGAGTTTTACTACATCTTTTAGAGGCCTGCATCTCGTAAAGTGAGACACAAACAGAGGATATGAAAGGAAAAGCATCCGAAGTGCAAGGCCACACTCACCATCTGAAGCACTGAAGTACTCAGGGTTCACGGACGCGTACAGTACTCCATTGCCAAGTCTGTCACTGTTCCTGTTGAAACATTTTTTTTTCTTTTTTAATCTTTAAACCTAAGCAAATTTCAGGCCACCTCTTCTACGGCTTTTCTACTGTTTGCTCAACCACAAAATATTATTTACTGAATGTGGAGAGCTTTTCAGAGAAAAAGGACAAATAAAGTTGTTCTTATGCACACCTCACCTAATCCATGGGAAATCAATCCCAAATAGTGTTCCCAGGAAATTCCCCCCTCGGGCTTCTCTATACCAAATCAGCACAAGGAAGGCAAAAAACATAAGGCATTTTTATTTGCTAGGTAAACCTCCTTTAAAAAAAGCAGCTGAATGGTGATACACAAACGAGATCTGTGGCTGAGAACTGTGGAAAGAAGTGATTTTGCCAAGCATAGGATTGGTTTTATGGGGAATTCCATTCAATTGTTTTATAAATTGTTTCTACTGTTTTACTTTAACCTCCACCTGCTTTTCCCTCAATTTCTTGAGGTGATTTTCAGGATAAAACACACTTGTTCAGTGCTGTGAGAGCTCTTGCAGGAGGTAGGCTGCACAAATAAAACTGTCCATCAGACCTCAGAAAGTCAAACACTAAAGAGACCAAATGCTTTTGTGAGAGAGAACAAGGGCTGAAAGAAGAGTTATACCCATTCTCTGTAGGAGAGCTCAAGGGGAGGCCAAGCAGATACCCTGCATCACCAGACACAAAGCCTGTTGCTTGAATGCTGGAGGAGAACAGGTACAGTCTCCATGTGAATGAATTAAGAACTGTAAATAATGGGATCGTTCTCAACAAGTATAATTTACGAGTATATAATTAGAAAGTCTATACATAAAGAGTTGCAAGGCTGAACGCATTTGCACTGACTTCTATTAAGTTCTCATTAAGTATTTCTTCAATTAAAAAGAGAAAAAAAATCCCTAGTAGTGAAAAGCAAAACTGAATAAAATGAACCAATTTATCATTCCCCTTGACAGAGGTTGCTCTGCCCAGTACTTATTTTTTTAAATGGATGTAAAGACTTAAAAAACCTTTAGAATTTGGAAGAAACCAAATTAGCCTAAATTGAACTAAGCTTTCATGATTTACAAAATGACCCAAATTTCAGGCAAAGCTTCCGATTATAAAAGGTTCAGTGTCTGCCATCATGGTCCCAGTGGATATGTTCCTGACAACCCTTCCTCTTCCCTCCCAAACATGATACTGTCATAAAAAGCCTCTTCATATCTCAAACAGCAACCAGATGCTCGCTGGTAACTCTAAACCAGCTCCCTTTACACGTCAACAGGACAGAATTTACGTTAGTGTCTCCCGCTCAGTCCTCTGAATGTCATTTCACTTCTTCATTTCCAGCCTGCTCCACAGGCACAGATTTGGAAACAGATATTCCCCCTCATGCAATTTAGCTTTAACGACAAGCAGAAAAAACACTCACCGTTTTTTGTTAAAGACATACAGCATTATCAATAATCCTCCGATGATGAGCAGGAAAGCAATGGGGAGCACAATTATCAAGTGCAGGAAGTTGCCATAATTTGCTGCTGCAACCAACAAGAAAACAACTGTGTCTAAGTTTCTATGGAACCTCCACTAACAAAGAAACATTCAAAATGTTTCCATGTATTGCATACACGGGGAGAAATCAAAGTAATCATTTTCTTGTCTGAGAAGCAAAAATGTACTCAGAAATACTACCTGACTGCAGCTGAGTAGAACTAGGAAACAGACAGTGAAAAGCATTAATTTTATACAGAACAGTGTCTGTCCGAGGTTATGCTTAAAGCTGTGCTTTTAAAGACATTCCTCAGGGAATTACATGCTTATCCTTGCAATTGTTTATACCCTTATTCAGAATGTACACACACAGGTTTTTACTTCAATAAAGAGCAGCAATAAGAAAATAAAAAAAAGACAAAGTGCTGTTTTTTCCACACACACACACACACACACACACACACACACACCCCTATTCTTCAGCTAAATACTGAGGTTTTCAAGGGGGTCCCTGTATACACTGTACACTGTTTTTTCTCCAAAATATGAAACACTTCCATGGTCAGGACTAGTCTTACCATTTAATCAGTGTGTGACCTTTATCAAAATGTCACTGAGGTCATGTGAAAAAGCATTGTGAAATAATAATAAAAAAAAAAAAAACACCAAACCTGCCAGCCATTACTGAACCAATCTGCTTCTCACACCCTTCTACATTTTAAAGCAGGTTTGCAAAATTGCCACAGATTTTGTATAATCCAACTTCACATTGCTCCTCCTACCATTACGTCTCCCAGCCACGAGTAGCAAAGCACAGGGCAACCACAGCAATGCATCCCACACACCCATTACCCATTTACATGGCAAATATCCATGCAATGAATGCAAGACAATCACCACACCTCAGACAGACCTTGTGTTTGAGGGCACCTGCCAGAAAAAGAACACAGGACTGTTGCCAAGAGGCAGCAGCATATCAAAAGGATATGAAAATTTGGTGTGCAGGGAAGAGATCTGTATACCCAATTACATACATTAACAACAGGAATTATTTTAAAACAAAATCAATAATCACACAGTTTGACACAGCCTATTCTCCTTACATTTGGGCTGCACATAGAAAGAGACTGGCTCAGTCCATGACCCATTCCCAGCTAACGAAGTGGCCTGAACTCTGGCAGAATAGTTCCCAGGATTCAGATGAGTTAGTTTAGCTCCTCCAAGCTTCTTGTATTCCTGTCTGGAAACACATTCCCGCTTCTCCTGAAAAAAGAACAAAGCAACTTGCAGTTCATATTAATATCTTCATGCTCTTCATTCTGGAGAAAAAAAAAATAAGGCTGCAAAATAAGCTTGCTTCTCTACAGCTAAAAGCGCCATCAGATCAGTTTTCCTTCAAGCAATTTAAGACATGTAGAATTCAAAAGCTGTCAAAAAAATGAAGCAAAGCAATGACATGCTGCCTAGTGCTGGGTGTTCGGGATCATGATTCCCATCTGCAGTCCCTAGCAGGGCACAAGAATATGCTGAGACACCCTAACAGGTATCTCAGGTTGCCCATGTGTAAAATGGGACTAAGCAGAACACTACTCAAATATTTAAATCTTGATAATCTACAAACCTCTGAATGAAAGCAACTACCATAAACACCATTTAAAAAGTTATTGTACTTAGGAATAAACTTTCCACTTTAGAGGTTTCATCATTAATACTAACAAGGGTGACTCAATAACCAAGGTGACTCATATTACTCAATACCAAAGCTTGTTTATTACTGCCTGTGCTGAAGCACATTTTAAAGGAGGAAAAAAAAAAAAAAAGAAAACTCACACTATTCATTTTTAAAGAGAGAATACAACTAAATGTTGTATCCTTTTCTGTCACTTTGAGGTGCATTTTCTATTTTTTACGGGATAAAAAGGTCAACATTTCAAATGGCTTTCAGCTTGATTTACAAACTGCTGGTAACCTCTGTTATCAAAAGAGCGTATGTGATCTAATAGGCCATGAACAGAGATTAATTTGCACTGCAGACTAGTGTCTAAAGTCACCTTCTGTGGCAAAAACTGCTACAGGAGTCTCAGCAGCCCCAAGTGTGATGATGTCTGCTTCAGATCAATGAGGCGCTTCATACTGTGCCAAGTCTCTTGTGATACACAAAGTCAAAGCAGTGAAAACATATGACAATTGTGCTGGGTTCTTGCTGGGTCTATGCAAATATAACTCAAAAGAGAGTTTTTTGACATCCTCACCTCTCCATGCTGCCCATATTTGATTTCATACATTAGGATCAGCCCGTTTGGATTTGCAGGCTCTAACCACTTCAGGTAGACCGTATTTTCTTCTTTTGCTTCCCATGCTACTGTTCCTGGAATGTTATCTGCTCCTTCTGTAAAAGATTGACAAGTCATGCAAGAACACCACTTATTACTGAAACAGGAACTTGCAGGAGGATTGAGGAAAATGTTTCAAACTATTCTTTAGGTACGAAAGCACCTCAGTCAGTGCTACCCGGGGATCTGGAGAACTAAGGGTACTGGCCAGGAGCCTGTTGGGGAGATGAGCCTAGTCCCAATCACCAACTGCAGAAGAGGCGCAGCACGTAGCTCCACCAGCATCAGCCCTGTATTTATGGGACAAAGAACCTGTCTATCAGTGTCTGGTTCTTCCTTTCCCCTTCCAAACCTTCCACTAGTAAACAGACATGTTTGTAAATGTCTGGGTTTTTTTGTTGTTTTTGTTTTGAGAGAGCGCGAGCCTGGCAAGCAATTCAATAATTGCTTTATCCCAAATACTTTTAGTTCTTGACAATGTAATGTTTTTCATGCAAAAGCTCACAGGGAGTATGATGAATTCCATCAAATTAAGGCCACCTTTACAAGAAGACAGTGGCTAGGTCTAGAAAAAGAAAAAAAAAAAAAAAGGCAGCACTGTTTAAACTTCAATTTTCAGAAACATACATTAAAAATCTAGGAATGGTTATTTCTTTTTCCCCAATCTCACAGATTTCCTTATTTCCTCAAAATAAGCAAAACTCTTTGCTTTTTACTGACATAGCTGGATCTGGATTATGATAGTGTTTCCTTCCAGAAACAAAGCAGAATTGCTACCAATCTGCAGCAAATGTCCTCAGACATCTGCTAGAGCCAGAAGCTCTATGAGAATGCATTCAAGTTCGCACTAAAATCATCTTTATTCTTCTCAAAAGCTGTACAATCTGTAAAAGTCCCAAACACAAGATGGGTCCAATGCCTGGTCACTACTGCTGCTGCAGAAGAAACATGTCGCAAACTCTCCCATCAGCAGAACTCTGACATCTGCAAATAGTTCAGAGTGAACTTATCAAAACTGAACATGAGGAGAGAAGTGTTCCCCATCTCTATTCAGCACACAGGGCACGACAAAAAAAAAAAAAAAACAACAACAACAACAACAAAAAAAAAAAACTTCAGCCCACTGTGTCTGTGGGTCTCACCGACACAGCCAAGAGACTTATTCTCCCATAATTATCTACTTTTTCCATAATGTCATTGTTCTGAGAGCATACCTGAAGGCATGGTTCTTGCAAAGACAAAGTTGGAAGCACTACAACCAAGTGTGTCAGCTTCGTGGTTGCAACTGTGAATATCAATGCGGTAAAGAGTAAAAGGCTGGAGATGGGAGATCACAGTTCTCTCCTTGCCATCCACTTTGGTCTCAAAGAATGGATATTCCACCTCACTCTCCTCTGCATCGGAAACATTGGTGAAGTGATCTGTCCCCGTTGTGTTCCTGTTTCGAGTGGCCAAGGTGGCATTTGCAATTCGGAACAAGTCCCTCCGCTTCCGGTCAGGTCTGTGAAGACGATAAACACATACAAAAAAAAGTCTCTTTAGAGATATTCCACTTTTCAGTATTCAACTATCTCCAAGAAACAGTGGGGGAAAAAAAATAGCAAATAGGTAACTAGTAAAAAAAAAAAAAAAAAAAAAAAAAAAAAAAAAAAAAAAAAAAAAAAAAAAAAAAAAAAAAAAGAAGGAAAAAAAGAAGGAACAAAGGAAACTGTAAAACAAGAAGTAAATTTTCTCTTAGTCTTAGCCCAAGCATGTCAACATGTTCTCCTGCTATCTACCCAAAAACTGATCAAAACTCTGAAGCTCACAGCATGCCCCATGATAAACACGTAAACTTGTAACCTCCCTGGAGCCTGCACAATGAATTGAATAGCAAAAATGGCTTCAACTGTTATTCAGTAGGCAAAACAAATTGCATGTAAAGACACCAATGTCAAAGTCTGCTATCTCAGCCTAAAATAAAAAACAGATGTTAAAGGCTTAAAAAAAAAAAAAAAAAAATTGTTCTGAAGTCTGCTGCATAAGCAAGGCTAACTCTCAACAGGCCAGGCTTAACTCTTTTTTCCTTTTTAGCTGCAATGAAATTACAGAAATTTGAAGCTGCTCAATCTGTTGAACCAAGGAAAGAAACCATGGCACATAGATAAAAACCGTATAAGTTAACACCATGCATCTGTGTCAATTTTTGTATCTCCTGTTAATGGTTAGTGAGATCTCCCTGTACAATGGCAAGAAGAAAGCTGACTTTGTAGAAGTTACCCTGCTACCAGATACACCGTCTTAGTCCATGCAGCCACAAGGAAACATGTTGCAGAGCGAGTCGTAAACAGGCTGATTTCATTTTGAAATCTTCTGTCAGTCTGGGTTCCTTGTTTGTTTTTGTTTTGCTTTTTATTAAGAAGTTCGCTAACAAAATGTTCCCAAATCCTTTTACTTGTGTAGTCTTTTCAAGACTCTACAATACCATGTAAATAGCACGGGGATAAAACCAGACATGGAAATAACTGCCTCAGTTAGCAGGAAACTGTTCTAAGTGGCATATAAGCCTCAGAATGCCCATTTAACTTCTCAGCTTGTCAGTGGGATATGGGAAAACTTCATAGGAGATGTAACCACTTGACTCTCCTTCACAGTGATATTTGTGAAAGTTACTAAGCCTATTCACTCTGCTTTGGAAGAGGATGCATTTACTGCTTTAATTCAGTGAAAAGAATAAACTTTTAGACTGATGAAAGAGATGACAACCATTGATTTGATAAATATTTCCATAGATTTTGTAAGGGAAAGCAGTGAAAATAAAAAGCTCATTTTCAATCAACCACAAAGCACATGTCAATGCCAGAGCCCAAAAGGCATGACTGCCTTGAAGGGATGCATAAAGTTTCACTCTTCAGTGATCTTGGTTCTACCCTGTTTTTGGGTGAAAGAGAAAGCAACACAATTGGTGAAAGCAACAGCTACATCAGGGAAAGGAAAAAGATCTGCAGGATAACCACAAGGCAAACATGACTAAGAGGTCATGAGATTTGATCCCACTACCTTTCTACCAAGCAGCTTCCTGCTGCACAAAGACCAAGAAAAAAAGTAAGGAAAGTAAGGAAAAGTTCAGCGATAAAAATATGAAAATTCATGTCTTCTGTTAAAGGAGAAGAATGGAAAGACAAAAGGGAAATAAACAGATAACATTACATATAAAAATAAAATCAATTTGAAAGTAAAAAGAAAAAAATACAGGTCACTTACCATAAGGGTTAACTGTTCTTTCTACGCTATGGTAATTTTTAGGTTACCTCTCGGATACCCACTATTATCCACAGCATCACTCTGCCTGGTTATTAGAGAACCAGAAGAAATTTGAAGAATAACTGATACTCCTGTGGCTGCAAGTGCTTTTCCAAGACTAACCAGAGTCCTCATGTTTGGAGCCTACATCCTCTGTGGCACTAATATACACAGGGTCATCCGGAAATTGCACACAAGATTAGATGAATTGAATTTTTAAACAATCTTAAAACCTCACAGTTGAATATTTTCATGTTGTATCACACGCTGCATATTTTTCCAAAAATATCCTGAAGACAGGTAGGACACTGGAAACAAATACTAGAACTAAGGCTTGCATTAACCTATTAACTAACTTCTCTCATGGGGAAGGGGAAAAATAGACATCAGCAAGCAATGAGATGCCTAGATATATCCCGTGGAGAAATCCCAGTAGCTCATAATCTTTAATTTCCTTGATACTCAGGCTCTATAAAGTCTGCTGGCTGTGCCATTATTTCTGAGCCTTGCACCTTATCTGGTCTTGCTCTTACAAAACACACTCTTGTGACAGTAGGTTAAGGGGAAACAGTCAAGCTCTCCGGAAATTGCTCGGTTAGTTTGTTACTGTCTAAGTTTGCATTTCTGTGATTTTCCGTTCGCTTTCAAGGAATGCAGGAAAATTTGGCAGAAGACAAACAACATTGACTTGAAATTACAAAACTTTGGTGAAATACAAAAACAACAATAAAAAAATTCCTTCGTGAAAGCTGGTCCAGTACAGGTTCAGGCACTGTAGAGATAACACATGCCTTTCAAAACTTCCTGTTGTGCTACTTCATTAAGTACAAAATGAGATCCCATCTGCAGCATTTTGCATTGCTGAGAAATTGGGTGTGTTTTCCCGGCCAGTCACACTGGCTGCTGCCCCTCTCTGCCTCACCTTTGTCTGCTGGTTCTTACCGTTGGTACAGAAACACTGCACAACGTGAACAGCAAATGCTTAAATTTAAAGTGAGCTGTGAATCAAACACAGCTCAAATACAATACTTGCCATTTCCAAAGAGAGGCCGTATTCATTTATTTATTTATTGACAGATCTAAAATATCTTCAAACATAATCACAGTCCCTACCTCAAACAAGTCAACCTTAGCATGAATAAAGTTCAAGCTATAACAAGCAGCAAAGCCTCACTGCTGAGTTCTCAAACACAGGACTTCGCCATCAACTATACCTGCCAGCAGAGACAGTGAGATAACACGCATGATTGAAATCTGATTGCTTACAGACTGTAACATAACAGCTATACACTGTGTGCTAGGCCCCAGGATCCAATTATCTTAAGTAAGAACAGCTGACATGAGAGGTAAATTAGAAACTCAAGAATCAAAATCACTGATTAATTCAGTAGTATCTACTCTATGATGCAGCATAAAATGGTTACTATTCCACTTAATGTGTTAGCACCAGTGTTTATCATGGAAGAGTGGGCATATTTAATGCTTCTCTGCAGCTCGGCTCAGGAAACCAATATGCCCTCTGCAATTAGCACAGCGAGAAAGGAAGACCAGTTTTGATTCTGCCAGGTGAATGTATCTTCAATATCAAATGCAAATAAACTTTCAGATTAGGAACATAAGTACTTAAATGGCTATTTAGAGAAAGATCACATTTGAAAACCTTTGTTTACCATGTGTTGCTTATCTTTGAATCCCTTATAGACAAAAGGCTCCTCAAGTGACTCTTGACTCTGAAAAGAAACGTTGCTGAAGTCCGTGAACAATATAGCTAAGAACTCTTACTATCAGTTAAAATAGAGAGGCGAAAATTAGCGAGAAAGAGAAACCGCAAAGTAGGAAGACTTAAGATTGTCTCACACAAATGGCAATGGCAATGTGCAAAATGGAAGGGCAATGTGCTTCAGGTGTCATCCACCGATCTTCCATGTTCAAGAAGCCTGAGCTCTAGGAAACGTTAAGCCCACAATTAACTGCCCTACTTGTAAAGAGCACGTTTCTAAAGTCCATTACCTGGGGACAAAGATAGAGTTGTGAAGGAAGTTCTCAAAGACTTTCCGGTACTCTGCTTCCTCCTTCTCAGCTTGTTTCTCTGCCTCTGTCTTGGGACAAGCACAACAAGGTCCTTTTTCTCCCCCGCAGCCCTCTGGTTTGGTGGGTTCTGTAGCTTCTTCTGTATCAATGGTCCCATCAGCATATCTTCGAATTGGGACTTTATCTTAAAAGAAAAGAGCAGAGGGGACCCATTTGTTCTCTCTCCATATTATGAATATGGCAGTAATGCATGTTTACCCTTTCCCTTTTACCTGCTCTTATCCACAGAAGTGTTGTGAAACAAGGTACAGGCTTTAGTCATGATATCTAACGTGCACTAACAGGTAGGAGTCAAAGGTAGGAGTCAAAGGCATTTCATAACCACTGTTTTTATTTTTCCTACCTTTGGAGCAGTAATTGTGTCTGTAAAGGTAACTGTCCTGAGGTTGCTGTTGCCATCTCACAATATAGTACGAGAGGTTGCCATTGGGAAGGGAGGGAGGGTTCCACTTCACAATCAGTTGGGAAGAGGAGTTGGATGCTGAAATAACATCCAAAGGAATGGATGGCACTGTAGTGAAAAAGAACACAAAAAAAAACAAGGCATTTTAAATCACTTTCTACAGTATATTCGAATGCGAGCTTTCAAGGTGGAGCCTAATCTTCCTCTTTACTGCAAGAAAAACAAATCTAAGAAAAACATCTCCTACTTACGCCCCATTAAGAACAAATATGAAAGATTTAAGAGTAAGAACTCACAGCCCAAACTGGAAGTTGTACAAAAAATACCCTTCCTTCCTAAGACAAAATTTGAAAACCTAACTCCAGGAAAAAAATGCCCTAATTCAAAAGGAAAATAGTGCCCAAAATAACCACAGATTTTTCTTGTAAATTTTAATCCTCCTTAATAGCTGCTGACATTTTCTATCATTACATGTCACCTGCACATTTCTGTATTAAAAACAGAACTTGCTTTTCTGTTGCTATTCTAAACAAAACAATTGTTTATATTAAAAAGTGTATGCTATTACAGCCAAAGGTTTCATAGAGAAAATAATGAATTGGAGTATTTTGAGAGGCATCAAGAGAACTTCCAGGGAAAGGGTTAAGTGAAAGGTTGTCTGCAGAATCTTGTCTGCAGAATCTCCGTAAGAAAAACCTTCTGAAAAGCCCAGATAGACATTTAAGGTAAGGGAGGAGGAAGAAAGGAAGGAGAACTAAGAAGCACAAGAATATTTGTACATCCAATCCCAAAATATACTGGAAATACAGTAGGCTTTATATTAAAATAGCTAGAATATTATTGATTGGGTAAATTTACCCTTTTTCATTTATTTTCTGTGTAAAACAGACACTTCTTTCATTGTTGTCATTATGCTCATGTGAACAATGGTTGGCTATTCCCTGCTAGCATTTATTTCATGAAACAAATCAGGACACAACTATATAGGACCAGTTTTCTCCTATATCTGAATAATCAAAATGCTTGGTCATCTCACGCAGCATCAACAAGGTCATGGTCAATTCCTACACGAAATAAGAATATGTCTTGAATTTTTCTCCTGCATCATTTCAAGGGTCTCATGCTCCTAAAATTCCCTATCAGTAGAGTCAGGACTCCTTGTACTAGCTTAGTTGCCTTGGGCATCCTTAAGGCCCCCAGAGATGAGTATAATCCCCTGCCATCTACACAGTAAGGCCTGAGTTGATTGCAGTGATACAGGGTCAGATAGGACTTGAAAATTTCAAAGTTGAACAGAAATGAAGATGAGTCTACACACATTCTGCTTTCCAGCTGTGAAATACAGCTCTGTGAAACACAACTGAAATGAGCATTAGCTTCGCCAGGGTGTACAAAAGCAGTCACTGATGGTGGCAGCTTTCCAAGAGCCAAACAGTTAATGGCCATTGTGCCCACAGATCTCAAAATGCCATTCAGAAAATACAAACAAGTAGCACTTGGTTGTGAACTCTAAAAAGGATTTTGAGCTCCCACTTGGCAAGTGGGTCCCAGTGGATTTCTTCCATATTAGAAGTAAGCTTTTTTTCAAATCAACGGGCTTATTTAAAACAACAAGAGGCAATAAGCACACACACAGCTTGACCAATCCGTACCAAGGGCCCAGGACCTTACCTGCAGCGTTGGTTCGTATATATACTATTTCACTTTTTGCTCCATGAATATGATGGTTTTCCATCATTGTGAGGGTAACTGCCTTGACATAAATGGCATATTGAGTCCAAGGTTTCAATCCCTGCAGTAAAATCCCAGGATTGTTCTCCTTGTTTGGTGGCAGGTCAACATCCACCATATTCCAGCTGTTGGAGCCGCATGCATCTTGCCCATCATATTCTGTCACATTCTTGAATGGGCTGAAATATTAGAAGAAAAGAAATAGTATGAAATCTTTTTTTCTTAAAGAATCTCCTACATTTGTGAGAACATTTCACTTCAGCCTTGCTACAAAAACAAACAAAGTTCACTTGATTTTCACAGAGGAACAAAAGAGAGAATTCCAGATTTTATTTTATATCCAAGCTCTACAAAATCCGGAGTTCAGCTTTAGCTGCAGGTCTTACTTTTAATCCCTAGCAATAACGCAAGGTTCTCAAAGTAAACACTAACCCTGGGTTTGCCTCGTGTTTTCAAAAGCAGACAGTGAAATGCTTCAGATGTATTTAGACTTTAGCTGTGCATAAATTTAGGAGAAGCTACTCAAAATAGTTACCGATGATAGCTGAACTCTTCTTGTAAAGAGCTCAGACTTCCATGTCCAGCCTTTCCCAGGCCTTCAGAAACCAACAAGCTTTTTTCTCCTTGTATTTACACATGATGCAAATGTACTAATATAAACACATAATTCCACTTCTCATAACTGCTAAATTGTATGGGTTCAAGAACATACAAAGTACTATTCTTGTTTATTCTTTACTAGGGAATCATCAAAACTAAATTTACTGCATCATACACCATCAGAACAGTCATTTTCTTCCCAAACAGTATCAGGCATTAATATTTTTTGTTTCCATGCCTCATGCCCTAGCTCTGTACGTCAGTACCACCATGCTGCACTTCTTTGAGCCATCCAGTCTGCACTATGACTTACTACTATGCTCACTTGTATTTTGACTCTAAGTTTCAATCTGAGAACTACAGAGACTTGCAAAGGCAGAGATATGTCCTAAGAAATTGCTCTCTCCAGCAACTGCCCCACTCTTTCATTAGAAGGACATGCCAGTGCAGAAAATCACAGAGGCTGGATAACCAAAATAAGCCAACCTCTGCGTAGATTGGTCGTGAAGGTGACAAGGGAAGCTCCAAAAGCTCTCTAGTCAGTATTACAACTACACAAGATCTCAACAGACTTAAAGACATGGCTTACAGAGCTCCAAGCTAATGACCAGAGAATAGCCAAGCCATACATCTAATTTTCTAAAATCGGAAATTATCCCAAGGATTTAGAATCCATCTGCGAGTTTCAATCAAAACAATCCTTGTTTTAAATGGGACTTCTGCTCTAGCCAAAAGAGAATTTGAACAAAAGAGGGACTTAAGGATGATATATGCAACTGCCTCGAGTAGGAATTACCCGAAAGACCCGAAAGACTTTGCTGGCTCACTCTCTTCTGACAGTAAACCAGGGATAGAAACCCTAAACATTGTCTAGCATCCCTTGACTGTCCCCATTAGTCTCTGAAGGCATCTACTCACGCTTCTTTGTAGTAAACAGTGAAGCTAATGAGATCTCTGTAATCTGGAGGGCGATACCGTTCCCACGTTAGTTTAATCCGATTCTTCAGGGTAGTGTTGGAAACAAAATGCAGAATGTGGCTTTCACCTGCAACACAGAAGGCAAGCACATAGCAGAGTTAGCATCACACCCTTATTTCCTTTTTTTTTTTTAACCTATTCTTAAGTGTTAATTTTAGTTAATTAGCCATTTCTTTAGTACCTACGACGACAGCACATCATACCAGTGGCTGCTTTCTCCTTATAGCCTGATATTCATCCTGCTATATTTGGTGCCTAAAAGTCTTGGAAATAATTTCAGAATATATTGGAGTTTCTTCTTTTTTTTTTTTTAACCAAATTTTCTTTAATGCATCAGTAGAAAACTCCTGAAAGCTATTGCAGCCTCTCCCTGAGGGAGCAATGGAAGTCCTGCTCATCTGCAGGAGTGGTTTAGTCGCACTAAGTATGTCACCCAACTCCAATGCACAGGCAGGGCAGCCTCCGTGTTCCCACTTTTTAGGGCAACTCTTAGCAACCACCATTTTATTTTGGGGGGCAATTGACAGAACAGTTTATGTTTCTGTTCGTTAGAGGCTGCACGAAGAACTCCTAAACTCAGCTCATAAACAGCACAGCCATTTGATGGCAGCAGTTTCCAGCTACTCCTCTGAACAGAGCTGGATGGAAGCCGGCAGCTTTGAAATGAATGGCTTCCCACCAGCAGCTCACTGAGCTTTCCAGTCCAGAACAAAATAGCATTTTAAAAACTTAATTCTTGGATGAAGAAATTGTGCTCTGTCAACTGCGAGTTAGTTCCCAGTGTTCCATAAAAGTCTCTGAAAATAAAGGGGTTTTCACCCTCATGTACACTGGCACTATTGGTGCTATCTTTTCAAAGGCAGTTTAGCTTTTGTTGATTCTTTGCCCCTTCTCGGAGTCAGAAAGCTTTCTGTAACTGTTTTAAAAAGCAGGCAGTGGCTGGCACTAGCCTCGGTGGCAGTAAGGACTGGCTGTGTGTCTGTAACTCCTCCAGGACTGCAAGTCTTTGCTCTATTGAATGTGCAAAGAATGGAGTGTGGTTACAACAAGGATCTATGCCATCTGCATTTATGCATCACGCCTAAAGAGACATTCAGCAGAGTACGTGTCCCAGTTTTGTAAACACCATCCAGTACAAGGGAACTCGACTGATACACAAGATACATTTTCATTTACTCAGCTCCAAGAACACCCACAAATAGAGCAAAGAAGGAAGCATCATCAGTTATATGGGTTTTCCTGCTTAATTGTTAGATGAGAGATTGCTCTTAAATGTGTACATTACACCAGGAGACCCGATACCAAAAATCATTGAGGTCAATAGAAAATTTTACAGTAACTTCGACCATTGAGGAATCCAAAATTAAATGCAAAGACACTGAAGCTCAGAAATATGGTAGAACACGAAATACTGCTCTCAGGTCAAACGCAAATAAAACACAGAAAGTTGGGCTTATGGCAAGTGTGTTTATTACTAGTAACAAAACACAGCTCATCTGGAGCTAGAAAGAACCTTGAACACAGCAGAACCAGCATCTTCTGGTGTCTAAGAATTTGCTGTTCTGCAGCCTCCTTGATAGAAAGGAAAAGTAAATATTTGGGAGAGAAAAATAGCTTTAATGTTGTAATTTTGCAAAGGAAATACAGAAACAACTCCTTCCTGGAGATGCCAAAATCTAGATTTTATTTTTCATTTGTCAGGTTGACCAAACAGTAAAACAATAATGACAGAACTAATATTAGCCCTTCCAAAAAGGCTGTTTTAAAGTATGTCCTTATTATTACAAGATGCTGCTGTCACAAAAATAATGGTATTAGGAAAGCATCGTGCTTTCCTCATCAAAAGCTTTTTTTCTTTCTTTGTTTTTCAGACGATAGTGCCACTCTGCAACCACAAAATTTTCTGCACACATGCTTTCAGCTACATTTTGAGAACAGATGAACTAGAATGACTGGCAGTCTACTTTAATTTCTAGTCTCTAAATGCTGTAATATCCAGCTATACAGCAACGTGTTTTGTGGGGTTTGTGGGTTTTTTTGTTGTTTTTTTTTAGTGTTGTTTTTCCCTCCCTTTGGTGACACAAGTTGTCTCATATTAAGAAGGAGTTTACCCAAAGATTTTTTCACTTACAAGAAGCTCTCTCCCCGTTGTTCCTTGGATTTATATCTCCTTTGCTCTGTCGTCCCTTGGTTCCTGAAACTTCCTCCATACGGTAAATCTCAGAAACACACAGCTTAGGATTAAACGCAAAGTACATTTTACCCTCCTTGATCGTCAAGTTATGATGGTTCCAGTCCCAGAGCTGCTGAAGATTGTGGTTGTCAAGCACGTAGAAAGAATAATTCCTAGAAGGAATTTTATTTTTTGAAGGGAAAAATATTAGTTTTAATTCATAGCCAATTCCTACCAAGAACATGTTAACAGAAGCAAACTTAAAAACACTGGATTTCCTCCTATCACAAGACAGTGAACACAGCTGCCTTGCTTATGTTTACAAAGGCAGCTGTAGGAGTTTGCACAGGGAGGTTTCCTCGCCTCTGTGTCTTCATTTACCTCTTGGCCCAGCAAAGATCTCCCACAATGAGCCAAGTACAGTTGTGTCTATACATCAAAACCTGAGAGGGAGCTGTCACACCCTGCACGGTGTCGCACAGCACAGGACGCACCCGCCTTCAAAGCGCAGCGCGAGTAGTGCAGACAGCAGCAGCACGTGGACCCTTCTCTAACCTACACCAGTGGAACAGCATGAACATCCTTTACTGCTACAGGCACCAAATGCAAAGTTGTGTGTGTAAATCCTGTAGATTAAGAAGAAATTCAAGGTGTTAACTCTACTGAACAGAGAAATGGGTGTAGCAGAGGGGAGAGCAGAGGCTCTGCATCGGTCGGACCATCGAGCTAAACCTCTGAGCAGAGGTAGGGGGTCCACCTGGTCCAGGCTGTGCTATAGGAAGTCCCCAGGCGACCTGCACAAGCCCTGCACACCTACAGGAGAGCGTCCCCACCACGCCACATGCACCCCAACCACAGAGCGCCCAGCACAAGTTTATGGCAGCTAAAGTCTGACCAAACTGGGGAGCGAAGGATGTTCTGGACGTACAGAAAGTGTTTCAGTTCTCAGCATTACCATGAGGAGAAAGACAAAAGTCACCCCTAGGCCAGGAAGCTGGGACGTTATCCAATAGAAGACAGGAGAGAAGGAAAACCCACATTACTTTTGCTAGTCCTAGTCAATAAAAATATAAAAAGTGATGGTGGGATGTGGACAGTCATGTAATGAGCATCGATATAAAGAGTCTTACCTGAACCTCTCACCCCACAAGGCAACCCCACTGGCATAAACAACTGCTGTTCAAATGCTCCGATATTTCCTAAGTTAAGACCCTGTCCCGTTAACATCTCTACCAAGCTAACTGTTGAGTTTTTCCTTGACAGGTGCATACTTTTATCTAAATATTTTAGGAAACAATACTTAGATTGTGGTCTAACAATCTAAACTTGTGGTCTAGGTTGTAGTAGAAATTTTGCAAGCAAACACTGCAAAGGGGAAAACTGGCAGAGGCAAAGGCTGCCCCAAACCCACATATGTAACTAACAATAGCATGGGTGAATTTTAGCACGAGCAGCTCATCAGTACAGATCTGTCTTCCTTCCCTAATTCACCCTTGTTTTCCTCTTGAAAGCTTCATTTCCTTCTCTATTTGGGAATCCGATTTAATAAAACCAGCCATTTCCTTTCATATTAGCTACGTTTGCTGACATACGGGATTCCACAAACATAACTACTACTTAAAGCCCAAAGCTGAACTCAAATTTAAAGGGAGAGGGAGCATGTGTGCACAAGAAGGGAACACGAACTGACAGCCGGGGCAGAGCCCGGCACATTGCAAGCGGGTGGAAGGAGCCTCGCGCTCGGCAAAGCAACAAGCCTCTAGGATTTGCAATTGGAAAAGAGCTTTTCCGCAGAGCTAACGTCCTCCTTGAGCGGAGAGCCTGCTTTCCAAGTGCAGGATGAGGAGCTGCCCTCTCACTCGCTCAGTCAGACGGTGGAATTTTAAGAATTTAAGGCTGACCAAAGACTAGCCCGAGAAAAAGAGGGAGGTTGTGAAGAGCCCCTCCTGCCGCAACTTTATCCTGTTGGGGCAGACAAATCAGGGACAAGGAACCTTTCCCATGACCTTCCCGCCACCTTCTCTTATACCATTTCCCCAAATTCCTTGTTTAATAGTTCTCTCGTTGCTGGAAGAGACTTAATTTCTCCCAGAGAACAGCAGTTTCAACTTGGGCAACTGCTTTACTCGGGAGAAGGAAGGCAGCAAAGCATTTTCCTGAAGGAACACCCACACCTCAGCAGTGCAAGTTCTGCAGAGGTTACACTTGTGTCTCAGCTTTCAATTCCCGTCACAGGAAAACAGGAACTACACAGAGCCAAGTACCCAAAAGCATCACACGCTACGTAACTGTATACATTACAGAAGCAACGTAACCCACGGCAAACATTTCAGGGGAAACCAATGTTATTTTTTCTGATCAAGCTCTCCTCTGCTCAATAGACAGTTTAATGTTAACATTTTAAGGAATTACAAAGAACTAACTCGCAAACAACTTCATGCTAGTTGGACCACTTCCAGTTGCACTCCCCAGTTCCTGAAGTTGAAATTTCCTTTGAATTGACATTTTTCATTGGACATTTTTCATTGTAACTAAAAGTTAACAGCAATAATTTGCAACAAAGCCCAATGACTTCTGAAAATGCTTGTTTCTGAATGAAATATAGCAAAAATGGGAAGAAAACACTGTTTTCTCAATGTAAAAAAACTCTAGAAAAACACGCTTCCAAATGAAAAGCAGCTAAGTTACCGTAAATACATTTTTAATACATTAAGTACGTTGAGTGATGACTGTGCAATGGTGTTCGTCAGGAGAGAAATGCTGCATATTAGTGGAAGAGGAAATTCTATACACGGCACACAAATGTTCATTAGGGGACTTACTCTCTGTGGCTTTCCACTAAAGTGAAATTGCACTTACAAACGCAGGAACACTTACCCATCCACTTGTTCCTCTCCCAGAATATACCGCAGGTTCTTCAGGAAAGAGAGGGAGACTAACGCATGGGAATGGCGAATCTTCACATACCCCGTTACTGTCTCAATCAGACCCATAAAATTCTCCAGTTCAGAGGCGATGTTGCCTACATTAAGAAGGTAGTTTTTTTTATTCTAGAAGTCACAGCTTTACCCAGTATTCTGCTTAATGCAATGTTAGTTGACTAAAAGAAAGTGTTTTTATCTGTTGCTTCTGATAATGAGAGATGCTGATTTTCATCTTACAGTTGCCTGTGTGGGCAGACAGGTGAAGGGCAAAATAAAGCAACACAGCAATAGTGGAACATTTTTCTTCATTTTCCCCACTGATGTGTCTCCTTTTTCACACAGGCTGTGTTCTGAAGCCGGCACCAAATCTGGAGCCCCAACACCAGCGGCTGGTTCCCACACAAAATAAGCTGGTAGAAGGCAGAGGCTCTTTGGCTCCTTTTAGTTAATCGATAACCACAGTTATGAAAACAAAGAAAAGCTAAGGGTGATTTTTTTATTATTTTTATTTATTTATTTATTTATTAAGAACTAATCAACTGTCAATGCTTCCCAGGCTGGTGAATCACTGCTCTGATAAATATAATCCAGTCCTGGTGTTCAGTCCTAACAAAAAGCTAGCGAAAATATCAGCCTGCGCTGTCTTTGTCACTTGGTCCTTCACTGTTACTCAACAGGCACACTGGAGTCGTGCTCCAGTGGGCCAAGCTAAACAGGCCAAACCCTTATCATGGTTGGAGCAGTGCTATAGAATTAGAAAACAAACAGTTCACTGAGTTTTTAATGTTCTTGTTATGTTCACAGAGAAAAGGAGAAACGCTAAAAGAAGCCTTATGGGAGGTTCCTAGGAAAGGGCAATCACTTACTGCCGCGGCGGATGTTAATCAGCAGGTTCCCCTTGAGGATTGTGCATCCCTGCAACATTTGGGCTGATGTGACAGAATCAATGGTCTTCGTTTTCCCATCCTCGCAAATTTTGGGGCAAGGCCCCTCACAAGGACTGCAGAACATACTGTTAAGGAAGAGAAACAGAAGATAAATAAGCCAAGATACACAGCTCTGAACGCACAGACTGTTGTGAATTCATTTCAAAATAAATTACCACCTCAATTTAACAGAAAAGCCTTCGAGCTAGAACAAAAATCACCACACTTGCGCAGCAGCCTGTAGTCTGCATGCAGTATCAGCATCGTGAGTGATGTGGAAGGGATAAGCAGAGCTGGCCGCTATTTCTTATAAGAAACGTTAAATTAGCAAGTTTAAATGAAGGATGTGTCTGTGCACAAAGGAAAATGAACTTGTGCAACTCACTGCAGCAGGAATTGGGAGAGACCAGAAAACTAAAGAGCTTCAGAAGGGATTACACAGATTCAGGGAAAACAGGTCCACCAGTGCCTACGAAACACTAAGGTCCTATCTGATTGCCAGGAGTTGGGAGGAAGCACTGACGGACAGGCGCACTTGCCCTTTTTATAAACATCTACTCTCTTCTTAACCTTTCCTTCATACTCTTCTCATAAGTGTTTTTTTTTTTTTTTTTTTTTTTTTTTTTTTTTTTTTTTTTTTTTTTAAATCTGGCCAAACTCAAGCAACAAGAATCCAGGCCAGCTTTGTCTTTGGCTATAATAGCTCCTTAAAGGCTTTATATCATGTTGCCTCATACTTATGTCAAAATTAAGCACTTCATTAATGGACAAAGTGATCAGAGGATCGCTCGCTCTTGTGAATGGCTTTCCTCATTCGAGGTCACTTAATCTTTCAATTTGCTCCACCACCACCTTTCATATTTCATTCTTGCTTACTCTTTGTTATTGCTTTGGAAGGAAAAAAGGCAAAAGGAAAAAGAAAAGAAAAACCTGACTCCAAAGGCTCTGGATGACAACACTGATGAACATGGACTATTTTGTTACTTTAAAAAATAACGGAACCCACTTGACTCTGACGCTTAAATAAACTAGTAAAAATGCTGCCCTATAGCCTGCCACAAACCACTAAAAGCTTCAGGCACACGCAAGAGGCACCAGGAATGCTGGAAATGCTTCCCGCTCGCACCTGGGTCTTGCCACCACATCTAGGGGGCAAAATATTCACCGGCCTCGCGTTACAGCTCCGTTCAGCCTTCACTGCAACACGGAGGTGCAGTGGCAAAGACGGCCAAAGAGGTCAGGCAGACGCGGAGGAAAGTTGCTCAGGTGACTATGTGGGCTCAAGCAAAGGCAGTGCCAAACCGCCCGCAACCCAACGGCAACCTGGAGATTGTCTCAATATTTGAATCAATAACACACATGCTCAAAACAACGGGCACAGGTACCCAGGTTCCTTAACCACCTGTCCAAACACAAACATCTTACAATCTTACACAGCCTATGAAAGACTTTTTTTTTTTTTTTTTTTTTTTTTAAAGTATAGTTGAAGCCCTAGAGATTTTTGCACACTGACACTCCCATACACAGAAAGGGGCAGGATTTCCAAGGGTCAGTGGGCAGGCAACTGAGGCTGTTTGTTTAACCACTGTGAAAATAAAAAAAATCATTAAAACTACACATTATTCCAAGTATTAAAAAAAAAAAAATAGGAGCAGGTGGGTGACATTCTTGCAATAAAATATTCCAAATAATATTATCGCCAGCAGCATTATTTTTGTAACCATCTTCATGACTGCTCACTTCTAAAATACCATTGTTAATTCTGAAAACAATGAAAAAAAGAAAAGAAAGGGAAAGGGAATAAAATTAAATACACAATGCAAGACATCATTTAAAATGCAAAATCCAAGCATGCATAAAGCAATTAATACGTGAATCAAGACAATCCCCACAGTTTGCTCTATACGAGATAACGTCAGAGCTAAATCTTCTTTCTGCAACTGGCTGACATCCATCAACCTCCAACCTCACCTCCCTTGACTTTGATTTCCACGTTCTTAGCGTCTGCTTAGATGGTTCTCCATTGCCCTAACCTTTCTCCACTCCTGCTGGAGGCTCAGTGGGAACTGGCAATGTGCAGCACCATGCAGGAGCAGACCCTCAAAAAACCTCTACTTGGGAAGCCGGGCATGTGTTCCCACTTCTTCCTAACACAACCTGCACCAAAAGCCTTCCACAGAATTGGGGGAAAAAAACAAAATCCAATCAGAAACCTGCCGGGCTCCCAAGGAGCTGCATTACCTTTGGCTCCCGTTGCGTATGAAGCCGGAGGGGCACTCCGCCATGCACTCGTCGTTGTGGATCACGAAGCGCTCGTACTCGCTTATCTCCGTGGCGGGCACTTTGGAGCAGAACTCCTTGGTGACGCAGCGCCAGCCCTCGAACTTGTAGGTGTTGGGAGGGCAGGTGGGCAGGCAGACGCCCTCGTAGTAGTAGTTGCGGCAGGCGACGCAGGCGGTGTTGTTGTCGGGCGCCGTGCAGCTCCCCAGGCACTCAGGGTGGCAGCACTCGTTCTGGTCCGTGCACGCTCGCTTGCCGCAGGAGCTGGGGCACACTGCAACACAGAGAGCAGGGTGAGCGACTGCTGCTCAACTGGAAAAGGAACACATACACAAAGGGAGGCATGGCGAATGGAAAAAAATCATCCGTACGCTTCTACGCTTTCATTTCCCAGGCTCCAGGATAGAAATGGCTCCCCTAAAACGCATAAATATCATTGCTTTTCTCAGTTCTAGCTGCCTGAAAGTATCTTTTCTTGGATCAAATTTAAGCATAAGACAATAAAATAGCAGAGATGACGGTTGAAAGTAAGATCCACAAGATCCATGCAAGGATAACAGCAACAACCAACTCCTAGAAGTACCAGTTGTAGCATTATGTAGGTTTTTTTCCCCCCTTTTCTTTTTTTTTTTTTGAGTGCTGGTTTACTGTCTTTTTAAGCCTTTCTCATCCTTCCCATTTGTATTTCAAATTGGTCTTCTCCTGGCAACAAAACAAGCTTCCTTTAAACAACTCGGTTACACCTGTGCAAGGAAGCACCGTTAATCTGCAGCACAGTGGCTGAGTTGACCCCAGTGTAGCACCCCAACGTTGCTTGTGCAACATTGCAAAAAGCACTTTAATAAAGTGCAGATGGTAACACGTCACATCAGGCCCTGTGCGATCGGGCAGCTGCGATTTCCTGCTGAAGAGCCCAGCCGAGTCCTGCCTTAGCCCCAAATCCCAGGTTCAAAGGAAAACAAAAATACATTTAAGGGGGGGGCAGAAGGGAGGCAAATTTCTTCAGACATTCATTTTGTGTGAAAGCATTTTGGTTTGGAAGAAATGGACCCAAAGCAGGATGGTCCCTGGACAGTCTTCCTATTGACACATCAAAAGCTTTTTTGCAGCAGCGACATTTTCCTTACGAGGCTCTCTGGCCTTTTGGCCAGGCAAGCTGTGTGCCAGGGGCTCTGTAAACAAACACAGATAGGAAATCTGGTTTGCATTAAGTGACTGCTTTCCACTTTCTAAGTCAGCTCAAAAACAGCCCCAACAATAACAGCGTAGAGCAGGATTTCGGGAGGACGAGCGCAGCGAAAGCCAAGCAAAGCACCACGAGGTTTCAACAGAGCCACTGGAGCAAGAAGATCCCGACCAGCAAGGAAGCAGCTCATGGGATGCAGGAGGGTCCAGCCTATATGGAGCACGGGTGCACTGAGAAGCTGTTATTTTGGAGGACATTTCAATCAATTAGTGCAAAATCTAACTTATTCTTCAGTTCTTCGGTATATAGCATAAGCACTGCAAAGTTTCAGCTGGAAATTCCAGCAGTGTTTTAACATGGGACAAGGCATCTGAAGATCTCATCGTCCTCCTCCTCCCATAATGAAGGCCCAGGCTTTCCCGTGAGTTTTTACAATATTTTTGACAACAGCACCAAAATCAGGACAGAGAACCACAAGCATGACACTGGCGTCCTATAATAATCTTGGCCGAGGAAAGAAAGGTCCACAGCTCTGCATATACCGATCAGAATCTATACATCCTGTGACTAGTCTTGGCCCTAAGACGGCACTTTTTGCCCGCTCTAGAATAGTGTCCAAGCTGCAAAGGACTCGTAAACCAGACATTGGAGGAGCATCCTTTTAACATCACTGTGGTTCCATTCTGATCTCAGCTTTATTCATTCCTGTCTTGTTTTTGGAGTCCTAACTGCAAACCTTGCAAGTTTAAGCAGGGGCCTGAGTACCCAGCTGTGTTCTCCTTATTCAAGGAGGATTTCATGGAATAAATGCAACCTGCGGGTATTCCCTCAAGTAGCCTCACAACCTCTACATCATCCCCCCTATCTAATAAATATCCAATAAATGTCACCAGCAATTACAGTATATAATAGCTCTTACTTGCATATAGGTAGCCCTACAGGCAGGCAGAAGAGGTTACTGATAAACAAGACACTGTGCAAAGATGATGGAAGTTTTTTACTTTCTTGAAGAGGAAAACAACCACAGACACAAAAACCCTACTAAAAATACGTCAGCATATAGGTGTGTCCTCTTCTTGGATGGCAACTTGCACCAGTGTAATAGCAGTAAAGTGTGCCCAGGTTCCAGCTCACCAAGGCACCGTGAACCGCCTCTCCCCTTAAGACACAGAAATACTATGTGTATTTAGAACTATTAAGGGATTGACAAGAAAGAAAAACCCACAGTGTGTCTTGCTAGCAGATGGACTGCTGTTCTGAGGAGGTGCCAGAACGGAGATTTAGGAGGGGAGCCACATTTCCAGCTCGCAGCACTACCAAGGACAAAACCCTCCGCCCCCCACACGAAGTTCACGACCAGATTTACTGAAGAAGAGTTACATGGGTCCCGTTTCAGCTGGACAGACATTTGCTAAAAACAAAGGCTGCCACATAAAGAGTTCAAATAAATACAGTCGAAGATGACCAAGTTTACTGCCTTCTTGGGACAGACCTTTATATTATCCTAATGCCCCTGCCACTTGCAAATAAAACCTTCCCTGCATCTCCTGGTAAACCTGCTGACTCTCACCTCCAGAAGCAAGAACTGAAGCATGCAAGGATATGCAGGTTGACGTGAGCAAGGCGATGAGTGAAACAGGTTTTCAAAGCTATCAAAGTATTATAATCATGACAATTTTAACAAGAACTCTTACAACTATTCTGAACTATTTTTTTTTTTTTTTTTTTTTTAAGAGTTTAGCAACCTCGTTTTCCACCCAACCCTATCTTGCAGTTGTTCTCGCTAACGTTTTCAGCCTGGGGCCACTATGGGTTTCCTGTTCCTTTGAAAAGGCAGAACAAGAGGGGTATATTTTTTGTGCGAGATATGTCATGAATAACAAAACATCTCACCTGCTTCGTGCCAGTTCCCTCAGTTATCCCCATAAAAAGTTTTACTAAGTATCATTGAGTTCTTTTACAATCCAGCCCCTCCTACATCCCTCCATCTGCTTCACCCCTGGCCCAGCTGTGCTGTTTGGTCTACTAGTTCAGCAGCAAAAGTTTTAGAATTAACCTTTTGCTTTTGCAAAAACAAACAGAAATACGCTTGCTTACCTGTTACCGTTAGCCTGCAAGAACATGAGAGATGCAACACCATAAGCTAATGGTGAGCTGGTATTTTGGAACAAGAATCCTCAGACAGTACAATCCTGTCCTGAATCGTGAAGGCCGAAGACTATGCACCAAAGCAGGCAAGCCCCTTGCTGGGGGCCACAAGCACAAAAAAAATGCTAAATTGTTATCACAGAGCCCTACCCAAGATAACAGGAAATTATGGAGACCTTGGATTGCAGCCCTGGAGGAAGAAGGTCAAAGCAAGACCTGGCCAAGGGCAGAACCACCAACAGTTGATGGAGACTTAACTAGACTAGAAGATCCAATTTTTCATGTTTAAAGAGTAAAAGTACTGAAGAATCATTAGACCTTAAAAAAATGATACTACAAGACCACCACAATACAAATTCAATGGAATAAAAATAACAGCAGTTGTTTTTCACCTTCTATCACCCACCTTCCCTGCGATTTCTTCAAATGGAAAGTTCTCCCTGTCAACAAAACCCAGGAGATTATCTAAGTACTATTTAAGATGCTACAATTACACACAAATCACTCCAAAGAGTCTGGTCCAAGACACCTGCTTTCTGAGCAAATCAGATGCAGGTCTGCCACACAGAAAGGGGTTATTTTAAATAAATACAAAGATCTTACGAACGAGGGGGAAAAATTACAAGAGAACCTGACTCAAAGACTTATCAATCCTAATGCAAACTCCCAAGAAGAGAAGGCCCTGGGAAGAGGCGCCTGGCATGGGCACCGCCGCCGTATCGGCTCCAAGGCGCCCCGACTTCGGCCACGCTGAAACAGAAGAAAAATCAGGTGAATAAACAGCCCGTCAGCGGGAGCGCGAGCGCGGCCAGGGGAGGAAGACTCCTGGCAAGCCGAGGCGGCGGCCGCTGCCAAGGGTGGCACGGCGCCAGGCGCGCGCGGGCCAGCGAAAGGGTGCCAAGTGTGGGAGAAAAAAATACATATATATAGTTTTTCTCCCTAAAGCATCCTTCTTCCTTTGTAAAATGATCTTCAATCCTATTCTTCAATTCTTTTTCTGTTTTGTTTTTCCCCTTCTTTTTTTAGAGCATCCTTCACATAAAACACTGCTCCAGAAAGCACAAGGGAACAAAACAAAACAAAAACAAAAAAAAGCCAGTGTTGAGTAGAAAGCAGGGGAGGAAGGGAGCGTTTTATCCCAGCCAACTACTGAAAAAATTATCTGTCTACGTTTATCCACTAAGACAGGAAAAACGGTCATTTTTGGAATGTTAATTCCTCCCCGTGACAGGATTTTTAAAATATTGCATTTTAATAGGCTATGCTTTGGGAGAGTCCTTCCAACAGCCGACTTGAGTGCTCCAGCAGCACGTACAGCACCTGACTTCTGCCTGATACAGCGGAGAGAACGGAGAGACTGGAGGGTCACCATCCAAAAAAAATCCACTCTGATACACAGCCAGGGCTAGGATTAACTACCTATGGATTAAAAGTTGTAAATTCAGCTGTACCTACATGAAATGCAGACGGCAACGTGGCACAATCACAGTCATATTGGTGCAATCGTCTCCAAAGAACCGAAGATGCCACTTATTTACAACAGTTATGTAAAAGCATCAGATTGCTATAGAAACACGTACCAGGAACAGATTTATTATTATTATTTTCCCCTGCACAGTGAAATCAAATGTTTCATCTTTGCTGAAATTCCTGAAAGGAAAAAGAAAATTGCTAGCGCACCAAAGAGCTTCCTTCCCTTTTGGCGGTTAAGGCATAAAATTCAGCAGGTTTTGAGCTGAACTGCCAAACCTCACTCAAAGGTCCAGTTCAACACGGCCCCGACGCGACCAACAGCGTGATTACCTCTCTGCTCTCTGTGTAACAACCACGTCCGCCTGTAAGTTATTGGGAGAGGCCCCTGCAAGCAGAGACCAAGAAGTACGACGAGGGTGTGAAGCCTGCAGGCCACGAGCTACGCGCAGCTCCAGCTCGCTGCGCTCGAGCCGCACGCGTCCGCGTTCACATCCGAGGCCAACCGACGCTTTCATCGGGCGGACCTTTCCAAGGATCATATTTGAAAGTTGTCTTGTGAACTGTTTTCTTCCCCCAGTGCAGATGCATCTGAAGTTTTACCTTCTCTGGTCGGCTTCCAGCAGAGCTTCCTGCTCTCTCCTGCTTCTTGGTATTCCGGTTCGGAGCAGGTTCTGGACGCTGGTCCCTAAGCGGAGGGGTAGATACAACCGAAGTACCCCAAGCTTCACACCAGCAGCAGCTCTGGGTATCTGCCCCCTTACTTCCATTCCTCACTGCTCATCTTTGACCATGTAAGAGCTTTATAAAGTAAACTATTTTTACACCCCCTTCCTCAGATTTTTATAGTCAAAAAGCAATAGCACATAGGAAGTCGTCAGCAGAACCTGGATGCAAGTGCAGATTAACCCAGGCAAAAAGGAAGCAGGAGCCAAGACTGGAGCCAGGTGGGAAGAAGGGAGCCCAGCAGCACCTGGAGAACCTCAGATGCCACCGCACACAGTAAGGCCCTTGAGATAAAACCTCATCCTTCAGCAAAAGCACCGTGTTGTTGTGGTGCTGCCATTTTACAGCTTTGACCTCACAGCATCAACACTCTCTCCCAGCCGAGGAGCCCAAGACAGGGGAGGGCTACAAGCAGCGCAGCCTACACCTCGACAGGCGTCTGTCACCCGCAGGGGCTACCACGTCCCGGCAGCGCTAGGTCCCTCACAGGCGCAAACGCCCGTGCCGGGGAAGCTCCGCGCTCGCCCCGGCGCGGGCGGACGCGGCGTGTTGAGGGAGCGGGCGCGGGCAGCGAGCGCCTCGCGAGCGGCTCCGGCACGACCGCGCCTGGCACGCACACAGCTGGCACCGCGCACGGGGGCCACAACAGGCCCGGCTTGTGCTTTCCACGCCAGGCTGCAGCGGGAACGTAAACAAACAGCCCGAGGTACAGCCCGCTTGGCCAGCTCAGCCCCAGGGAAACAAGCGGGCCGGGATACGGCCCCGCGCTGAAAGCAGAAAACGGCCCGAAACGATGCAACACGCTGGGCAAAATGGTGCAGGTCTCCTGGTGCTGAGGAGTAAAAGCAGCTCAATCTTGTGCAGGAAAAGTCGCTGGTTCACAAGTGCTTGGCTGCTGCTTTTGCTCCACGACGGTGCTTATGTTCATGCACCAGCCCCGGCAAGAGGCCCAGCTGTTCTGGCGCAAACCAGGCAAGGCAACGTTCATTTTAGCGGCGCACAAACAGCGCGGGGGCCTTACCCCAGGAGCGGAAAAAAACCCTCCAGGAAAACTAACGCTTGTAATACGCACCTTAAGACACCATATTTCAAAAATTTTAGTCTTCTCCGACTAGAACACCCACGTTAACAACAAGCAATGAAAGGAAACCGCCCCATTTGGCGGGAAGAAATGATTTAAGCTTGAAAAACAGCTGAAAAGGAGCACACAATATTGAGGTCTAGCAGAAAGCAAATTTTTCAAGCCGTTAACCTGCAAGCCAGACAGCTCAGGAAGAACAGGATTAAGATGGACATATTTAGGAAGCTGTGGAAAGAGAAGAATTGCAATGGAAATATGAAGCAAGGTGCAGGAGCACAGGAGATTCAGAAAGTCTTTGGAGAGAGATGGGTGCATCTTTTCTGTTTTTTAATTCTGAACTACAAGTGTGGGGACACTTCCTTGCTTAGATAAGGCTGTGCTGCAGGTCAAGCTACCCTATGCAGACGAAGGCCAAGTAATTTCAAAGGTTAAGGGCAATCACGTCCAAAACAATAAACCCAGCAATACAACCCACAAAACTGGCTGGCCTGGACGGCGTCTCCTGCACGGCCCCGCAGCAGCCCCAGCCCGCACCGCTGCGGCTCTACAGACCAGAGCCCCCTCTCTACCAAGCCAGATGGAGCCTTAAAAGCCCTGAAATGAGAGGAGACTCAAAAAGCAGCACCAATAGGAACAATATAGGTCTTTACTCAGTGTTTTCTTCTGCTCTACGAGAAAGAATGTTACCTCATCCAGGCTACACTTATACTGCTATTTTTAAAAATATCCACTGCTATCAGACAGAACTATTTCAGTTCTTGCTACACATCAATAAAATAAATTGAAGGAGGAAAGGGGTGCCTTGCTGTTGGTTGCCCAAGAACAGCAAACACGTGGCGCGCTCGTGGCACGAGAGATGCACCCGCTGCTGCTGCCCCTGCTGCAAACGCACAGTTTGCACCGGGATCACAGCCCACCTGCGGGGATCCCAGTCTGTGTCCACTCACCTGCATGGGCCTTGGAGGACTTCCTAAGGGTAGGACTTAAAAGGAGAAGGAAAAAAATGTGACATTGCTTCTGACTTCACAAATCCTTTCCGGTAGCACGGATTTGCGATCAGATTAGGGAGTGCCAGACAGTCTTATTTATTTATTTATACGAAGGACAACCAAGGTGAACTGTATCACTGTGTCCGACGGGGACTCAGCTCTGCGGCAGAGCCGACTTGATGCTGCGGCGCAGCCCGAGACGGCGTCGGATGGATTCCCATTTTTCACATTTGCACTTGAAACACGTACCTCCCACTACGTTTCAGCTGCTGTTTGGCACGTTGGAGCTCCCCGTCTCCCCCCTTGCACCTTCTTTGTAATCTCAAGTCACACAGTCGCATGAACACATAAATACGCGGGCCCGCGCACACTGCGCAGCAGATGCTTACATGGACGGTCTCAAAAAAGAATATTCTTTTCACACACACTAAAAAAATTATACTGAGTTATTTTAAATTCAGAACTGTTTGTATATTCCTTATAAGTTTATAAAACTCGCACTGTCCTCCCATGACTAACGAAAGTGGAATTGCGAGAGTAGTCTATATTTATAGCTCGTCTGGTTGCTCATGCCTATGGCCCTATTTCCACTCGCCGTTACTGTACACAGAGCTATGTGAGGCATTGTGGGTTCCCAAACTTCACCGATTTCCTAACAAGGCAGGCCTGTGTCCCGGAGGAACAAGCCGGGGGCTGTTTCGTTCCAGTAGAGACTGAGCTCAGAGGGAGAGGCCTCGAGCCCTGTGGTTTTGGCAGCCCTCCTCCAAACGGGTGTTAGAGGCCATTTCTGGGCAATTACACGCCGGGCTGGCAACGCTCCGCGGATCGATGCTCCCGACGCGTCGCCGTCGGCCCCGGCCGCCCCGCGCTTCCCCTTCCCCATGGATCTTCGCGGCGCTCGCGGGCGCGCAGGGGCCTCGCGGGCCACGGACGCACCAATCCCAGCAATTAAAGCGAAGTCCCAATAGATTCGCTGGCCTCTCAAAGCAGAAAGGGAGCAGAAAGAGCAGAATGTGGTCCTAAAGCCCCCAGAGACTTCAGTTTTCATGCAGCATGGAAGCAGTGCTTAACAGGAGCAAAGATGGGCGAGATTCCCTGCAGCAAAACACAAATTGTCCTTGGACTATTTGCAGCCAGGCAGAGACACCCCCTGTTTACCAATCCTAACAAAACTAGAGTTTTAAAAAGAATAAAAGAGACATAACAGAAACAGCTCTTTGTTGACCTAGGTCAAAGCAACTGCTGTCTTAATAGCGGAGCGGACTGAAATACCACCCTCAGAGACACAGGGCCTTGTGAAGAGGAAATGTTCCTTTAAACCACCACAACGTGCAGGAATTTTGGTGCCCTCAGAGCAAGCGCTGGCCCACGATGGGGACAGCACCAAATGGTGGTGACGTCCTGACACGAAGAGCAAGAGCTAAAGTCCCCTCGGTGGAGGGCTGCATCCCTCTCCTCCGCCTCCTCTTCACGAGCGGCATCCCCTGAGCACATTTCTTTCTCCAGTTTCACTACTGGAATGTATTTATTTATTGCAATAAAGCCGTCAAGATTAACAGGTGACTCTGAGTCAGATTCACAAATGGGGGGAAAAAAAGCCCACCTTCTTCTCCCTATCTCTGCAGTAATGCTACTGGTTTAACTGTGTCTTCCATGACTTTGCCTACCCATAACACAAGACAAACTCGCAAAAAAGCTATTAAAAACTGCTGCTACTTAGCAAGAAGAAAAATGATCTAAATTTAGCCCAAGAAGCTAAAGTTCTCTGCGCTTTGAGGGAACTATTCAAATACAGAATATCTTCTCTTCTTTCCAAACCAGGGAGGAAAATTAGAAAAGGCCTTTGAAGAACTAAAGCTTATCCTTATCTTTTGAAATTGTAAAACATCAAGTTACATCAAAAAAAAAAAAAAAAAAAAGTCCAAGTTGCAGTAATCAAGGCACAAAGATCTTTCTGCAGAAAAGTGGCCCAATTTACTGAGCCTCTGTCAGAGATTTGGAAATTTCTCAATTGTCTGAAGTTAATCTTCCAGTAAAGGCCTCACTTCTTTTGCGCAGGGCTGGCAGGAAGCACAGGAGAAGTAGCAGCATCTCCCTTGCACACGACAAGCACAAATGGTTCAATGCAGTAACAAGTGATTGCAACTTCCCACAGACCCTGAGGACCCCAGGCACCTTAGTTTGATAGAAGTTATTAGGTTTTGAGAGGAGCCCGAACTGCGAGCTTTCTTTCTCAATAAGAGCGCAGTAAACAAGATTACAGCTGCGCCGGCTGCCCGTGAGCAGCGGCTCCGGTTACAGAGGTCGCGTTGCTGGAGGCACCGTCATTCCTCTCATTCTCCGGCTGCTCATCCTGCACACTCTTTTCCCCATCCAAGAACACGCATCCTTCTCCACAGATATTTTCTTAGCGTACCAAGCATGCAGCCGAGTTATTCAGTTGTGTATTTACAATAGAGCTACCGAGAACAAACTATTTCTGGCTTCTCTAGAACCACCAGTGTTGGACGGTTTATCAGCAACGTTGATGCTGAGACACCTCTTCCTTATCTATCCTCTTATCTATCAACTCTCTTCCATATAGTTATGACTATAAAAGGAGTTCAGTGATGAGTTTTGGCCCTATATACCCAGGCAGTGTAATATTGCCACCTGAAAGCACTCAATTTGAAAAATGCTTTCTAATTTCACCATTAAAAATCACATTTCTCTTCCTGGGCTTAGGACCGCAATGGGGAACAAGCAAAGTCTTTATCGCAAGCCTTGCCCTTTGCACAGCTGTATGAACCTAAACCCGAGTGTGTCCGTAAAAAGCAAAGAGGATTCTGTAAGTTTGCAAGCCCAGACTGAACAAATTGTTTGAAACTGTCCCCCTCCCATAACTCCTCCCCAAACTAAAAGCACTAAATTGGACACAAACGGGAGAGCTGATTTTGCCTGCAGTCAAACACAAGAGCAGAATCATTGAAATTGCAAATTCCAGAGCAACAGATTTTTGCACAAAGTTCAAGGGTGCTTTTTTTTTCCAGTTTGTTTTTATAAATTAAAAATGACACTGGGAGAGAGCAAGAGGGTTGGGTTAGCTCCTACCCTTAATGCATATTTCAGTTTAACTGTCTCCCAGGTCCCTTGGATGCACTTCATGTGCACACCACGGATTGCTAAAAGGATGCCGGACAGGAAAGCAGCTCCTCCGAGCTCATCCCCACGGACTCAGCATCCGCTGGCGGCCGCGTCGGCACTGCAGGATTTACTGCTCCGACAGCGTCTCACAACTGGCTAATTGCTGCCTCTCTCCCCACGTTATGTCCCTGTCCGCAAGGGAAACCTTTAATCCATTTGCAGCTCTTTGCAAAAAGCTTTTCAAGCAGCACTTCACCCGACAAACCTCCCGCTTCCCCTTTCCGGTTTTTAAGGCTTTTTGCTCCTTCTAGCAGCAGCTTCTTGGCCTCGGTTCCTCCACGCTGAACTTTATGAAGGCTCAATGACAAAAAAGTATATGCTTTGCATTTATGCAGGATATACTTTGCATTTATGCCTTTTAATCAGCAGTTCTCCAAGTGCTTTACAAAAGATGAAGTGTGACCAAGTGATTGTTTTTATGCCCATTTTAAAGTGCGGGGGTGGGTAAAGGATGCAGGAAAAGCCGGAGAGTGACTCAGGTTACAGCAGAGCATCCCCGGAGGCAGGAGCGACCGAGACCCATTGGCTTCGCCTACGAAGTCCCTGCTACCACAGGACTTACTCGGCTTTTTTGCTTGTTTGTTTAATATAACAACCCCCAAATTACAGACTTCAATAGAGGATTACAGAACACGACTCAGAGTACCTGGGGGTTCAAATATTTACTCTGCTGGCTGGTAGTGCATAATAGAGAAAAGGCAGATGACTTCTTTGCATGGGTTTAGAACCAGCCTGCTTTGGACCAACGGTGTAATTTCTGTCCGTGGCCATGCCAAGATCCACAAAAAAACATATTTCCACTCTAAAAACAGACCAAAGCCTCATCTAAAACACACAAAAAAACCCTTTGAAATACCAGACCTGATCTTTTACACACAAGACACAAACAAATACAGCAGAGAGATTCTGGGGAAGTTGATACAGGCAGTGAGGATGATAACAGATGTCACCTTCTCCAGCATGGAGACGTGAGCAACCAGCACCGAACAAGCAGAGAGACAGAATGAGACAGAATCCAAAGGAATCCTGAATCCCAACTGAGGCAAGCCTCTCCAACCCGTCTTCTTATTTATTTATTAACAAACATAACCGGCTTAGAAATTGTCATGTAGAGAATGACATTATCGGGTCAATGTGTTCGCAAGTACTTCTGAGAAAAGAGGATTCCCAAAGCTTTTTGTGGTTCTTGGTGCAATAAAGTAAACAAACAAAAGAAACAGGCCCAGCCCAAACAGCACAATCAGGGTGGCTCTGGAAACTGGCACCTTTAAGGAACCACCAAACTAAACTCCGAGCTCTCTAAGTACATTAAACACGCGCAATGGTGGACTCATTTGCACTGCTAAAATTTGGAATTTCTGCAGGTTTCTCAGCATCAGTCCTCACTAAAGTCCAAGGACCACAATGTATTTGTCCCTGCAGAAGCACCCATTCGAGGTACAGGAGCAATGCCCTTTTAGAGGCACACGTGCACAAAACAAAGTAAAACTTAAAGGCAGCTCTTTCCATAACCTCAGTCTGATTCTACAAATACAGACTTCTCCCCATGAAAATCAATAAAAGTTTTTTTTTAAGCCACTTGATTTCATTATCTGTATCAAATCAACCCTCTGAATGGGTTGTCTGAATCAATTTGCAGGGCTCCTGCCAGCGAGCGCCTCTGCCACCGCCTCTGAGGCTTCCAAGGGTCTCCGCCTGTATCAGTCTAGTGACAGCAGGATAAAAATCCCACTGCGAAGGATATTCAAGATTTATAAACAAGTGCCCTGGGCATCGAGAAGACGCCAGGCACAGGAGACGACCCTGGGCATCGCTAACGCCCTAGGGGCTCTGAGAGATGCGCTCAGATCCACAGCAGTGGCAACCAAGGATTTGAAATATCCTATTTCTAGAACAGGAAGAGGAAAACATGTTGCATTAAGCCAAGACAGATGTACACCGCGCACTCTGCATATTGAAGCAATGGGTTTTACCATCAGAGAAACATGTCTTGGCTCATTTAAGCACATTAAAAAGATGGCACAGTGCATTTCTGCTCAGTGTTCTCTATGAAAAGATTATTAAACGCTGATCAGACACAAAATCAAATGTCAAAGAGAGAGTGTTGGTTTTGATATCTGCTCTAGTCAAAGTACAACAACATAGAAGCCTGAGGTTCCACATGCAGGATTTCTAACAAGGCAGAAACGCTGCCCCCTAAATCGCGCTTCTTTAAGTTAAGCTGTTGCCTTTCAGTCGCAGCCAGCCTGTCCGCAGCTCCTGCGATCCGTGGGCACGGAGCTCCCTCCTGCTGCCCCCACAGCTCAGCATCCTGCGCCCGAAAGGCTGCGGCTGCAGCGACTTAATGCAGGATTTCAATTTCTCTGACCTTCTCGCGCTGCTGTCAACATTACCTACAGCGTGGAGACACGCAATAGTTCACAGCTTGTGCACCAGTCTGCTTGTGAAATGACTGCTATGAACAAACAAGAAAAAATAACGCAAGCCACACACCACACTTATAGCCTGTTTCTTAACTGCTATGTAACCTACTTGTCTGCATTTATTATTATTATTTTTCAACATGGCTATTTTGGCTGACGGTGAGAATGCTTTTTCTCCAACACAGCCAAACCTCTTACACCACCAGCAGTATTTTAAATCATCTATTTAAAATCACACGTATTTGCCTTTGAGGGGAGGCAAGGCTTGGTGGGGCCAGAGGGGCTTTGGTTGCTGTGTTCACATTAAGAAAGTGAAAATGAACCCACACCACCTCCCTCCTTGGCAGCGGGCGCACTGGGAGCATCTCCGCTCCACTGGGAGCAAGGATGGACCCAACCCGGAGAGCGAGGCGCTTCCCGGGACAAGGGGATCAACAAGAGCAGCTGCTATCCAGGTCTTCGTACAGCCAAAAACGAGAAATCCTAATTTTGTGCACATCACAGCCACTCGCAGATAACCCCTTTCCTTTACTCCTCCTCGTCAGGGCTAGTTACCAGCCACATGCTCTCCAAGATGCGAGCATGGGGGAATGAGCAAGTAGAGATTTTTTTTTAAGAGTATTTTCTAATTATTTTGAAAGCAAGAACTATGACCGTTTCCTAAATGCTGTGGTCTCTTTCCACAACTAATGCAAAGACCCGACCCTCCAGACTGCCACTAAAGGCACCACGCTGGACACAAGCACCATTTTCGCTCACTCCCTCTTTACTGAAATGACATACGTGAAAATTTCATTCAGAATAGCTGCACTCAGTAATTGACATTTAGCAATGCAGCAATTTAGTAAAAACTTTAAGAGGTTATGATCTGTGTGGCTATGGTAGCAAGGAACATTTCTATCAAATTTTGTGAATTTTGCTAGTGATGGTAGATCTTGATGCAGCTAGTCTTGGTTTTCATCATGGCTTTTCTTGAGCCAGAAGATAAAACTTAACCCATTTAAATATGGAGTAGCGAGTAAAATACTTGGAAACATTTGACAAAACTGGTAACAGGAAGAATGTGCTCAAAGTGAGAGTGTGGAATTAAAACACCAGCAAAATAGGTCAGGTTACTGGATGGGCAAGTGGCCTGAAACACACTATAAAGTAACTGTTACAACTATAACTTCCAGCTTAGATAAGTGATTAATAGCAAGAGTTAGCAAAATAAATTACTTCCTGCAACTAATTTAATTTTGCTTTATTTCCTAGGGGTGCCTGGATCTTCAAGCTTAGCATCCAAAGGCCTTTAGGCGTTAACTACAAGTCCCCAGTGGACTTGTACTTTTATTTTCACAAGTCTTTCGGCCTAAAGATGCCCATGTTTGTCAGGAGCCTTCCCCAAAACGTCAGCCCCACGTGACAGATCTCACGGGCCGCAGCTCCACAGCCATTCCCAGGATTCCAGGCACTCATGGGCGCCCCTCTGAGCACGACTGCACCGCGATTGGCATCGCAGGAAATGCTGGAAAAGCAAAAGGAAACCAAAACAAACAAAAAAAAACACGGGGTCGGAGGAAGTCCATGTTAAAAACTGTATCACCAGGAAAAGGGTGACAGGCTCCTTCCCATCTGGCGATACCTCCTGGCTAACACCAGATAACACAACGGGAAAAATAAAACATAGCTGCTTGGAAGGCAATAGCAGCACATTCAGATTTGAAAGGAGCACAAATTTGGCCTTGATTTATCCCCCAAGTGCCTTAAAAGAGCACAGCTTTTCTTAATTTTCATGCTGCTGGATATAGACATAGCTACCGCCACTACCTCCTTTTCATGTATATCAAGCAACATCAAATTAAACTAGGAATGTGAATTTTAATGAACCACCACTGGCATTTTGTTTCCTTCATCTCCAAGCGGACTGAATCGCTTCCTAAAGCTGGAGATCTACATAGGCAAAATAAAAAGAGAAAGGGGAAAAAAGGCAAACGCTGCTTAGTCACCCCCCAACGCTGCCGTGACATATCCCCTTCCAGCCAGGAATGCCAACGCAACCACTGTCCAAACAGGTTCCTCCACAGGGAGGCTTGGGAAAGCGGTGTGGTAATTTGGGAGCAGGCAGGGATAGGCAAGGATAGGCATGCCGCAGCACTTGGGAAGAATGACTCCAACTCAAGTAACAAAACAAGTGCAAAACAGGATTTGGGGAGCCCGGGCAGCCGCAAAAGGAGCGGCAGCGTCCGGCACTCAGCCTTCTGGTGCTGCCTTCTACTGAGAATCCCCCCTCCCTCACCCGTCCTGCTCCTCTCCTTCCCAAGGGACAGGGGGAGAGAGAGAGGAAAAGAAGTCTCCTTCCACTAGAGGAAAATATTTGGGGATATCAAAGGATTGAATCTTCATATAGACAAGAGCATATGCTGAATTGATGTGCATAAGGCTCAAATTTGGAAGCCTGCAAGCAAATCAGAAGGAGGGCATCTCCAATCAACGATGTATTTCCTATGCTTCTCAGGATCCACCAAGCATATGGATCAGCAAGATGCCTCTTGGAAGGAACCAAGCAGATTAGGTACCACCAGTTATACAAGCTGCACTTCACAAATCCAGTGTCAAATAAAAGATATTTTATATGCTGCAACTCCCACATTCCTTGAGCCTACACATCTTCTGTAGGCTCTGCTGGCAGGGAAAGTAGCTGCATTTGGCCCAATAACTAAAGGGATGCTGAAGCTTTAATTGAATCCTCTTCCCTGTGCTTCGGGTTGCAAACGAAAGTAATAAACAGAACAAGTCAGAACTGGCCAAGAAGTTGTCCCAACAACCTGAGCAGTCACCGCAACAGAAATTGCACTAACTCCAGCATCAGCTCCAGCTCCTCAGAGCCCACAGGAACACTATATGGCAACAGGCACAGGATGGAAGGCCCTAAAACTGTTGCACGGCTCATTTCAAATAAAAATAATAAATTTGCTTGAAAACACTAGCAGTCTTCTTCACTGTTTAAACAGTTTGATTAATTTAGGGAGCAGGACATGAGCATTTTTGCAAAGCCAACTGGTAGGCTTCAACGGGCAACCTCACTGCTCGCCACAGCGGTTTGTTTTTAACTACACACATAACTAAAGGTATTTTAGCTTTCCTACTGTAAAATCATATCGGACACAAGTCAGCTAGTTTTATTACAAAGCAGGTAAGCTAGATGGATTTTGGTCTTACCTAGTTATCCTCTGAGAAGGATTACACTAAATCTCTCACCTCCAGTGGAACAAACAGTGTATTATTTGTTTTTGCTTGGTAAGGTATACTTCTTCAGCATAGACTTTGAGACGAAGAAACTCTAGCCATACTCATGGTGAAATCTTCCCAGAATCGTTACTTCCCAGGCTGTACATTTTCTGAAGTAGAACTGCCTCTCTACCCTCATTTCATTAACCTGAACAAACTTCAGCTCAACGTTCCAGAAATAGAGACATCAATTAATCAAAATCACCCTCTGTTTAGTGGACATCTCATTCCAAATTTCTAAAAAACTCCACTGGTATTAAATGAAGGGTAAATAAATAAACAGTGGTCCGTGAAAGCAAGAAGCTTATACACCAATGAGCTCTTGGCTAGCGAGGGAAGACGACGGTCTGTTACATTCAAGAGCACTGCTGTCTTCCCTAGCGTATGCAGGAAAAGACACAGGAATAGGAAAAAATACAGGACAAATTATTCCCCCAAATTAGCTTAAACGGAAAATGTTTAGAGCAGTCTCAGTAGTATCTGAATTTCTAAAGAGGTAAAGTTTTCTTGACAATGCTCCCATTTATAATCAATACAAGTGGTTAAAGGCACAAGTATATATAAAAAAAGAACTAAAATAGCAACTCAGATATTACATTGTCTTTCTTTTACAAAAATTGACCAAAATATGAAAAGAGAGTCCAAGTCAGGAGGAACTTTTGGCAAGTGTGTCATTACTTTGACCAGCTTTTAATAATCCTGCGAAATAGCCAACAGCAATAACACCATTTTACCCCATGTTAATGGCCCAAGTTGGACTCTGAGTACCAGGAAGGGGAAGAAGCAGCAAGCAAATGCACTTTGTGATGCTGAGTATTCCAACAAAGTGTTGTGAAATTCATATTATTGTATCAACAACAGCATAAAAATAATGTCCCCTCCACTTCCTTTTTTCTTTTCTTTTTGCCTGGGCCACAGTCCTTCTCCCATTTTTTCACAAGTTAAATATTACACTTGGAAATAAGAAGCTATGTACAACCAACTGTGGTCAAGCAGAACCGGTTTCAACTCTGACTTTTTCTAAATATCAAGACAGATAAATAGATATGTAATCCTGACCTCAGAGGAACACATACGGGTCCCAGGAGAGCAAAGCTGGCACATAAACATATCGGAAAACTCCAACACTGCCTGCCACCCTCCTCCCTGTCCTTGGAGAACCCTAATGAAACTCCACTTGCTCCCCTTGCTGCCTAACCTCAACACAAGCGTCCCGAGTCAGCCCTTCTTCCAAGCTCATGGCTTTCTGTCTTGCTGCTCTGTACTTCAACCTCAAGCAGCAAGACAGTCTGTTTGTTGCTGTAGTAATTCCAGGCTTGGTATTTCTATAATAAGCAATCGTTCGCTAACTAGTTGGGCAATTCAGTCTAAAAGAGGAAAATTTCAACTTGAAAATTATGCTGGGTACTCCTCAGCCATCTCCAAACCAGCATCTGCGCTTGAAATGACTTTCTGTTTGTTTGTTAGGGCTGTCAGGATGGATGTTAAGTTGATCCTTGAACTGAATCAGAGTATTCAGATCCCCCAAAACTGCGGGCTGTCCGAATTTTCCATCATCTTCAAAGCTGCATATTATCTGCTCAGGATTCCCCTCGTGGCTCATAAAACAGGATGATTTATTCTATGGAAAGGTCTCTGGGAAACTTACTTTCTTGCTCTTTTGCAAAACATTTAGGTGTTTAGTACCATGAGAAATCTCCTTCTGCTACAGTTAAACTAAGTATTCCTGTGAAATAAAAACACACTCCATTATGAAATCTGCAGTTTTAATTACCATCTTCTCTTCCAGTCTACTTTTAACATCTACTTAATCACGCCAAGACTGCTGTTTGTTCACGTTTGAACAATGTTTTTATTTACCAGAGATAAAAGGAGAATTACCTAATATACCGCTTACATGCGGTCATAAATTGATTTTTGATTAATGTTTAATCAAAAACAAACAGACCCATCTGTGGGAGAAAAGGAAAGAAAAAAAGAAGCAAGTGGGGAGCAGAGCAGCTCTTCACCATCAGTCTTGCCCAGCTTGAGATAAAGACACTAAGTCCTCCCTTCCCTGCTATTACGGCAATGAGCAATGTTGACAGAGCACTTTACTACAGCCGGAGAGCTTCCTCCAGGAAACACTAATTTAAACCAAGATTGTTTACTATAATTATCAAGAATCTGCAGCAGAAAACACAGCGTAAAACCTTTTAAGTCCCCAAAGCTCATAAAAACACAAAATGCCAATGACACCTTGCCCATTTCCAGGCAGGCTATGGTCAGTCTGAAAGGGAGCTGAGCAGGTCTCCCGCTCCCACTTCCACTCGCGTGAAAGAATAAGCCCTGCTAATTCTGATCAAATGAATAAAAGAGGTGACTCAACCTCCAGAAGAGCCTCTCTGCTTTAAAGCAGGAAAATAAAAAAGGGCCGTTTGCTGGTGTGAACAGCTACCCAGGAGGCTCCTGGGTGTGCGGCAGCATCCGGAGCCGACCCTCCCGGGATGTCTGCAGGGATCCAGGATGCCGACCCGCACGCGCTTTTCACAATGTCTCGAATTTCTCTTTTTAGGGTGAAAATCCGAAAAGGCAAATTGCGCCTCTTGAAAACTTTCCACACACAGTCCCTCCCAGCCTCTTCTTGCCAAACGCAAAGTAAATTTGGTTCAGCCATTAAAATCTCCCCAAGGAAGGTGGCATATAAAAAAGTGATAAGAACAATCTTAATTATAGCTCTGTTAACAGGTTATGATTACGAGCACTTATTCCTTACCATATGCAGAGAGAGAGAGAGAGAGAGAGAGAGAGAGAGAGAGAGAGAGAGAGAGAGAAAATATGTATACATAAACACTTATATTGTTCTGAATGATACAAAGGCTGGTGGGAAGAAAAAAGATCTTTGTCTTTTTCAGCCAGAAGAAACAGCATTTCCTGAGGCCGGTGTTTCTGCCTTCAGCTGACCACTTGGATTCTGCCTTTAGGAAAATAACAGCATGTCCCAACACCCAGAGCAGCATCGTCCCTTGTGACAGGGCTGCGTTTCAGGAGCCTTCGGGGAGAAAACAAAACTGAAAAAACTAAACCTCTGGCTCAGGTAAACAAAGGAAGGTTGTAGTGCGGTTTCCCTTTGGTCGTCCGGGATCCCTTTATCCCTTTCCTCCTGCCCAGCTCCAGGCACTGCGGCCCCACAATGGCCCCATTGTTGTGGCCACCAGAACAATGGGTCCCTGCCCTCGCTCTCGCCCAAAGGCAAATTAATAAGGGAAAAAGTCTCTGATTACAGGGCAAAGAAAAACATTTTTAAGCGGGGGGAGACAGAGAGGCCTGTGTGTGCGCCACGGCATTCGGAGCTTCCTTTGCACACAAGAATGCGCCTTCCCCTTCCCAGGCTCCTTTGTACGGCGTGGGGCCGGGAAGGCACCGGCAGGAAGGTTATGCGCTCTGGCATGCGTGGCATTTCCTAAGAAGGTCACTCGAACTGCCGCGCTGGGCGACTTGCTGCTCCGCAAGTCTCACCTAGTCTCACAAACCCCTGCGGATCGGGCGCCGCCGGAGCCGCGCGGAAATGGAGCTCCCGGCAGGCAGGCGAGCGCGCGGCCCCAGCGGCTCACGGCTTGTCACTGACGCATCACAACAAAGAACACAGGCTACCGGGACACCCCGGTGCCCCGAAACAGAAGCGAGAAGCCCCTCTCTCCCTGAGAGGGAAACCAGAGGCCAACAGCCACGAGCACAGAAAGGCCACGGGCCGGTTGGCCACTTGGTTTGCCCACCAAACCAGTCATGCGTCCCGGCACACTGAAGAGCCCAGCACTTACTGCTGGAAAAAAAAAGTGGTAACAAGCGCTGGGAGCTGCTTTCCCCCAAAGTTCAAGCGTTTCAAGAATTTTCTCGGGCTCTGCCGAGTCTCCCCGTATCCCTCGCAGAGCAACATCTGCTGCTGGGGGGCCGGCGCAGGAAACACCCGATACCCCGCGATTTGGCAGCGGCTGCCAACGCTGCCCAGCACAAAAGCCCCGGCGCGGTAACCTCGGCTTCTGCCTGCACCGCATCCACCCACGCAGCAACAGGTGCCCCTACGTATCTGCAGCTGCATCCCCGCTCTGCAAGGTTTCTAAGGTGCATTCTCCTTTTGTTTAAGTTTAGTATTTATTACATCGCTGTCCTTGCTAATCCTCACATTAGATTTCTCCTCACTGAAACTGTTATGAAAGGTTCTGTTGTCTTACTTGGCTTTTACATTTGGGAGCATTTACAGAATCAGGTTAGATTTCAATTTAAAATGTCTTGCACACATAGAATAAACCCAGAAAACCCAGCAGGTTCCTCCCTGGGAACGCAGAGAGATGGTCTTGCACTCCTGCACCAGCACCGGGCCCAGGCCGAAGACCCCGCTGGAAGTTTGAGTCTCGAGGGTCTCTCCCAGGAAACAGGGACCCGTTTCCACCCGGGGGAACCTCCAAGAGCCACGGCAGCATCAGGCCAAAATTTGTGGCATGTTGTCAAGGACGGAACCACAGACCACAGCTAATGATGCTCTGATCCAAAACATGGCTCCTTGGTTGTAAGAGATAACATGTTCATAAGCTGTTAAAACTGAAGGAAAAAACACACTGTTTCTATTTTGTGTGTGTATGTGTGTATTATTAATGTTCAAGCCAGTGTACTTCATTTATT
>VZSV01000075.1:2778413-2810539 GCA_013398735.1 Nothocercus julius | reverse complement strand
ACACACACTTTTTTTTTCCCCCCCCCCTACTGTGAATGGCAAATATGAAAATGCCAAGGAATCCCAGATTAAATAGAGAAGGGAAACTGGAGGGATGGGGCAAAAAAGGGTTTATTGCTTCAGCTATGCCAGCTTGACGGGTGCCCATACGAAATGAGCCATTGCTAGCGACAAAATATTCCCCATTTTACACGGAGAAGAAGAGCAGGACTGTAACAGGAGCCAGTTTCCTATAGCAACTGCACTTTTACATAAAGAGATTGAACAAAGTACATGTCAGTTGTTGCAATACGAGGATTTGCAAATCTTTCCCCATCTGATAAAGCTGATAATGCCACTTAGAGCCCCAACTCTGAGGAGAGGGCCTGCGTTCAACAGGCCAAAGTGTCGCTGCAGTGGCAAGCCAGGCTGCAGGGAGACCTGCATCCACTGGCACAAAAACACCCGGGTATTTAACAGGAATGGATGTTTTCTGAAAGGATCAGCACTGACCTTGTGCCTTGCGCTCCATACGGAGGATTATCAACATCTCCTCGCTGCGTTTCCTTCGCAGTTGATGCTTCACGACAGAGTTTGGTTCTAGCTCAAGGAGCACACCCAGCTGATCCGTCACAGTGTCTCCTGAAAGTTTCCCCAGCAAAAGTGTCCGGGTGCAAAAGGCAGCCCCACAGCACAGTTAGATAAGGCGGGGAGTTACAGGGTTGGAAAAGCGAAGGCACCAGCTAAGCCTCTTTCTCCACAAGGAAACGCACGAAAAGCAGAACACACCCTGCCTCTACCCACCACCTTCTGGTACACAAGTGCCCAGGGAGGCCTCAGCATCTCCGAAAATGAAACTGCTTCTGGCCCCGAGGCCCTGGCAGCGGGGACGGTCCCGCAGAGCTCAGTGGGTCTAGTGCCAGCCAAAGGAGCGGGAGACGCCGACCTGCGGAGCGGCACAAGCACCACGTGTGCACGGATGAAGCTTCTGGCAGGAGGTGTTGCAGAAGGCAAAAGGAGGAGATGGTGACTAAAAATATCCGTCACCTTGTGTGTTTGGCTCATGTACAACAGGGTTAGTATTGGCCTTCCTTTCACTTCTGCAAAGCTACGGCCACCTTGGCTTCCTTGCAAGAGCATGGGTCACCTCTGAATGTGACTGTTGAAACACCCTATCCGCCTCCAAGGAGAGGAATACCGAGAGGAGAGAGGAACAAGAAGCCCGTGAATCCCGCCTGAACTTGCAGCCTTCAGAATGGCCCTTTGCTACACTCACGATTTTTAGCATTCTCCCAGAGTAAAGATGATTCCTCACTTAAGTTCATTCAAGGACCTTAGCTGTTTGTTTTGGCTGCAGTGAGCAACCATGTTTATGAAAAACAGGTTACGTTCCTGGCACCGAATTGTTTTTTAAAACCTCAGCCTTTGAAATTTGGCCTTCTTAAAAAATTGTTTTTCTACCTTTAGACCCAGGCTTTTCTCTGCAGAGAGAGATTTCACCTCTGCTTTTCACTACTCTGGTGTTTGTGTGTTGTGCTCCCACTTCTGTTTCCTCAGCAGCTCGTAACTTTATCTAAAAGATCATCTATGCTAAAACTTGACGTATTTCAGAGAACTGCAAGAGATGCTGTTTATTTCTAAATAAAAACACAAGGAAACGCTCCCACCTGAGCATTCATGACCTTCAGATTTCTTTACATAAAGAAAGATGCTGACGCTGAGGACCAACCTTCCCTACTGCTTTCTACTGTTAATTCACAGCAACTCTCCTGATACCTCAGTGGGTCCAGATTATTGCTACCAATACTGCAGAGGATCGTTCTGTGAAGCTAAACAGCACCAGACCAAAACAAGCCACAAAGGGGACATCATCTGCCACAGGCATCTGAGCAGAGATGCTGAAGAACCCGGGCTGCCAGGTTCTTCAAAAGGAAAAGCTACTTCCAAAAATCATCTCTGCAACATCACTCACAAAACAAAGAGCAAATTCTGTACACAAGCTGTACACAATTTTAGTTTCAAAAAAATCTCACTGCACACAACAATTGCTCATAACAAGCATCAAATGTGAAAATGGTCTGCAAACAATGTGTGAGCACAATAAACGGGATTCCAAGTCAGGCCTATAACTTGGAGCACATTGGCCAGTACCTGCCCCAGCTTTAACAGCATGGGGCGCTTGGGACTGGGTTTAATCCTGATTCAGCTTCCAACCACTTGGACAAATCAGTGCAGCCACCTTCCAGCCCACCTGCTCTTCATCCTCCTCTTCACATACAAGGCTGGAATAAACTTTTCCAGGCAAAGTTACAGTATTGCATTCACTGAAGCTATTCCTAATAAAGTAAAAAAAAAAAAAATAAATAAAAAAGACACTTTATCCAACCCACCCCTTGAAAGAAGCAGGAAAAGGAATTTTGCATGGGAGGATAAAAAGGTGATTTGTTTCTGCCAATCAAGTTCAAGCTAATCTATTAGGAACGCTTTCGAAAATGGACTTTAAGTCCAGTTTTCCACATCTCAGCATCCGAGCATCTGTTTTCCAAGCAGTTAAGCACAGGCAGTGCCTGGCGGTTTCAGCAAGAGCTGGGAATCCTGCTTACCTCAAAAACAGCTGTCCCTGGTTGCCCACACGGAGCAGCTGAGCTGAGCAAGCTCTGAGAGGCACCGGGTTTACTGGATCCTGCTAAGGGGAGGTGCAAATACCTTCCCTTAGCCCTCAGTACAACAAATCCGTGCAGAGGTGCAAACAGGAGGGAGGTCCCCGCCGAGCGCCCCTCACTCGCAGGGCACCTCACGCTCCTCGTGGAGGGACACGTACAAATGCAGCAGGAAATCCTGGCACAGGCCTGCCAGGTTGCCCACTTAGGTTTTCTCTTTTAACTCATTAAAAAGCTGTTTTCATTACTGCTGAATTCAAGTTAAATAGTTTTGTGAAGTCTTTTATTAGTCTCAGCACTCTGAAGATTAATTTTGGGGGTAGTGGAAGGCAATCAGCTGTGACGATTTTCATCTGAAGGTATAGGCAGAAATGAGATGGTGAAAGCCCTCAACATTTTAAAATCATCAAAAGCTTGTATTGTAGAAGGAACCCCATTTTTTCCCCCAGAGGACAGGAAAATGGAAGAAGTATGGAAAACGGAAACGAGTGTTGAGTGGCTCCCTCACACCGAGCCATCCTGAGGCACAATGAGGACTGCTATCATTTCTAGTCCATTCCAAATGGTTTTGGTCTCTGGCACATTTACATCCAGGAAGAAATTTCCAATAGGCCAATGCCAATATAGCCCCTCTCTTCAAAGGTTCTAATTGGTACATGGTGAAAGACTTAAAAGCCACAAAATGTTCCAAAACAGCAAGAAGTCATCAAAATAATGGTCTCTTTGGAAAAAAAAAAAAAAATACAGTATTCCTTATTGCTTTGAAAACCAAGAATGCTACAAAGACATCAGAGAAACAAGAAGTGAATTAAAGTGGGCATCATCCCTCTACAGGCAAGTATCTCAAAGTGCAACACTGCAGCGAAATGCAGACAACAAACACACACACTTTCAAAAGCAGCTGCCTGCTTGTCATCTGCTTTGAAGGATAAGCTTTAATTACCGAAGCCCAGAGCACCTAGAGAACGACGAGCAGGTCTGCGGGGACAAATGGTGGTTTGAGAGGGTGAGTGTGTCAGGCAGCACCCACCAGCGTGCTGCGGCTGCTCTCAAACAAGCACCGAGCGCACACGGAGCCGAGGACACCGCAACCGGCACGCAGGGCGGCACACCTCGCGTGCTGCTCTGTCGTGTTCATCTCAAGCTCCCAGAACGGAACCCGAGCGCACCGGCCTCTCCACGGGAGGCTCTTCCCAAAGGCAAAGGCTCAGGGGGAGAACCTGGAGCTCTCTTGGGGCGCTTGGGCCATTGCCAGTCGTGTCACTTCTGGGCACGAGGATATCCAAGGCGTCTTGGTGACTGTCCTCCTATTTCAAGTTAATATCAGCTTACTCAACAGCAAAGTCCAATCTCAGAATACAGCTTTGGTCAAATTCCTGGCACGTAAAATCAGAGCTCTGGCAATAACGCTAAAAGGCGCTGATGAGAGACATGATCTGAACTTCTGCACTAGTGTCAGCCAGTGGTGTCTAATCAGTGGCCCTCACCTAGACCCCAGGTCCTTCATCTGGGCACCTACAAAACAGCCCAGGATTTCCAAGCAGAAAAACCTCACGTCCACCCTGTTCTTCTCCTCGCCATCCCAGCCAGCAAAGCAGGGAATACTGAAGGTGCAGAGGGACAAGAGGGAGTGCCGAAAACACCTGAGTCACCCAGCAAAAAAGGAGTCGTCTCCGTCGGCCAGCTGAGTAACCGCTGTAGTCCCTAACTTTGATGCTGCGGTGGGAAGTTTTCACTCCACAAATCACTGCGTTTAACTATTAAAAGAGTAGGAGGCCATCAAGCAAGTTAACACAAGTAAAACATGTTAGCGGCACTTCAGAAATTCCTGATGCATGACCCAAAAAAGACCTAACACCAAATGTGGATTTACCGCATTTCTGACATGAACTCTAATCCATACTGCTCACAAATCCAACGTAGAAACAGAAAACTGCACTAACAGGCCTCAGCACTTTTATGCAAGTATATTAACATTTCAACAGTTTTACTTTGCAGACAAGCCATTTTCTGTATAAGATTATTATTTCAGATTCTGCAAGTGATCAGAAGTGTGGACTATCAGGGCCTGCAATTGCACAACACAGAAGAAAAAATACATATACACTAATTTACCACAGTCAAGGCACACTGGCTGGGGCATTTCTGCATTGTATTTTGCCAAATAACTACATCTACTGTCTCTGCATCGGTTAGCTCGGCAAAGCACCTCCAGTTCGTGTTACACTGCAAGGCTTATCATTTAACCCCTGAGGAGTGACTCTGAGTAAGGGCCACAGGTGGAAAATGAAGATTGTTGCCATTTTAATACATACTGCCAGTTGTAAAATAACAGCACATTTCTTTCTACCTTTAACAACACGGTTACTAAACCACAGATATGAACTTGAGTGATGTAACGTTAAATATTTTCCTAACGTATTATATTTTTATATAAGTATCTGTCATGGACAAATAGTGGCAATTCTTTAAAAGAAAAGCACTATAAACATGGGACTGAAATCTTAAATCTGCTCTCTCCTTGCCGTGATCACAGAAGGGTTCTCTAAACACCTGGCAAAGAGGAAAAACAACAACGAACACCCTTTTGTTTTACAGCTCCATGTGGTTTCTTAATAATCTTTTTCTTTAAACAAAGATTCTGTATTCTGACTCCTTCAGAAATGATTTATAGTAGTAGCATCTTTCACTGAAGATCATAAAAAACTCTCTCCCTCCCTTCCCCCCAGTCAACAGAAAACAATTACAAAACATTAAATCACTTTTATATCGCACTATAAAAACAAAAACCTTTCATTTGGGTCATGATTTGAATAGCTTCCACAGCCACCAGAGGATACGCAGCCTGTGCTACTATTTAGCTTCCCATTTGCCTCAAATCTAATTTATGATCCAGTTGCCACAGGTCAGGAGGCATCAACTGTCCACAGCCTTTCATCTGGTGACTTCTCACTTCACAAGAGACAAGGTGCCTCTTCCCACCTTTTCACCCCTCACGAAAGGGATCTAAACCACAACCTTCAACAAAACCTTTGTACTAACTGTTAATCCTAAAGCTCACATGCAACTTTCATTGTAATGATAATTTTAGGAACTCCAAAACTGGATTCCATGGCTATCTTTGAAGCACATCAGGCAGCTCTTTCAGGGACCAGATGAAACCCAACATATGGGCAGGACAAATCCCAATCCCTGGACTGCATCAAATTATTTATCAGTTAAAATTTAATACTCTCAGCATCACTTGGCATTACTTCTGCTTTGTGCCCCAAATGCAGACAAAACCACACTCCAAAACCTAGAGCTTTACTTACTCTCTCTCTCTTCCTCCCCATCACTTCTGCTTTTGCAGAAGACTCTTATTAATCAGCAAGCCCAACCCAAGATCCTTCTTGGATATGGGAATCCCTGGTGCTGCAGTCTAAATCTTCTGGCTCTGCAGGTGATCCGTTCCTGACAAGGATCCTAAAGGGTTTACCCTGTTCTCTGTAGCTATGGTCATCTGCCTGCTCTCTGAGCATTTCACTCACGTCTGGATATGAAGAGGTTCACAGGTCAGAAGCTCGGCCACTGCTCCTTGGTATGTGGGACATTTGCATCCTATTAGTCTAGAGAGAGAGGAGGAGTGGACATGGCCAACAAGCCACGTATCTACAGTGAGCAGTAGCTCAGACTGGCTTTCCTCAACTTTACAATAAAGGAGACAAACCTCTCCCGTCTGGGGAAGAGTCATGAAATAGCTTCTTCGAAAAAGAGAGGTAGCATTAGAAGGATACAAAGATGCTACTGCACCTTACCTATCCTCTAAGACCAAGCTTTTGGTCTAGACTGTGAAGATGTGGTTGCTCACGTCTCTCTCCTGTGGCTGGAGGCCTTGATGTCCTCACACTATAAAGCAGAACATCACTTGTTTTATTTAAATCTCCCCCAATTGCACATGCAGCCATGCTGGGCATCAGCCAGGGTGCCTCAGTTCTCTGCTGTGAAGACCTGTTTAGATGGACGCGAGCAGGAAGCAGCTCTCGCAGCCTCCGGCGGGCTGCACCACCACGACGCCCAGTTCAGACGCTGCTAAGGGGAAAGACGAGACTGCAGAACGAATGGGGAGGGTCTCAGGTGGGAGCCAGGTGGCCCCGAGCTGCCCTCCCCACCTCGCCATGGGCCTGCAGCGCGGAGACAAGGACACAAGCAGCACAGATTCCTCCAACCAGGAATAATGGAGCATCCGCGTTTTTGTTAAGGGTCACAGTTGACGTGGCCGAGCGGTGTCTCCCACCCGTCCCCGCGGGCCAGTCGCTGCCTTCGCTCCAGCCTCGCCGGCAGCATCCAGACCTCGCAGGGCTGCAGCTCCTCACCCAACCACGTGCCGGTTCCTCAGGCCGTTTCATAAAGCCCCAGGCTGGAAGTAGTTTAGCATTTTCCTCCTTTTGAAAAATATTAAAAGAAAAATAGCCTGTTGTGCTGCTGCATTCCTGCTGAACCGCGTGCTTTGTATTTAGCACAAACACACACACACGCTAGGATATGTGTGCATGCATATATACCACATACATCTATGTATGAATGATTCATGTGCCACTTAAACACAAACTAATCAGGTAGATCAGTCTCCGCTAAGCGCAGAAAGCTGAACTCGAACTCAGCACCAGCCACACAAGTAAGAAGGCCCGGAGACAAGCTCGTCCCTCGGGCTCGGCGCGCTGCACTCACCTACCAGCGAGCCAGAGGGTGTCCAGAGCACCTGCAATTTAAAATCATCCTGCGAATAAGAAATACAAACTCAATTAAGCAAATGCAACCTGTGCTCAGGACACTGACTCCTGTATTTAGAGAGTGCGTTTTGCAAGTATAGCTCATAAATCACACCGTCTTGTCCGTGAAAAGAGCAGAACAGCCAGCACTGCTATGGATAGGGCCAGGCCTACATCGTATCATGGAAAATTTGGGATGGGCTGCACTGTTATCCTAATGTATGCTACCCAGGAAAGCTTTCAAAGAGAAGCTTCTCATGTCCTTTGACAGAGGAAAAACAAAAGCTTTTATGTACGAGTCAAAATTGCAACACCTGAAACATGTCCCCAAAGCACACACGAAATGAGCTTCCACAGTGCAAGTAACGAAAACACACTGACAAGCACCAGGCAGTCCCATGCCAGTTTCTTCTGCAACCTGACAGTCACCTAAAACCATTTCTCAAAGTTCAATCCAAGCGCAGACCTAAAAGGAGCCCTTGGGCTCCAGGCTAAGGCTCACAAAGGGTTTTGCATTGAGCTGCTACAAACCAAAGGTTTGTGCAAGCACCCTGAGTATTTACTTGTTGCTTTAGATATTTCCCCATTTAGTCATCACTTCTGCAAGTGTATAAAGACTTCTGAATATTATTATTGCTTTTAATCACTCCTGGTTTCTTCTAGGTCACCCACAGACACTGGACCCTGCGCAGGGAAAAACTAGCTCAAGTTCCCTTATTTATTTTGAGCCTCTCCGTGAGGATCCTCTCCTCTCCTCTCCTTCTGGATCCGCCTCAGCTCCTTCCTCCTCTCCCCACGCCTACACTTGCAGCGAGTATTGAGCAAGATGCAGCATTTCCAAATGCTCGCGCTGGAAAACACACCAGACAGAAGCACCAAAGGCTTTAACCAAATCCCCAGCAGCAGCCCAGGGGTGTCTTTATTTACACTATCAAGGTCCCTTCTGCAGAAAGGGGGACAGGGAGTGTAGTACAGGCACGTGCTTCTCCCGCTGTTTAGGAAAATCTGGGAACAAAAGGAAGAAATGTTACTTCCAAGCGCCAAGGGAGGTAAATGCAGCTTCCCCACCCAACTCCCACAAAAACATCAAATATTTTCCTTCACAAATAATTGCGCAGCAACGCAGTAGCCGCTTTCCTGGCCAACAATAGGGAGCCTGTGGCCCGCGCGGCCCCCGGGCCGGGGGCACAAAGGCCGGCTTTGAGCGCAGGGCCCGCGTGCTGCCGCCGGCATTTCCCCTGCCCGCCCTCGGGCTCCCCTCGGCTGCAAACAGCAGCTGTCAGAGGCTCCTGCTGCAGCAAAACGGCCGGCCCCAAATGGCACGAGGGCTACAAAGTCCCCGCGGCTCCGTCGCAGAGCTCACAGGCAGCACCCGCTCGCGCTTCACCCGCCGAACCTAAGCAAGCAGGAGGACGGGGACCGGGCGCTCCCACTTTCTGCTCGCGGCCTCGGCGCCGGCGCTGCCCAGCAGCCCCTGCTGCTGCTCCGATAAGAGCGGCCCAAGGGCACCCAGCAGGGGCCGAGCGTCGCTGCTGTGCGGATATTAAAAGAAAACAACAACGAAGAGATCTCTGTCCGTGAAGTGTTTTGAACTCGTGGCTCATTCGAGCGCAGAACGCCGGGAGCCGCGATTCCCTCCCGGGTTCGCCCTCCTTCACGGCAGCGCTGCAAAACAAAGCGCCCCAGCGCCCTCGGACAGGCGCCCACCCCTCCTTTCCAGCATGCAAAAGATTAAAGAGAGCAGAGCAAGCTTAGCTTACTGCAGGAGAGCTGCTAGGCTACATTCGTTATCTTTTTCTTTATTTTTTTCTCTTCCTCTCTCCTTGCAAGGGCATGAAAGCTGCAGAAGATGCAGAGGTGCCGGCGAACTGATCCGAGCTGCACCTCCAAAAAGCAGCGCCCCAAGGCGGAAACTACAGGCAAGTGGCTGGCACAGCAATTAAATCAAGCTTCTGATAAATGTATCTAAAATGTCTGCTTTACAACTTGGGAAAGGAAAACAGAACGCAGAAAAAAATGAGAAGGCCTTTCCAAGATGCAGTTACAGACAAGCTTTTTGTAATGACATAAGATATGAATAAAGATGTACACGGAGAACAGGGGAAAAGCTAATGGGGCATTACAGCCTTGTCACAGACATCATCTAGCCACACTTCTTAAAAGCAGCTACCTACTCCCTCTGAAAAAAGACACTCGCTTTCCCCAAAGGCAAACTGCTGTTTCCAGGAGCACATGGGAGAGCCCAGCTCCGGCGCGAGCCCAGCGCCAGGCACAGCCACCGGCTCCGCTGCCAGGGTGCTCCGCAATATCAACCCTTAAGGGTTTTTGTTCCCCCCTTTTCCTGGCCAGAAGTGCTGCCCCTATCTCCCTACACATATATGACTATTTTTTAACTTCAGACTCATTAGAGGAAGCTTGCTGAGAGATTTAAAGCTCCACCCATCAGCTGAGTACTAACATGTCTGCACAATGTTTAGGAGCTTTGTTTGGGGTTACGACGATTCCACGTATTTTCCTCTTCTTGGGTTACAGGGGATTCTAGTGAAAGTTTCCCAAGTTTGAGCACACAGAGGTATATTTGCCCATATATACGTTAGTCAGAGTGAAGAAGTTCCGTAAAACCAATTTCCCAACAGACTCTGCAGGTTATCAATTTAGTCTAAACCTGCCTCAGGTCATTCTGCAGAAGACTTCCAACAGTTTCAGCTAAAACAAATCCCAGCCTGGGCTCTGCAAATCCCACAGCCCCAGAGAGACCGGGCAGCAATGGGGAGCTCTCCGGCATGGCCACATCCCAGGCTCTCCAAGGCTTAAGGATCAGGACGTGAAAACAGGCAACAGAAACAGCCTGGAAAGGACAGAGATTTACCAAGGTTGCCTTTCTTTAAAATTTCATGAATTGCACTGACTTTGCAAAATGTAACAGACTGGATTACAATGTACTAACTCACTCAAAGGTACAAAACAGGGAAGCATGAAGAGCGGGTCTTAAAGCAGTGCTTTCCGTATTTAAGTTGCCTAAAGCATGTGCAATGCCCAAGTTCTGGAGGTTATCTGGACATCCCAGACCAGAAACCAGAGCACAGCTGGAAACAAGAAAGGTGCAGCCTATCTTCCCTGCGCCCAGAGATGCCATCACAGACAGCCTTCCCCCCACAAACCTCAACCTCCTGTGGGGATTTTTGCATCTACACACCTGGGCATAAAACTTGCAGGGGAGTGGGAGAAGCACCTGCTCTTCCAGTTCATACCTCATTTAGTAAGGAGGGAGGGGTTTTATTCAAGACTTTTCCACTCCAGCCCAAGCAGGGTATAAGGAACTGCCCTACTGCAGTTTCGCTTCCGATGGGAACTGGAAAACAGCAGCTCTCTTGTTTGCAGGTACACAGGTCACCAGGAGAACCAAAGACAAAATAAAGGACAAGTCAAAATTCACCTATGCCAGGGGCTGTGCATGATTTATAAAGCCAATGCATTCAGCCTGCAATCTCGACAGGTGAGCTCATCGTCTTTCTGAAGCTTAGTATGATTTTTGATATTACTGCAGATAAACAAGGTTACCTTGCAAGTGTTGTCTTCATTTAGTGGTGGCGAGATTGCGTGGCCTTTAAAAGTGAAAGGTTTCGACACAGGCCTTATCTCAACACTCGGGGTAAAACGATCAGCTGATAAATGCTTTACACTGTAGGGATCCCAGCTCCGAACTGAATATATAGGTGTGACTGGAGACATATTTTGATCTATTTCTGATATATTTTATAAAAGTGCCTTGGAATGTGACTCACTTTAAGTACTTGAGGAAAAAAAAAAAAAAAAAAAAACTCCCCCAATTAGGAATAGCAATAAAGCAGATCTCTACACGCACCTTAATCCAACCATGGATTTTTAACTTGTGCATTACATTTTAAAACAGACCCATGGAAGTCATGAGCACATTAACAAAAACCTTTAGTTAACTAAAAGCATTCAGTTTCTAAAAACAAATTTCATATCTAACAAAACCTACCAGTCAAAAGGCCCTCATTGTAATTTTTAGATGCAAGGCACATCTTGGATCACCTCCTTTCAGCACAGCGTTTCAATCCCTTAAATGAAAGGCAAAATGTGTGCTGTTCTCAACTAGCGGGAACGCGGGGTTTACAAGGCATCTTATCGTGAGAACAGGTCCTCTCAAGATTCCCAAACCAATTTCTAAACCAAAAAGACTAAGATAAGTATCTGAGCATTTGCAATGCTTATCTGCTAGCTGCTTCTCTGCTCAGTTCTGCCTTGATGTACTGTAGGCCTCCACAGCAAACGTTTGCCTAAACTCCAAAGAGAATTTCATGGTTATGCAAGTTAAATTTTCTCCACGTATATACAGATCATTTAGAGGGAAGTTTCCAGTGTTTTTTTTTTCTGCAGAACAGAGAAACTACAATCCCATTGTTCAAGTGTGGTGAAGCCATTTGACAACACTGAATAGCACCTCCTACGTATTCGCATTACCAGTGGCTTGGTCTCCACCAAGTCTGCTCTGAACGAGTGTGCAACACTCGTTGCAGCAGGTCGTTTTCCTTTGTAAGTTTATTTTAAGCTCAACTACTTAGGGTCAAATTTGTGGGCATGCCTTCTTTTTGTGATCTTGGAGGATGCACTGCTTGCCGAGCCCTGAGGGGTTTCTCACTGCCCTGCCACACGCAGTCCCTTACGTGGCAGCCTCTGATCTGACAAGTTACATCTTTCCTTCATGCCCCTTTCCTTCCTCCATCGCCCCACATCGAGGAGCCCTTCCTCAGGGACAGTTATCTTACCAGCAAAAATCCTTGGGATACAAAAGCAAGGAGATGGTGCTGGCAGCTACGTCCTGTGCAAACCTGCCAACCCGAGGGCTTCAGAAAGCCCAGACCACAAATACAGCACCAGCTGGGAGGGCAGAGCACATGTTTAAGCTCAGTAGCCAAGTGAGAGGTAAGAGGCAGCAACTTCTGCAAAATACCTTCTAATGACAGCCCACACAGCCATTACAGGGGCCAAACATATCAGCTTCCCACTCAGCAAAGCTGCCAGAATTCAACTCAAAGCACAATTTATATAAACGGAAGAAGCAGTATCACATTCAGCTATCGTTTAGGACTGCCTCCGAGAGCTGCAGGCAAAACAAGGGATTTGGAATTACCAGAATAAGGGGAGAGAGGCCTGACCCGGGCCACACCAACAGAGCAGAGCCTTTGCTACCACTATTTGAAACATCTCAGTGTTTTAACAACAGGTCTGTGACTGTAAGAATTTGCAGCGTTTCAAGAGAGCAAAAAGCCCAGCTGAATGCACTGACTACCCCCAACGTGAATTCTGCTCACTTTCCCCTCAAACACCATGAACTTTCTTAGCACCCTATTGCCTGCCTTATATGCTGAATCAGAAGACTTCTACAAAAATACTAAGTCAGAAACTCAGGAGCCTCGGTGTAACTCCTTTGCAAGCAAAGCACTAATTCCTCAAAAGCCTTCTGGAAACCCATGCCCCCTTTCCCAGTTCAAATTAAGTTCTCACAACAACAGTAAACGGACATGATTATCTCATCAACAGGCGCTAAACAGAGTAAAATGGTGACAACTACGTGGATGCTCTCGAGGACTGTGTGTACCAGATCAGGTACCAAGCCCCTTGGAGAGCTTCTCCCTCTCAGGGATATAACATTGGAGATGGGGAAAGAGAAGTTGCTATGAGCACGAAGTTGGGCTGCTTACATACAGGACATAAATAATCAGATATCCAAAGGGAGGAAGTGGAAAAGGCTGCCTCATCTGCTCTTGTCTACTTGTGCTTTTGAGGAAGGGACAAGCACATATTGAGCTTACGATTTCCAGTATTTTGTTCTTGAACTACATAACATTGCTGCAGCCAGCATGTCACACTAGCCTTGCACCCAAAACGTCTCCAAAGGTACTAGGATGAAATAAAAAGGGTAGTGCAAATAAAAACAATTGCCCCCTGACCAAATGAAGTTCTTCAGAGCCTGTGTCTCCTCTTCTTCACTATTTTCAAAAAATTTCTAAGAGGATTTGCAAAGTAAAAGATAAGGAACAAGAAGAGAGATAACAGATGGCAATGAAAGGAAAACAGCACGCTGTGCTGGATACAGTACATTCAGTACTACAGTACACAGGAGAAATCCAGAGAACTTCCACGTGCGTGTTGCTTGGTTCCCAAATTATGAACAGTAGCATCTCTAAGGGCTCATCAAATAATATATCATCTGCTATCTAGCAGCCGCTATTTTAGTGCCTAGAAGCCAGTAATTTCGATGCTGCCATACAGCCATTGATTATTTATTAGCAAGATTCAACACCCCACGTCCTGCTGCAAGAGGTTACTACTTTAAGTGACAGAGAGGGAGATAACTACCTAGTGTAACAAGAATCCTGCACACTGAGCTGCCTTCCAACTTCACAGGCTGCATTTGGAGCCTGCACTTGGCTCCCGCTCCTGGCTGCCAGGCGATGCAGCACCGCACACCGGGGCCTCTTCCTTTGGTGCAAGACACCTGAGGTAATAGCTAATGCCTGCAAGAATCCAATGTATAACGAAATTTAAAAGAGGAAGAAAAAGTCACGTTTCAGAGATGTCTTCTGGAGAGCAGTAGATGGTGTCCCAGCCATGTTGAGGCCACGCACAGCTCCCAGCAAGCACAATGCTGCTGACCAAGCCCTTTCTTTGCTCTCCCTGTAACCACATGCTTGTTTTGCTTAGATTTCCTAGGGCTACGACAATGATGAAAGGTTTCCTAGGCAAAGCGGTGTCCTTGAAGGAGAGCGAGGAACCTGCATATTCCACTCCATTAGCAGCCTTGTTGTCCTGGTAGAAGCACTACTGACAAACAAACACATTTTGGACTAACCTGTTTGTCCAGATCCACTCCAAGAAAGAGGCGAGACAGCCATAGGAGGCACCGACAACCACTTAATCTGCTGCTCCCGTGGTTGTTAGTCCCAGAGTCAGGGGAACATTTCAGAGCAGTGAAAAACACCCTGAAAAATGACAGGGGCAAAGGCAGAACAAAACCCCGTCTTGATCCTGACACTCGTGTTAAGAGGTCTATAGGAGAAAAATGGAGTAATTCTGAACCTGTATCTGAAAAGCTGAGGTGCGAAAGTATTTGGCTTCCAAATGGCAAAAACACACCTACACAAAGCTGTTATGCTGGCTGTGCGTGCTTGCATTAGGGAGGAAGCAGACCGACAAGGGACAGAAAACCACCATGAGTTGCTGCTGGAAACGAAAATCATTTATTTCCAAGCAGGGCTCCTTCAAGACCACGCAACAGGAGCAAATAACCAAACAGTACCAAAAAACTATGTAAACTGCACGATCCAAGGCTGCCAGGGCATTTTGTGCCGCCTCTCCCCTGAGCCTCCTTCGCAGAGTTTTGTCTGTCAGTGAAGACAGGCTGCCCGAGTGCCGATAAAGGACCCTCCTGTCTGGCAGTGAGACGCCAAGACAACAGAACACAGTTAAGATGATTTTGGAGGGGACAAACTGCAAGGTTATCGTGGATGAGGTCACTTTTAACCAAAGCAGGTTGCTCCAGAACATTACCACTCTGATTCATATGTGAGCGCATTTCTTGCTGCGTGGAGAACACAAAGGCCTGGAGTCAAGTTATGGTAATCTGAAAAATCAAAAGCTCCAAGGTGGTCTACACATCCTTATGGGTGGTCACAAGGACATGGGAGCACTCCCGGCGACAACCCACGCCAGCACCTCCACAACTGCACTTAGCCTTCCCCAGGTCGCTTCAAAGGGCTCTCCAGGCTCCTGGTGTGATCCAAGCTGCTTCTGCCCTTCACTAAATCTGCACCCGGGTATGTGTGCAAGGACCTCTGAGAGCAACGCTGGTCATTGCTCACGTTGATTCCACTTCTGTTAGACCAGCTGCAGCCAGACATGCAATGCTGGGTAAAAAATATAGCTGTTGGAAGGCCTGTTGTGGAAAGCAGCACATTTTTCATTGCCTCCAAGGCGGAGATCCCAGCGTACAAAGCCACAGAAGGACGATGCTTTGGGGTTTTTTTTTGTACATTTTTGTTTTGTTTTTAAAAAGAGCGTTTGAGTAAGTAGCAAGTAGAAGTTTGTTGCAGCATCTTAGAATCAACTACAAACTATAAGTATCAACAATAAAATATCCTCATATGCTATCGTGTTACTTACCAGTCCTTTGCTGCTGAACCACAAATGGAGAATTTCTGTCCCACATATAGATACACTGGGCACACAAAAAGCTTGGAAACAACAGAAATCCACGAGACAAGCAGAGGTGCAGAAAGAAAGTGTTCTTTATGGTCAAAACACCAAGTTGATCTGGAAGCATTGAAGCAAAGTGGCAATATTACAAAGAAAGCAAGAATTCCCATCAAGTAGAATGGAGGAATATTTTAAAAGAAGATGGAGTCAGGACGCATGAGGACAGATTTTTCAACAATGCGCAATCCGAAAATTGTGTGCAAGCCCATAGTTTATACACAATTTTAACCACAGAAACCTAGCACAGAATTCTGCGTGCAGTTTGTCCTCGCCCTCTGAGGCTGTTTGCTTTTCAAAGAATGGGGATAATCCATCAGTTTACCCCAAGGGCCTATTCTGAAGCTTTAATTTTGTTATGTTCAAGTTGCTCAAATGGAAATCACCTAGAAAGCACAAAACAGGCTTAGCTCATAGTAGATATAAAGATTAAAAAATCCGGGATTTCCCCTATCTGCTTTCAGTCTTCATTTAGACTATCATGGGCAACACATTGAATTTAATTTCAATGAGAAAACCACAAAATAAAATAATAGATACTTTTCACATAACAAAAATAACTAACAATTGTTATGGGTTTGTTTGTTTAATAATATATTAATATGAGGAAACAAAGAGGTATTTTTTCCTTTGTTTCTGCTGCATTTCACTAAATAGCTTGCAAAACCCCCAAAGAACATGTTTGAAGCTGCAAAGCCACAAACACATCCCTCTCCGCTTTCCTTTCCCAAATTCTAGTCCCTAATATACAGCTGGGTAAAGCTCATGGAAGGAGCAAGGCGTTTGATTAGCAGAGGGCTCAGAACGGGAGGGCAACCACTGCACGTTGCCCGGAGCTAAACCTCTAAACCAGCTGGTTCCGTGCGGCTGCCTCTGAGCAGCAGGGGTTGGAGTCCACTCATTTCACCTCACTAGAAGCCCTCCCTTACGCAAGGTAAGCTCTTCTCCATGCTTTTCTCCTCACTGTTTAAAAAACTGGCTTACAGGCAGGCTTTGCACATTTCCAGATATTAAAAATAGTCAGGCAAGAATTTACAAGCAGTGATATCGCTGACACCATGTACCTCCCAAACGGCACTTTCTTCCCCCCAAGCAAGGTCCACAAGAGATCACAAGTCCCAGCAGCAGCAAGGGCACCTCCTCCACCAAACCGGCAGCTTCATGAAAAATGTGAGCAGTGTGTGCTGGGCTGAGCACCCCATCAACATACGTGATGTTGAACCACACAGGGGCAGACAGATGGGGTCTTTGGCGTAGCAAAACGCAAAACCTCACTGTTATCTTCACTGTTTCTAAAAATTCAAAGTTAAAACTGGACAAAACATTCCCCAAAACGTTTTGAGCAAAGCTGAACAGACCCAAGATGCCCATGTGCCACATCAGAGTCACACTAAGCGCATCTGGTGCCTCACTTGGAAATGAAGTATCTGTAACTCTGCAGTCTGGGGCAGAGCAGACCCAGACTGCAGTCAAATATTTATCTGGTTCGACTAGCAGTCAAATCTGCTAAAGGAGCAGTCAAATCTATCTGGTTCGGCTAGGAGCTTTCTGTCTGCTCAGATTTGAAGGTGCAAGCTTATCAACTCCTGCAGCCTTACTGTTTCCTCGAGTACTTAATCTCTTACATGAAAACTGATTTATGCACCATATTTCATTATTTGTGCATTGCTCATCATTACAAAACTAACATAATCTGCAAAAATCTTTTGCAGCAACTTGAAATTTCATTCCAGTCACTATTAGCCAGCATTTCACAGCCCACAAACCTCTCATGTCATCTCAACTTACTCATCCCTTAAGGCTTTTCTTCAGACAGAGACTTGTGTCTACATTAGTGAACATGAGTCACAAAGAAGCCCTCTACTCCAGCACTAAAAAGGAGGATCTGATCTTAGGGAATGAGATTGCTTTAAATCATTAGAAGTATATCGTTGTTGACTTTGGTATGACCAGAATCAAAAGTGGTCTGGGCAGATTTTGTTCCATGGAGAGGAGGAGATCTGTACAGTCCAATCTGTCCAAACAAATGTTCCCATTTCCTCCTCCTCCTCGTGTCACGGAGACAGCCGTGAGCATCTGGAGCTACTCACCAACGCATTCGACTAACAGCTCAGCATTTATCTCCACAACATAAAATGCCTACCCATTTCCTCTAGGTTTAATAATGACAATTCTGAATTAATTTTTAACAACAACAACAACAAAGCTCTTCCCTACCAGCCCGCATTTGCGCCCCCATTTAGGACAGCTCATTCCTGTTAGATACGAGTCTCAAAGGATCATATAAAGAAACAGGAAATTAGTTTCCCTCACCACGCTTCCCAGCCTTTTCATCAGTTCCCCATATCCGGCCAAATAAATCTTTCAAGAGTCTTTCCAAAATCACAATCCAGCTTTGAGATCCTTATTGCTTGGAGATTTTCCCTCGTGCAAAATCAGGCCCCTGCATCTATCAGGCATACCAGAAGAGGGAAACTTTTTAGTGTCTCCTAGGAAATCACCATCTGCTTAGTGAGAGGTTAGGTGGACGAGACCCCCCTCAAATGACCAAAGTGCCGACTTCGCTGGCAGTAACAACACGAGTCTCCTATTGCTTTGATTGCGATGCACTACCCTTTAATTGGGGATGCTCAGAAAAGAAACTGAGTTATTACTTAGTTTCAGTCATTAGTTATTATATGATTAAACTCATCAATTGCCATTAAATGGTACAAACAACCTCACTCTCTTAGGGCCAACAAATGAGCAACACGAATAAAGTGGCTTAAAGATTCACATCTAGGCTAGGAAAGCTGGATATGCTTGGCAGGCTTTTGTCATCTTTGTTCATTCTACGGCAGTTCTCGTCAGAGTGATTACAAAAACTGCTTTGAAGTTAAAAAGTGGAAAATGACAAATTATATTTTGAGAAACCAAAAGATATGGAACCTGCACAGCTCGCACAGTTTCTGTACTGAAGCACTGGAAGGCTCTTCTGTACCACAGCAAGGTCAGATACGCTTGACACACGTTGGTCAAATACTGCAGGAGCCTTTTGATGCTGGGACTTGTGATCTCTTGTTGTGAACCTAGCTTGGAGGAAAAAAAAAGAGAGAAAAAAAACTGGGAAATAGATGGTCTGTGAGTTACCATCAGCAATACCACTACCTATAAACTATTTGGTGTCTCCCACAAAAGCTCATCTTGAAAAGCCTTGGTCTGAACGGGGATGCTGCACTGGCTTACAAAGCTTTCTGTTGCTAATTAGGTTTCTGCCCTGAACAGCCCCCGCTGTCCGAGCGCAGACAGCAGCTTTACCCGAGCTGCCCGTCGCTTCGCGCTGCTGCTCTGATAGAGGCTCAATTATGCCCAGCACAATGGCCGGTCTCTTCATTCGGCGGTGCAGAGGAAGCGAGAGTGCCCTTGGCCCCGGCTGCAGCTCCGGGCTCGGAAATGCTGAAAATAACGAGCTACCTAAGGAGGAGGCCGGAGGGGGACCTGTTAGGGATGAGCACCCCGTTCTCCTATCCCACGCTTGCTCCGGCGAGAGCCATGTCGGCGGCTGGTGACGCAGTGCGAATAGCGGTGGAAAGCGCACAGGCGCGGCAGACAGGTCGTGCTGCGAGGTGCGCGGTTGGTGACCGCGGCGGCGGGACGCGGAGCGGCCGCGGGCTCCGTCGCTTTGTTCCCAGCAAAACACAAAAGCGGGAGCTGCGCCAGGGCCTTCTGCCCTTTAATGTATGTGAGGGACTGGAGGGGGAGGAAGATGCAGGAAGACGTAAGGAGAGAAGGAAAAGAGAAGACACAGCGAATCACACAGCAGATTGGGGAAGAATACAGGAGGAATGCATTTGGTTTTTGAAAACAAGAGAAAAAAAAACAGGAAAACGCAGCGTTATTAAAACAAAGCGTCGGTTACGCTCCGCCCGCGAGCAGTGAATGAAGCCAGTTCCAGACTGTTGTTGTAGCAGCGGCCGCCGCTCCCCCTCCCGGTGCCTCATTCATAAATGGCTGCTGCGGAGCGGGAGCTGCGGCACGGGCACCGCGGCACGCGCGCCCGCCGGGCCGCTTGCTTTTAGCGGCGCTTGTGTTCGACATCGCACTCACCAGCCCTTGCAAACCTTATAGTGAAGCCTGAAATTGTCAGGAGGGAAAGAAAAAAGCAAAAAGCAGCAACAGCGAGGCTGCGGGCGCCTTGTTTACCGCACGCGGCGGGGCCTGCGTGTCGCCAGCACCTCCGCCGCCAGCTCAAAGCTCCCCTTTGTCCTCCACCACAGCCCAACGCTAGTTCTTAGGAGAAGGACACACACACTGGTGGGTGCTGCTTTTCAGAGACACAAACACAAATTGGGTGGAGATGACAAAAAAAAAAATCATCTCTAATTGTGGCTGCTTAAGAGAAGCGAGGAGCCTCCCTCTCCCTGTCCAGTTTACACGCAGCTGGAGGTGAACCTGGCGGCCCCACCGCTTGTTTTTGTGCTCCTTGTAGCTCTGGCTTGGGCAGAACAAGGCTCAGATGCACTGAAGTGGTGGGCGAAACAGCGAGCCTTTTGTAATGAGCAAGGGGAATTTCCAAAATGTTAGAAAAAGAAATAAAAATGAAACAGGAAGGTGCACGGGGGAGAGGACCCCACCTGCCAGGCTCGGGGCTTGCAGAACCCAGCAGTGCCAGCTTGGCATGCAGCCCTCGAAAGCCACTAACGAACATTAAAGGGACCAAGGTCTAACCAAAGACCTCACTTCATTATCAAACAATAAATTAACTTATTGAGACTGTCACCATCAGTATGAGTTACTCACTTCTGATTCTCCTGCTAAACAATCCTAAATTCCTGCTGAACAATGAACAATTCTCCCACTAAACAATAAATCAAGAAGTTTTAATCTACTTCTTACAAAGCCGTTTAATAAAAGGGCTTACTTCTACAGCCAATTTCCCAAGAAGATAAGTAAGTTCCCTTAAGAAAGCAGCTCCTTATTCCAAAATTACAATAATTTGAAATTGTAAAGGATGGCAAACATCCTCCCTCAACTGTATAAACACCCAGAGGGGCCCAAAGCCACTATGCGGAGAGGGGAAATCCTTTGACCAAGCCATAAGGAGAAAAAGAAACCTGCCTCCTCCTCTAATCTATTCCTTTTGCACTGTGTAAAAGCAAAGCAAGGATTACATTTATACTAGTGAAAAAATTACCCGTATGCACTGCCGAACTAACCCAAAATGCCAATTAAGTCTTTATCACAGAAGCTGTTTTCTCTAGACTAGACAGAAAATGCCTCGAAGCACCACAATTTCAAACCTGAACCCACCAGATTGATGCACAAATATTTCGGTGACCACCTTCCATACCACCCTGCTTGTCCAAAGAGCCCGCAGAGCCCTGCGCGATGATGCAAGATGCTCCGCAGCGACCCATCATCTCGCAAGCATTTCAAAAGAAAACAACGTTTCCAAAAACTCCCAACCAGATAATCATTCCCACATCTGACCCATCTGGAGGCACTCAGATCCCAAGAAGAGACAGTAAAACTCCCAAATAGATGACTTAATCCATATGTATAAGCCAATGGTCACAGCTTCCCGTGCGCGCGCAGCATTCAAGGATGCCAGAGGTAGCTCCTCATCCCAATCCCTTCCTCAGGTCGCATCACCGGAAGTGAACAAAACGTTATCAGACCTGACGGCATAAACCACGGCTAGCATTGCTCCCCAGCACATCCATTTTTGAGACAGGTCACACGAATTGCCTACATGAGTCTAAGATAAACCTGTTGGGAAAAATTCCCATGGGGATTTGAGGAATTCCGTTTGCAACGGTTGTTCCCCCACAGGCGCCATCACCCAGGATTTTATACTGCAGAAGGAAACACAGAACCCATAACTTTGTATGACAGAATTTCTTAGTGAATACTCAGTACCCATTTGTTTTTATGGGGATGGTTTCCATTTACATTTTGGAGCAGTTTTTAATTAAAACAGCCCTAGCAAGGACAGAAAATCCTTGGAGCAGAACTGCAAGACTGAACTCTTGTGCACATCATCTGTGCCCTCCCAAGTACAACTTGCTACGCAAAATACATTCCTATATTGTTACTTTACAACGAGTGAGAAATTTGGGGGTAGTGCCCAGTTAGCTGCTTGTTTGGCCTCATTTGTCTAGACAGAATTTTTTGTTTGGCCAAGACACACACCAAACAGTTACACTTCCAATACACAAGGCCGCGTGCCTGCAGCTAAGCTATTGTGCACCGACCACATGATAAAAAGTAAAAACTAAATATTTATATACCTCTTATCACTGCTTCTCAATGAACAAAGCAATGTCACGCCTTACAACCAAAGAACTACTTTTAAGAGAAACAAAACAACTACGATGATTGACTTGCTTTCCAGTATTGACTTGGAGCTTCTCTGTGAGCTTATAAACTTCTGGTCCGTGCTGCATACAACATCTTGTTGAGAAACAACCTAAAAAAAATTGCCCAGTTTTCCTTAAATTCTGTGCATCTGCCTTGAAATTCTTTGACAAAGGTACTGCACAATGAGAAAGTATCTCTGGACAGACTAAGAAATAAATGAAGTAGCCCAAGCAGGTTACAAACTAACCAAACCAAAAAAATCCACATGCTTTGGGGTGTGATATCATTCTTGTAAGTTCTGGAATATGCCACTAGTCATATTTGCAGTCAAGTATGAAGAATATGACAATCTGCAATGGTCCTTTCTCGCTTCACCCCAATCCTCCACAACTGCAAGCAGCTTCAAGCTAGACTTTCAGTCCAGAAGGGTCCAAAGAACATCCACAGCACACATACCCAAAACTCTTGGGTTTCAGGAGACCCAGAACTCTTCCCAGTGCCCTAGAACTAACTTAAAATGGCCAATACTAAAAGACCAGAAGCCAAAAACTACACGCACCAGCGACTGTATCTCAAAAGAGGAAGCTTGGTCTCAAATCTCAACAATCCACCAAGATCTAAGAGGACATTTAATAACACAGATAATTTTCTCATTGCTCTCAGCAGAACACACAGCTAACATTTGCAGTTAGGGGTTCAGCAGCTGCAGGAGCTCAAAGCATCTGAAGGATTTAACTCTTATTTGCTTTCCTTATGGACACTGTGACCCAGTTTTACTCTTCTTCTTTGAAGATTGTAATCTAAACTGAAGAGTTACGTGCACATCCCATAAAAAAATGTTTATTCCGGTCCTAAGTACAAAATGCAAATGGTGCATGGGTGTTATTACCTGTAATTTAGTATTTCCCCAAAATAGTAAACTGCAACTAGCCAGGAAGCCCACACTGTTCTCTCTGCTTTTTTTGCCCTCCTCCCCCCTCCCTTTTTTTTTTTTTTTTTTTTTTAAAAAAAAATGGTGGGAGGAGGCTACGTAAAGTCTATAACTCAGGCTGGACACAGGTTTATGTCCTTTATACAAGCCTCTTCCACTTAAATGTCATTACATCATTTCTTGCAACGTCCTCACAATTCAAGTTCTCACAAAGGAGCAAAGCGAAATAACACACTGGACATACACCGAGACCTCACTTGAGCTAGCAGAACTTTCAGCAACATTTGGGTTTCATCTCAGATGAGTTTGTCCAAAAAGCAACTACCACAAATCATATTATGTCCACTTTGCCATAAAAAAAAGACAAGATACAAAGAGGAAAGCAAAGTGAGGGAGTTTCCCTCTGAGCATGAGCCACGATCAGAGCAGCCAGTGCCAACTCTCAGCACTCCGAGTCCCTTCTAGGTCACACAGGAGATGCTCCCTTCTGCTTTCCAGCTAATCATCTCATTGTACAGACTCCTCTTCAAGTCTCTCTCCGCTCACGTTGAGCCCCAAGTTGCTGAACTTCCCACATGCAGCAGGCGAGCGGATCGCTCGCCACTGAACTGCAGCATCTCGAGGCACCTACGGGAGGCAGCTTGCACCACCCGCAGCATTTCATTCTTCTCTTGCACTGTGCAATGACCACAAACCCATTTTACCCCACACTGTCAGCAGCAGCAAGAGCATGTCTAAGGGCAGAACCGTTCCAAAGCTCCTGGGGTACTTGGTGGTCCTCACGGGAAGCTGCTCTTCCCTTTAAGAGGCTCCACTCATGCCCACGCAGCAAGCCCTGAGCACAGCTGCCGAGGAGAAGAGGCTCCTCTGCTTTCCTCTGCCTGCACAACAGAGGACAAGAGGGCATCACATCCACAGCTGCCCCCTTCCTCCCTGTACAGACCTCTGCTCTACAGGCCAACAAGAGCTGGAGCTGGGCTAGGCCAGGCTTTTAAACAGAAAGCAGAACTGTGCATCACTCCCTTTCCCACGTGGATACAGAGGGCAGAACATCCCCGCCTTGGGAGGTGCCTCGAGCCCACGGGTGGCTGCTCTCGCGTGCCCTTCGCTTCTCTGTCTCCGTGGCAGCTGCCGGTTCCCAACTCCGGCAGGACGGAAGGAGCTGGTCTGTGATAACCACACCAGAAACCAGCGAAAGGCATCGAGTGGCGCGCCCGTTTCCTTTCAGAAGGGTCCTTGGTGCACAAATACTCTACAGCTCTGGTGAGAGACGAGCACCGTGACGCAGAGCGACGACGAGGCAGAGCGGGCTCCGCAGAGCTCGCACTGCGGCCCCCGAATCACACTGAGCAAAAATCCTTGTTAGTTCTTTGCTGAAGTGGCAACTCGGAGAACACCCACAAGTCTTCTAGAAAAGAAGAAACTTTTTTTAATGCAAAAATCAGATGCTGAAGTTTCAAAAAAAAATGCAAGAAAATCAAGAGTTGGAAGATTAATAGGTCACAGAAGCCTGCTCTCTCCAGACATTGCACTGACTTTCAGGCAACCTCTTACTTCTCTTTCAAAGAAATTAAAGGCTGAAAATGAAGCACAACACAGGTATTGTGTTGTGCTCCTTTTCCTGAGGATACAATCGTGTTTTCTGCATATCAGATCTAAAAACGCTTCTGAAATGGCCAGTTCTCATTTCAAAGAAGGACAGCAAGAACATAACTAGCACGGCTGTACCCCTGTCGGGAGCAGTTGGGAACAGTTCCTGCAGACAACCTGGTGTCTCCCTCCCTCCTGCCCCATGCATTAAACCAAAGTGCAAGAACAAGATTTCCATATGTTTCTTTGATTGCTGATTAAAGGATTTTAATCTTTTAAAGGATCCTTACACAGAGTAGCTGGCCCCTTCTACCCTTGCAAGACACCGTAATGCAGTGTCAGGCAGGCACCTGTTGCTTCTTTTCCCTAGATGTTTTCCAAAAATTCACAACTCTGTAGGTAGCAGAAGGACCCACACCAGAAATGCTCTTGTGCATGACACTTTATGTTTCAAGTAGGAGAAGTTGTTATAGTTAATATGATGTTAATTACACCGTTGAGATACTCCTCAGCAGCAGCACCAGGTCTCCACCGAGCAGACACTCGCAGCCACCCAGGGATGCTGGGACTGCAAAAGGGAGTTTCAGTTCAAAAAATATAAGTTTTTTTTTTTTCTTCTAGCATCATTGTATTGGAAAAAGGAACCAATACCAAACAATGTGAATTTCACGTAACGGCTATTTCCAAAATGCACAACCACATGTGCAAATTCAAGCATTTCAAAAGCCACAGAAGACTTAGGGCAGTCAGGTGTCAAGCTTCCAGTGTGCTACAAGAGATAGGAATAAGCTCTTTGAAAACAGGCAAAAAAAAAAAAAAAAAAAATTGATCCTGTACTCAAAATATCAGCTATCAAAATATCACTGCTATCTGATAATCAAGACATTACCCATGTGTGTTTTTAGATGAAGGAAAAAAATAGATTGCTTTTGTGAAGGTACCAACCACTCCTAAAATTAACAGGTTGACGGTCCTGAAATTTTTTTCCCCACATGCTACAAGTGAACTGCTCCTCAGTTTGGGCTCTTCAACCCCAGCAAGCCAAGATCATATCTGCATTGCTTAGTTTCAAGTGGCATAAATTACTTTTATTTTTCAAAGTAACTATCACAAAGCAGTTGGGAGTTGCAGCCAAAATACCACAGCACAAGGCAAGGAAAACTACATGCACACACTGCAAATGCACAGAGCAGAAACAGTAGCTACTGACTTCTCCCATTTCTAAAGCAAGGATCTAGGATCTAACTGCATGCAGAAAACAAATCAGTTATGGTCATATATGTGTAACCATATAACTTTATATGTAAATAATATATTGAATTTGTAAACAAATGTATTTGAGTATTTTGTGCTCTGATCTGGTGAGCTACACACAAGCAGCAGCTGCAAAAGTCTTGAACTTGAGGCTATTTCTGCCCCGTGGAGGGAAAGCACTGATCACAAACCAGCAGTGAAACCACCAGCTGCAACAAGGAAGTCAAAAACCTCAACTATTCTGGGGAGAAAGGAAATGGGGGGCAAACGCCACCTACTCAGGTGGCAGCGAGAGGCTTCGAAAAGCGAGAAGTGAGTTTTGGGGAAAAAAATTGCTTTCCCGGACAGCAGAAGTTGAAGCGGTTTCTCCAGCATGGAGTCGATGACACAGACTCAAGGGCAGCAAAACATCAGCCTCTCGGCACTTTTTCAGCTGCTTTTCTGCACGGTGCTCAACCCGACTTTGAAGACTGTGCAAATATAGTCCTATGGCCAAGAGGGGGCTAGCAAAACTTAACCACTCTAATTTAAATGGTATGGACGAGAAATAAATAAAACCAATGCGAGAACGGTAAAACAGAAGAGCAAAAGGACAGCAAGCCCCCGGCAGTGCCAATGCAACTGGCCAGTAAGGTGGGTGGAGGAAAAAGAGGGGTTTCCTCTTAGAAGCGGGAAGCTTTTTCCAGCAGGCAAATCACCAGGAAGCGGCAGAGGAAACACAGAGGTTTCTCTCATCTGGCCCCAACGCTCCTCAGGAAGTAGTTCAGGAAGCAATGAGCGCTTCCCGAGCCAGACCAGGCTGCCAAGCGGGACCCGGCAGCCAAGACAGGGATGAAACAGGAGGGACAGAGCTCCAGGAGGGGGATTCGAAACCCCTCTGCCCCACGCGGGACCTATTCTGCCCCCTCGCAGTGCAAAAAGCTCCCCGTGCCTATAGGCAGAAGTCTTAGACAACACAGAAAGGAATGAAACCTGAAATATACATATATATGTATTAATAGTCTGTTCCCATCTCTTTTAGTAACACCAGACACAGCTCCTTCCACCGGAAGCAAAAGGTTTCAGGAGAGCTCTCGGTTCACGCTAACATTTGCTGTTGCGTGGGCGTCCAAAGCCCACTGCTGCTCTAAGGCTACTACAAAAACCACTCCTCAGGCACTGCACGGCTTGCTCGCCACCCCCAGCCTCTGCTTAGCCCTGCAGTGGCCAACACGCTCAGGTGCCCGAAGCCGTCGGCTGTCCTTGCAGCACTCCAACTGCTGCTCCGTCCAAGCGCTGCAGCGGCACCTGATGCAGCTGGAGACATTTCCGTAACTATTTACCCAGGTCTGGAAAAAAGACCTTGGTATTGCAAATGCAAAGCGAGTGGATTTCATACACCTGTGTTTTAAGTGGAATCAAGTCACTCCAATAAAGGCATAAAAGGCAAGGGCAGCATCTCAGCAACCTGCTGCAGACAGAAAGGAAGAAACCACAGCATAACTCTCTAAATCTGAAAAATGTTTGAAGAAAAAAAAAAAAGGGCACAAAGAGCTGTATTCGCTGTAAATCTGTAAATTCAAGTGAAATCATCATAGCAACCAAACCAGTGTGAGTCAGAAGCATGTTTAAAAGCCATATGATTAGTCATAATAAAGCAAAATGCCTTGAGATAAGAGCCCCAATGCAGCTTCTGAACGTGCGACACTGCCCAGGGCCACCCAACTGCCCCAAATCACAAGCAGATCTGTGAGCCACTTAGGATAGAGCTGAACCTGCCTGTGTCCTTTCCTCCCACTGCATCCTTCTCCCACAAGGACATGCAAACCAGGAACTCGGACACTCAGAAGGGAAATAAAAAGGTTTATATTCATCTCAGGCATTAGCTTTTCACAAGCCCCATTACAAGCTGTCCACACAGCAAGGAAAATTTACCCTTTAACCTTATGTCTAGCAGCATATTAAAATTGTGGTACCAGCAACATCGATGCCTTAAAGATTATGCTGACTTTAAATGTCATGCAATGCATCTAGGCATTGCAAGCCAATACATTTTCATTTCTTCTATGCAAAACCTGAGAATTACTTCAGTAGTTGAAGATTTTCAAGCAAGCGGAGTGAGGGAGAAGCTCTGCAACATCTTGCCGAGAAAACACAGCGGGCAGACTGCAGCCAACCAGACTGCAAAATAATTTCTTGATACTTCCTACATTTGTTCAATGCAGAGTCCGTCAAAAAGTCACACAGTATCCAGAATAAAATGATAATGGAAACGTTTAATTGTGCACATCTGCTTTGTTTGGTTTCTAGGAGTTTTAATTTCGATCCTCCGACAAGCACTTGGGGAAAACCGCAGTTCCTCATGCTACCTCATTCAATATGAGCCATGCTCTGCCCAGACACCCTGCAATTCCTGCACATCCACCTCCCCACACACCGGGCTCGTCCTTGCCGCTCGTGCGACTCTCCCATTCGCAGGGCTGGAGTGATCCCGGCTCATTCTGGCATTTGGGAATCGCAGGTCCTGTGGCCATGACAAAGGGCAGCACAGCTGGCATTAATACCAGACTTAACTCCTGAATGTGAAAGTTGTGATACTTTTTTTTTTTTTAATTAATTACCTTTTTTTAAAATCAATTATCACAATGAAGACTTGAAATGCAACTCAGCTGCATTCCAGTTCAGTGCTGCTGGTTTGGTGCTGATCCTTCCAGGTAGAGGGGTATAAAAGGACAACTTGTGATTAAATAATAATAATAAAAACTTATTCATACCAGGGTTTGTAATTGAACCGCTTTTTTATTAAATAAACACTAAGGCTAAATTGACAGGCACCCTTTCAACAACTATAATGCCTGAGGTTTATGGGCTATCACCAGGTTGAAGTTTATATTCTGGACAGTCAACCATTACAAAGTTTAATTAGTATTTTATTACTAAAATAAATTTAAATAAACTATTCCTGCTTGAACACCACATCTTTATCAGACCATGAGGCAAAACAGCCAGTACTTTTCCCCAAAGAAAAACATCCATAAATGCAAAAGCAAACTTTAGGCTTCAATAAAGGAAAAATATTATTCCGAATTTCAGTTGTTGGAAGTCCAGAATCCCAGTTATTCAGAGCCACCACTTCATCTCACTTTCCAAACACAGGCAGAGGTGCCGAAGTGGAAAAGAGAGGGGAATCGTTATTTCAGGCCCTTTACTATATGTAGACAGGAGCCATCAAATCATTAAGAAACAAGATTAAAGATCCAGCAACACCACAATTTTATTTCTTGGACTTTTACTTTCAATCTGCAATTTTAATTTCTTTTTAGCCTCAGACCTGCAGAGAACACTGGAGTCGTAAAACACACAGGGCTCAAGCACAAGCCTCCGCTCCTGTGTGGAAGGCGGAAGGTGTCCAGGGTTTGCAGGGATTTCTCACCTTCCAGACGAGCTTCCTCTAGTTGCAAACTTTGCACGGCGAGACGCAGTCGCACTCCTGGATTATTTTCTATTTCCAGGTAGCAAAGCTGTCCCTGAACAAACTGCACTATTTCACAGCTATCTATAGCACATACTGGGCAGCAAGTAATTTTAATCCCCAATCCTCTTCCCCTTTCATTATCCCCAAACTGACACCAAGAGCGCTCAGAAAAAGCCCCACTGAGGAAACCCTGGTGAAGCCGAGTGCCCAGAGGGGGAGCCAGGGGATCCACGGGCACCAAAACCACCAGGCTTTGCCATAGCATCATTTTAAGCTAAAAACCTCCAGCAGCTGGATATCTACCCGTGATACAGATTTTAAAACCTACTCTTTAAAAGAGACGTTAGAAAAAAATGCTCAGGTGCCTGTTCCTGTGCTGGCACCGCCTCAGAGCGGCTCCATCTCGGAGAGCTGTTTTGCCTGGGATCAGCTCCATGACCTCCCCGTGCCAAGCTCACCAAGCTCCGCTCGCTCCTCTCCCACTCACGGAGGATCCCTCACTCACGCCAGCTCTCCCAGAAGCAAAATAAGGTGCAAACAGATTGACCTGCGAAGCCCAGGGCTCCCAGCATGTCCCACGTTCCCCAGCGCCGCTCACAAAAGCCATTGGTCAAACCACTGCCAAAAGAGCCACTAATTTTAGACATTCAGTTCGTGTTGAAAAGCTTAAACCTACTGAATTATGAAAGTTATGTCAGCTGCTTTGAATTTTTCTTTTGTATTATCTCCTGGTTAAGTTTTCCTAGGGCAGAATAAAAGAGATTTAAATTCTTCTCACATTAGTATAGACATAACGTACAGGTTACCTGTTTAAGGACAGCTGCATTTCAGTATCAAGAGCACAAGTTTGGGTCGCTTTCTCCATTTTAAACCATTCCCAGGCTGCCAAGAGAACAAGTCATGATTCCCCACACAACTAACCAGGGCATTTTGGTTCTTATTTTCCCCGCTGTGTTATTTAAGCCACTCTGCACAGGTGCTGACTGTTTTCGGCTAAACGGTTTCATAAGTGGGTGCTCTTATAAAAGCCTGCGAAATCCCTCCGCCAGAAGTTTCCTTTGATAGTATCCAGCAGAAAGCACACTCCTCGCCTGTGTCCATAAGGAACTTGCTACGGAAGGGTTCAACAACAGCAAGTTTCCTTTTCGGCCTCTCTGCTGCACCACAAGGCTGGAGAGCAGCTCCACGCCGACCGGCCGACATGAACCGGATGGGACTTAGAGACTCCGGGCAGACACCTGGATGCAGTGACACAAGGCTCCCAAACAGTCAGAGCCATGGAAGGAATTTCATCCCTTCCTCTCCATTTCTTCCGTTTAAGTGTGTCCACATGTCATCCCCTACTTCAAGTTTCCCATGTTGTACGAGTGAAAAAGCTGAGCAATAAATCAACTTCTAGAGGTTTTGCCCCTGTACCTTAACTACTTCCTAATTGCTAAAATATACCATGTCTTTAAAAGAACCCAGTAGAAAACTTTTATACAATCAGAGATGCTATTTTAGAGGGACAAAATAACTTTAAAAAACTGTCTTTTCACTCCGTGGTGTACATTTGAAGCCACTTTTTTTGTGGAAAACACAGATCATCCTTTCCCTGGTACTCTAAGAAAGAAACCTCAATACGTTCTGCCATATTCCAATCCTATTGTATTGATTTGAAAATAGAAGTCACCGCTGAGATTAGAGTCTGATCTCTCCCAAACTCAAATCCTTCTCCTCTATAGACATGCCAGCGATAGCATGCGAGAGCCTTAACTTGGATTAAAAAGCAAATATATTGCAAAGAAGAACAGAAACCTGAGCTGATCTTGCCTCTTTTCTAGAGGTTCAGAGGCTCTGGGATAAACTGCTGTTTAATTCCAACTCTTTTGCTAGGACTAGCCTTTTGAGGCTATTTATGTGATTTAAACATCACCGCTACATCCTTATCCCTACCTGCTGCCAGGAAATCCAAGAAATTTATAGGCAGCATTCCTAGTGCTTCCCCCCTTCCTGCCACCTCCAACTGCTACAGTAGCACCAGATCGTGTGCGTTTCAGCACATACAAAAGACTGAGGCCTCTAAGGATATGGAAATAACGTCTACCAACAGAGTTACTGGCAGTGAAAGAAGCCACCGTCGTCGTCCTCCTCTGGCTGCAGGAGCAGCCCAAGCACAGGGATGCGGGAGCAGCCGCAGGAGCCGTCCCTGCTCTTCCCAAGGACTCCCGGTTCAAGGTAACCTGGCCGGCTGCAAGTCAGTGTTCAGGCTTTTCCACCAGCTCTGGAGGGGAGATGGAGCCACAGCTGGCACAGGAACAATAAGAAACAGCTGGGAATCAGCAAGGCCTCAGCAGGCACAGGATGTGGATGGACAACAGCTAAATTCATTAACTGACATGACAGCAGCGCTCTTGCGAGTCCCAGCGCCGGCCTCAGCGGAGCCGGACAACCCGCGCGGGCAAAGGAGGCAGAACGCAGAGCTCTGCCCCTTCTCCTCCCCTCCCAAGGCGGGCCAAGGGATTTTCCTGGAGAGAGGCAGCGATTCCCTCCACACTCCTGCCTAGCAAGGGCTTCTTTAGAAGTCTTTAAAAAGAAAATACAGCAACGAAAAGTCATCGCGTTTGAAAACTCATTATATCGCTTAAAGCGGACGGTTTAGAGAGCTGTGGTTTCCCTTGACAGCCGACCCTGCCAGGAAGGCGCTTGGAGGGAAACGGGATCCGCGCGGCTCCGACAGGCAACCCAACCCCACGGAGCAGCCGCCTCGCAGGGCCCAGCGCGGCACAACTTGAGTTTCCTCCGGCTCAGCTGCAGCCTCTCACCAACACAGCCCCGGCCTCCGCGACACCGTCGGCCTTCTCAAACATCCTCAGGAGCCTTAAAGCAACAGCTTCCCCTAACAGAGC
>VZSV01000075.1:2766527-2778269 GCA_013398735.1 Nothocercus julius | reverse complement strand
TTTTTACACAAATTAGAAGCTTTCAACATTAGAACATCTGTTTTGCCTTAATCTGTTCCAACTTGGAAATTTCTTTTCTAGAGCAGGTTTGTGCTCGGCAAGTGTCATCAGGGAGATTACGCCTAGACGGTGTTTCGGTTGCAGCAGCATTTTTACTACGCTTATCTCCTATTCCTGCCTGACACGTCTTAACTAAATTTAACCCGCTAATCCTGACACACCTGAGCGCGACGGCAGCTGCTAACACTGTCGCTCCTGCTTCCAACAGGAAAGCAAACCACCAGGGGAGATTACCGAGATTACGCGGCCGGCGGGAGGTCACAGGAAGTATTTGGTCTATCCCAAATTCGAGCTCTGGACTCCAGCCCTGAGCTTGAGCCATTAGACCACCCTGCTGCTTTGCAAGCTGCTGTACCCACTGGAGATGCCCCTTCCTCCCTCACAGGGAGAAAAAGCTCCCTATGTTTTCACACTGCTCAGCCCGCAGCCTCTCCAATGTGCCTGAACCACACATACGATGCTTTCTATTATTTTTTCCGCTTACCAGGAAAGAGAAAAATATTACTGGAATAAGGAAACGAAGGCCCTGTGCAGTCAAAAGCCTCCCTGCTAATGACATCAGGAAATCGTGCAGCGAGAAAGGTGATGTCTGAGGGCAGAGAGCAGCTACCCATGCAAACGCAATATCCATTTACTACTAATAGCTGCACGAACCGAACAAATCCAGCCTTCATTCCCATCCACAGAGCTCATTTTTCCACAGCAGTCAAAGCTTCCAGAGAACGGGAAATGGAAGCGCCTGCTGCTCTCACTAGAGAACAAGATCTTTGCTTGCAAGAACTTGCATTTCACATGTGTGCTCGCAAGCTGAAGCCATCTGCCTGGGAAGGGCTGCTGTTTTGTTTAGCAAAACCTTTCGAACACGCTGGGTAGGGAAATGTTGGGATTGCTCCTCACCAGCATCTTCTGCTTTTCCAGCAAAGGCTGAAGATGTAAAAATGGGGTTCCTCAGGGTTTCTCCACTGCAGAAAAACCTCCCCATCCACCACAATGTTTCAGCATATTGAATGTTGCTGCTAAATGGCAACTGAGTATTATGCTGACCAGAGAAGTCCTTGACGAAGTCTGGAAATAAAGTATAAGCAACAAGTAAAACAGTAACAAAACACATGATAAATGACTACCAGCCCGTAATTACTCAGCTCTGTAAATTAGTAGGCTTTGGTATGACGGAGGATAACTGAGACACAAAAGAAAGGAAAAAGATCACTAGATTAATCACCTTCGTACGTGACATATAATGTTACTTAAATAGTGCTGTGCACTTTCCATGCATATTTCTTTGGTAATACCTAAAATGAAGTCGCCTGCATGCATTACTCAAGCCCACACTTCACATTACACCCAAGAACACAACTATAAGAAATGGTTGGCGGGGAGAGCCACACATCGAGGCTTCCTGCTCAGAGGGCTGCACAGAGCCTGATCCTGTGGGAAGGAACCACTGAGGCACAAACATGAACAAAAAGGAGGTGACTCGCCAAGGAATTTGTGACTCTGGAAGCCACCAGAAATGAAAGCATTTTCTCATTGCTTATTCTCCTCTTACTTATCAGAGAACTCTGTAAATCTGGCATAAGATTTAAAAAAATAATTACTGATTTCTTTATATTCTCTCATTTGTAGTTGCTATGGTTGCAGTACTCTCTTTTAGTCAGATACTAGCAATTCTGCTGTTACCTCTTGCTTAACCCATGCATCGCAGTAGAGCTCTCCAAAACCCTTATCCTTAAGCTTAGTGAGAGGTGGGACCATAAGGATTCAGCTCAGCTCTGCAGCAAATTATTCTGGGGCTGATTCTTCAGGGAGTAAATTTAAAACTAAAAACTCAAGAATTTTTAAAGATGTTTCTACATACTTGTAGTTCAAACCTGTTGGAATAAGCAAAGAAAATTAAAACAAAAACCAGCGCAGCTCTTGCCCAATGCATCTGGGTGCAACAGCCTCCCACTGCTTCCAGTTAAATGTGTGACTCTTGCCAGGCACAGATCCAAAGTGAAAAGAGCCGCAGTTTGCCAGGGGAAGCCGAGTCCCCAAACAAGCACCTCGCATTTGCTAGAGATCATTTCCCTGGAGAGATTTAGGAGGAAGAAGGGGAGGAAGCCGTGCTGCGGGAAGCCCCTGCGCGTTCTCGGGAAATGTATTATTTACTGAACAGGAATTAAAGTCCAGAAGCCTATTAGTGGGAAGAGCAGGCTCCTTCCTTACTCTCCCAAGTCTACTACGTCCTTTCCAGCTTACTGTCCCCTTCCACAAGGACGTCTCTTCCCCCAGCAAACCCCACTGAAGCCCCAGCACCCTGCAGTGCATCTGCTCTCTGACCAGAGAACGTTCTCCGGGCAAAAAAATCAGTTTCTCAAAGCATGAAAAATAAGTTATTTGTACATATCCATATCACTGAGTTATACAGGTCCACTGGAAAATATATATTATTTATTATAGATAACACTATAAAATCTGTAACACTTACAAAGACCATTACGATGTCATTAAAAAGATTTCATGTTCAGCTTTCAAGGCATCTTGGGCACACAGCCACAGCTACAATAATTATTATATTTATTGCTATGTAAACTAGCCTTAATGCTTCATTAAGATAGAGAAAAATGATATTGCTGGGATCCCTGCAATAGCCAGCAAGGTTTCCCTGGGCTACACGTAGGTTCCCCACTTCCAACTATGTCCTGGACTGCAGAAGGACACTGGGTTTTTAAGATACCACAGTAACATAAACCAGGGAGGCTTCGGTGCTATATGGCCTAAACATTAAAATACACTTATCAGTGACAAACTTGACTGCTGCAATATACGCAACTAGTTTGTAGCCAAAGGACAACCTCTAACACATAAGCCCACTGCAGTGATCTTCCAGGTAAGCCATGCCCGAGGAGAGTTTTCAAATGTGTTTGGCTGTGATATGGCATTAACTATTCAAACCCATTAACATTGGGAGGGGAAAAAAGTTGCAGACCAAACCACCAAATAATAATAAATAACAAATGTGTCTTTGGACCTTTACATGATTGAAGGAAAGCAATAAATTAAACTATCAAAGGCAACTGTCTTAATCACGCCAGCATCAGCTAATTGCGTCCTCTGCACTAATACAACTCATGGCAGTGCCACAAACTCAGGGCAGAGAACTCAAATTTATGTTATACTTAAATTTACCTTACACTGCCATTAATATTAACAGCAGAGAGATGTTTCATGCACCCATATTCAACCACCAGAACAGGACACAAATTGGAGGGCCTGACTTCTTGTTTAAGGATTATCTAAAAGCAGCTATGCTGCTTCTAAAGCAGAAAGTAATTGGCCAGAAAGTCAGCAAGAAATGCAGTAACTTTCCATTTATAATCAGCAGAATTTCCTCTCAAAATAAAGTCATGCAGCAAGGCAGAGAGAGTGACCATCCAAGTCCTCATCTACAGGTCACCAAAGCCTCTTCCCTGCCAATAAGGGTCAGCCCAGGAGAGCAGGCGCACGAGGGCTGGGAATTTGCAGCCAGAGGAATTCCTGAGGAGTGACAGCTCTGGGCTTCGAAAGACAGGAAAGACAAAGAGGGGAGATAAGTGCTGAGTTCTTCCCTGAAGTTGCACAGTAAACACCTCTCACCAGACCACTGCTGTGATTAAGCCCTTCCAAGCTGTCCAGATTATCAGGAAAGGATGGGAAGAGGCTTCCTGCCTTCACTCACCCCCGTTATTGTGAGCGAGAAGCAGGGATGAGCTCCTCAAGGTGCGTTTTGTTACGGAGGGCGTCACACACGCAGAGCTCCAGCTGTCTCTGAGAATCACAGCATTATTTGATTCCGGAGGAACGAAGCAGGAACAGAGGGACGCTGCTTTTCCAGAAGGGGAGAGGAGAGGCAAAGAAAACTTAAAAGTGCTTTGTGGGCCCCAATGAGCTCAAGCACAGCCTGCAAAGTCTCTCTGCAAAAGGCCGGAGCCCTGGAGGAAACCATCCCCGCTAGCACGTTCGGGCCTCTCCCGCATTCCCTTTCCCCAAGCCCACGTGGTATTTGCAGTCCAACACTGTTATTTACTGAGGAATGCGAGACCTAAAGAACAGGACTAAGATTCCACCAGCATTCCCGCTTCCAAGGGCAGGATGAGAGCAGCAGCACTGGGGCTGTTTCTATCAGCCCCAAAGCGCCCGGTCGCTTCCATAAGGGGACGCAGCCACCGGAGGGGCACAGTGCGCGCACCGCCGCCGCGGGGGCCTCTTGAGCATTATGGTGGAAAGAGCCATGAGCCTGGAGGCTGCAGGCACAGGAGTCATGCAAGGAAAGTGTAGGAAAGATCAGCACGTGTCTGGGGCGCGGATAAGACGCTTACGTCCCAGGCTGTGAGCGGCACCAGACGAGTTTGTCACCTATCCAAGGATGGGGGGTTCCATGTCTCTGCTCTGAAACCCGTTTTGTTGACTGCTACACGCTCATTTCTAAGTGGAAGGCATCATTCTGATCATAGAAAAATACCTACCATTTTTCCTCCATCCCTTCATTATTAGTGAAAATGCAAAAAAAAGGTGTTGGAGTCTTTTGTGAAAACGTATCTCTGCAATCCAGATCCCTTCCGGGCTGACGCCACAGGGACAGGGCAACGGGAACACACGTACGCACTACGTACAGCGGCTGAAGGCCGCCCAGCTGCGCTGCTTCCTCAAGGTAGGAATGTCACGGCAGCCCGGACTGCTGCGTTCCTGGTGCCGGCCACACGCGCACCGCAGAACCAACCTTGCGACGGGCCGGGCTGGACACCCCCGTGCCTCACTGCGCTCCTGCCCGCAGCGCCCGCGCAGTCGCCACTGCTCCGGCTTGGCATTCCGCGGACACAGCGGCATTCAAGACGGAAAGGATGCCCACGGTGATCAATAATTCATGGGAAGCTGCTCCTGTGTCCACAAACGCGTGCATGGGGCGGCAATCCTCCTGAATCCTTCATGCAAACACATCGGTAGGTTAATGCCATCGTCACGCCGTCTCGAGAGCCCCACACGGTGAGGCCGGGACAGGCCCTGCAGCGCAGCAGGGCCCGGCAGACACCCAGCAGGGCAAACTCCAGAGGACACTAAATCCCCCCCCGAAAGGAACCACAGCAATTAGAAAGACACAAACAAACCTCTGCCAGAGGAGGCCATTATTTATCCTAATGCTATCACAATAAATTTCTTCTGCAGGGTGCACTGATCTTCAAACAAACATCATTTCCCCACACACACACACACGCTGCAGTTTTGGTCTAACGTTTTAATGCCTAGATCCAATACGCACTTCTTGCAACAGCAGACATTGAGAAGGAAATAGCATAGACAGTTTTGATTTTTATGCACAAAAAACAGGAAATTTTTAAGCACATTAGAATTTATCTTTGCTTGCCTGAAATATAGGAGTGAGCGGGAAATCAGACACCTGTTTGAAATGATCATATTTTATCTACCAAGCTAGAAGATAGCCAGCACTTGTGAGAAATGATTCCTTACATAAATGCCCAGACAGACAGGTGCCTTTCAACCATACAAAAGAGGATGGAGCTACTTTTTAATAAAAGGAAAGAATAAACTCAGAACAATAAGGCAATCCAGAAATTAAAGTCCAATGTTACGCAGCTGCTACATGTGTACCTACCTCCCACAGCAAGGGCAAAACTGGACAGTTTACAGAAATTCACAAAGTAATTTAACCGGCTTGAGAGGTGAAGTGTCACTACAGGTTCTAGGAGTTGGAGCGCGTTTCCAGGGCTAGCCGGAGCATCCCAAAGACACAGCTCCAGCAGCACCGCCGCAGCTCTCGGCCACACAGCCGCCTGCGTAGGGAACCTGATCCGGGTTAAAAATACTGTTTATTTTTGGGGACCAAGTTATTTTTAACCCAAGAGTTCTCCGCTCCCAGTCACTGCCCGGTCCTATAAACAATTGCCCCGGCGCAGGGGCTGCAGAGGACAAGGAGGCATTTCAGCCAGCCGAGCTGCTGAGGAAAGCAGTGAATAAATAAAGGAAGCTTTGCATTCCCGTACAGCTGTGCTCCGGCCTCACGCTTGGCATCTTCATCATGGGACCTCCCTTGAAGACCTATGAAACATCTTAATTAAGATACTTCTTAGTCAAGATTACTTCTTGATTCTTCAAATACTGATATAACGCTGGATATGTCTTTGCTCCTACAAAACGCAAGTGTTTTGCCAACTCCATAGGTAGAATAACTTACATTTTTAATATTTCTAATCTTCTACCTCATTGCATTTGAGCACAACCCATAGACGTTCACAGAGCCAAAGGGCTCCCACAGCTTCGCTACTCTGGCATTTGTTTTCAGTAAAGATTTGTCCAGATGTGACTTGCAGCCCAATCCCAAAATTCAGCTGCGACTTCCGTAGGTGGGGCCAGGAGCCGGCACTGAGCACACCCAGCTGCTCCCGGCCCCTGCACTGAGTTTATCACGGGGTGAGTGCAGCAAAGCTGAAACAACACAGCCTTTGCTTTTGCTTTTTCCCCCCTTAAATTGCTCCCAACTACAAGCATTACACTTATTACTGCAAGTCAAATGTCAAGGCATTTTAAAGGATACTATGAGTAGATGAACCCCCAAATAACTCATGCAAGTTTTAGATTTGAAGGAAGAAAAAAATTTTAGCTCAAGAGATGTTTTCTTCATTACTTCCAACCTTCCATTACAGGTTAAATAAGTCTAATTTGAAAAATATTCAATTGTCTCAAGAAAACAATATTATTTGCTTGTAAATCCGAAATCCAAGTGTTTTCGGCATCTTCTAGCAAAATTCCTGCTGTAAGAATGACCATTTTTGTTACCGATTTGCAGTTATTTTTGATATTTTTAAATCACATACGACTTCCAGCACTTCAGGGTTTCAAATCAGGACATGAAGCAGCATCTAACAGTTACAGCCTACAGAGTTTTAACATGATGCTCTTGTAAAAGCACCTTCCAATCTTAAATATCTGTTTTACATGAAGTGGTTAATACTCTCTTTTTGCAGAACTATCAGTCTCCTCTTAATTTCTTCTCTAAGAACAACATCCTGCAGTCCTGGGCTCAGTTACTTAACAAACAGATTGTCTGATCTAACTAACATGTTTATGAAGTGCTTTTCAAACAACATCACCATTTGTACCCTCTTCTTGGGTGCAACACAGCAGCTGCTCTAATAAAGATTAATGCAACATCATAGTTAAGGCAACAAAGCCAATACAATCATGCTATTAAACCGGGGGCGGAAAAGTAAAACACACATGGAAAACCATGAGAGTTCCATACTCCGAACTAGTTGCACTTCACTTCTGTAATCCTAGAAGGAAAAGGTAACGCAGATGAGCACCGACTCAGGAGGTGAAGATCTCCACTGAATTTTCAGTCAAAAAGGCAGCATTTGGAATAGAAAAATACCTGCACTTTTAAGCAGTACCAACTAGAGACAGAATATCAGTTTCAATCAACCCAACTCTCCTAACTTGTAGGTATCTTCTTACAAGATCTCGCAGAGCAGTAGCCCAAGGTAGCCTGCCAGCAGCCCATGGACACAGATGTGCCCACAGCACGTGTGAAACATCCTTCTTAAACTGCAAAACCTTGCAGCGTCGCGCCCCGGTGCTCCCAAGCACTGGGATGCTTGGCATATTTTTCAAGGTTTCTATTTTCAGCAGGAAGTTGAAGGGAATTTAGTAGCCTTGCAAACAACACCACAAGCGTTGCCTGTCTGTAATCTGTAACGTTGGTGGCGTGTGGAAACGGCACCGCTATCCCTATCCTATTTAGGGGAAGAAGGAGCAGCAGCAGAACAATTTCTTCCTCGCCATCCAGTGGTTTTCCACATTCCAAGTAGATTCTTCCATGCACATAAGGGTACAACAGATTACTACGGAAACTCTTGCACAGTTTGGCGACACTAGGCTGCAAAGTTCAGCCCAGCTGCATCAGACAAGAACGCACCAAGCTACAACAGAACAGCAACAGCCCTACGGCCGCATTCGCGAGCCACAGAAAAACAGAGACATGTTTATCACCCGTGAGCAACAAACAGCCCATTGTTTTTCCTACTTGTTTGGATGCGTTTTCAGTACATTGATAAAAACGGTGCTGGCTGAACTCGTCTGTTGCGCAGCTGAACTCGGCTTTTCTTTGCGCGAACCGGGAGACGATGCTCGGGAGCAGGAGCTCGGCCACGGGGAATCCGAGCAGTGGGAGGCGGGAGCAGATCGCTGGGGCTCGCGCCGAGAAGAGCCTGTTGTAACCCGGCATTATAAATTATAGCCGCAGCCTCGGAAAACATTCTTGTTTCTGCAAATGTAACCTGATCAAGTCCATCTTTCCCTGTCAACAGGGCACACAGAGCTGATTCCCTGCTAGATTTATTGGAAACACTTATGCTTCTTTAGAACAGAGAAGGTTACTGCATCTTTCTTCTAGTTTCAGCAAATGAAGCGCTTGCTGTACACTCACTAAGTCACCACTCAAAGCGGTGACCGAAGGAGCACGAAAAGCCTGAATCCCTGTTTTCTCCTCACGCTGGCCTTTAGATCAGAGCTACACACAAGCAGATGCACAGCAAAGTTGGGCTTTGGGGATTTTTTTACACTCAAAACCATAGGTGTAGCGAATCCCCACTACACGTGCGCACAAGCCCACGTCCTCGTCACGGCTGCCGAGCAGCACGCGAGGCACCTTCTGCCCCTCGCAGCAGGCCCTGCCGTGCTGCTCTGTGTCCCCTCTTCCCCGCGCACGAGCAGAAACTTCCTCCTCTTCCACCAGCGACGTTCTCGCACAGCCAAGCGCTTCTCCGAATCAGGACATTACCCCCGAGGCGTCCATTTAAGCCTCATTCACTACTCCTTCATCTTTTTAAACCACACCCTTAGTTCTAGAGTTTCCTACATAAGACCTTTGAAAATTTTCCTTCTCAGAACCCCGGACAAACCCCCTGGTTTTGCAACATTCACCTACCACAACACTAAAATTTCTATATTTGTTACCCACAAACCAGCTATTCCCAGGGGAAATCGTTCCTTTAGAAACTAAAAGCCTCTCACACCAAAGTTTCTGCCTGCTAGAGGTTTGCTTTATTGGAGAGGAAAAAAAAAAAAAAAAAAAATGCTGTAATTCCTACTTCTTCTGCACCCCAAAGCACAGCCATGGGCCTAGGAGGCTGCAAAGAGATTTTCCTGCGTACTCGGCACCCAGAACTCCCTAACAACAAGAAGAAACCTAAATCAGCATTGCTTTCCTTGTCTAAAATGAGAATAAATAAGCATCAAAAAGCTTAATTATGTTATACTCCTGACTGTTCAAATGAGCCAAACCTAATTTTTCATTTTATGTCAAATGATGCTTTTCTGGGCTCTCTGGAGTGGCATCTCTAGCTGAGCCATGGCAGACAAGATGGCAAGCGAGCGCTGTTAATGCAACCTAAAAATGTTTTTGCTTGTTAATTGTGACATTATTTACCTATATTTTATATGTCTCTTCCGCCACACCACGGGGAAGCGGCAAGGACAGGATGCAGAGGTGATGCAGGACGGCCAGCAGGTATGAGAGCAGTTGCTGGAGTTCCCAAAGACCCACACCAACATGTGCCACAAAACCGACGTCACCTTCCCCTTGGCTATTTCACTTCCTGAACTCAGGCTGCTTGGATACTTTTTATGCCTCATGGCTTAGGAATAAGAAAAGGTTCTGTAATTTGCCTCATTTTTGATACAGATAATATTAAGTGAAATAAATCATTTGCCAATACAACCAAATCATGAACAAATTACAAAGATACTTCCCTTATTACCAACCTTTTAGGAGAGCTAAACTTTGATTCATACAGTATTTCATTCATGCTGCTAAACTGATAACATTAGCCTCTCCTGCCGAGATGTATTTGTAAGGGCCTTTCCAGAGCAAACATAATTAGTTCACATTAGTTACTTCCCCAGCACTAGTGACAGAGCAATATGTACTAATATGATACGGATTAATATAGTCGGAATATCACCTCCACAGAGCACCTCCCTTATAGCAAACTCTATGGATCCTGTTCTTGCCTTCTTTCACCAATCTACTCGCATACCTAAAGCCAGGCAAGCCCAACAGCGGCAAGAGGAGCGGGTTTTCTTCCTGGCATCTCCATTCTGCACAATACCTCAGTTCTTTATAACACATGCCACAGACATCAGACCCACCCCATAGACATCTATTTTCCATAATTGCACAACTTTAATATGGCTCTGCACATCACCAGTCTGGTACAAGAGAAAAATTGTTAAATATTTACAAAAGTACATTTACAGAAGGATTTCCATACAAGATGCTCAGCAACTCAGTATGCTGATAAAGCACCTGCACAACCAAAACAAACATTAATTGGTGCCCCACTTTTCACGTTAAGGAAGATTATCCTCCTTAATAAACAGAAGGAAACTTCAGCTCCCGTGACTTTCCCATGAAGGAAGCACAAGAGGGAGGCACAATGCGAGGCCCACGTAACCCCCGAGCATAACGGCCCCGAAGCAGAAGCACCACACGGAGCACACACAGGAACGGGACAAACTGGGAAGGGATTTCCCAAATTCAGGAACAGAGCTCAAGTCCCAATTAAACTAATCTAAAAGCTGTTAAATAATTAAGCGTGTAAAATACTAAAAATGGAATACATTTCAGATAGAGAATAATTGTAGTAAGTTGCCATATCTCTCTTACTAGAAATATTTATTACAATTTTTAAGCCATAACTATGTAAATACTGCATATACAGAAAGCACTAAATACCAACAGGCTGATATGTTTCAAATAATTATCAACACTGTTTAGCATATAAATGAACATGAGCACAAAAAGTGTCTACAAATATGTAAGACTGCTGAGAACAGAGTAAATTATTAAATATTTCTCTCTCTTTACCCACAGGAAAAATGCAAGAATCTACAAAATAAAGATGACTGCTTGGCAACTTTCTAAAACTAGAACATTTAATACACATCAAATGCTTTTGGAGAACAGGCTTCATCTTGCAGAAAGATTTCTTAAGGAAAAAATAAAAGGGGAGGGGGTGATATATATTAACCAAAGAAACATATTTATCAAAAGCAATCCCAGGCGAGACATTCATCATCTGCCTGTTGATATTTTGATAATGGCTATGACAATCTGAAAATTGAACTTTTGAAAGATATAAGTGAAATATTTAATATTTTTGAAAAAAAATCATATACTTATATATTAAAAAAAAACAACTCTTGTCATAATAAACAGCCTTCAAAAACCAGTTACTCTGACTTTCTGCACTTGTTTTTTCCACGCTTAAGCAGGCAGTATTACTTCCCCCTTCCCAAATCAAAACTTCCCAAATGAGGCATGAAAAAACAAGCTAGAGACCCAAATTAACTTACAGGGCAAACCAGAGGCATGTAGGAGAATCTGTTGTGCCGGTGCAACGCTCCAAAACACTGTTATCAGAGAGACCGCTGACACCCAGCATTTCATGTGCCGTCAAACCACGTCTGTTCTTTCTCACTGATCCCACAAAAGTTGTTTCGCAGCACAAACCGATCCGTGCCATAACAAGAAATATTAGAAAGTAATTAAATTTATTTATTGGTTAAGTTTTGGGCTCAAAGAAAACACAGCCCCAGGCCATAACCAGCAAGGGATTTTTCACTTGGAATTAAATCACTGCTTAC
>VZSV01000075.1:2740052-2766482 GCA_013398735.1 Nothocercus julius | reverse complement strand
GCAGCCTTTCTCCTGCCATAAAACAATCAGAGCTCCATGGCCCTTTTCCCACCCAAACAATAAGAGCAATAAACACTCCTCAGACATTCCCAAAACTTGGGGATTATCAAGAGGGTGAAGGACGTGGTGGGGTAAAACACTCCGACAACAAACCTGAGGGAAGGCGCAGGACTGGGGCGACGCCACGGTGCTGGTTGCACCTATACAACCTGCGCACAACAGGGCGAAATCACTCTCAAGACCACGAAATTAGAGGGATATTTGCACATAGAAGAGAGCCTGCAATAACCCCATGTATTTAGAGAGTGTTTACAAGGAGGAGCACAAGTCTGAGTCAGTTGAGGAGTTGCTGCGACCAGGGAGACGTGGGAGGTGGAGGAGACGCGTGGAGTGAAAGGGCAAATCTGCAGTTGCTCACACCGACTGACGAGAGGCAGTTGTTGCAATTGGTACAGCCCCCCTGGAGTAGGGCCGCCTGTCCCTACAAGCAACCCAGTCACTCCAGGTGTTAGTGAGCAAGCAGCTCTGTGGAAGGTACGTGGCCCATCAGTGCAAAGTTAGACGAGTTTCGAGGTGGCTGCTTCCACTCCGGGTGACACCAGTCACTCCGGTATAACTGGACAACACAGGAATTTCTAGCATGGATTAAATGGGCCCCTTTTGGTTGGTCTGCTCTAAACCATCTAATTTACAATCAATCTGATAGAGTAACTGCATAAAAGCCTAGGCATAAACAGTCACCTCAAGTGCCTTGCCTGTCTCCAGGTAAATTGTATCAGCGAACTAAAAACGTTTGGCTGTTCTTCACAGCATGAGCCACTGTTTACATTTGGAAAACCCCCCAGTCTGGGTTTGCTGATGTGACTGCTGGTTTCAGGCCTCCTGCGCTGGAGTTGAGTCACTCCGAGCTTTGCTTGAAACAGCCGACACATCCACCTCTCTGGCTCCAGCTACCAAATACTCTGCCCACCCAAATCCAGCCCAGAAGAGGAGTCCAGAGATTAAGCAAAGCCCCGTGCATGATAATTTAGCAGCAGGGCTGCCTCCTGCATCGTTCCAGGCCAGCAGCAGTCCCTGGACACGAGATTTCCGAGCATCTCCTCCACTTTGCGGTATCTTCAGCACCCACAAAGGCCCTTCACATCAGCTAGACAGAACTCAGCATCTCCTTTGCTTTGACAGCGCCCAGCAAGTTTGTCAGAGTGATAGATCATTTAAAAGTTATCTGACACCACAGGATTCAAAGGTTTTGAACTACTGCTCTACTCGGGAGCACAGCTATAGCTCTGATTCACAGAACAGCGCTGCAGACAAACCAAGCAGCCTCTATACTGCGTGCTATAAAACAGCCCATCTGGCCCAGTGATTCACGAATATTATTTTATATAATTACTATTTTCTTGCTTGTTCCTATATAATGGATAGTGAGAAAACAGCCTAAGATGTGTCATTAAAAGTCTTCTACAGGAAACAGGTATAAAAAATTCCTCAGAAACACTTTCCTCACCTGCAGACAGGGCTTTCATGGATACAAGACTCAAGTTAAGCCCAGGTAATGACATAGCTGAAAGCCTTTTCAAGGATCAATTCCCTCATATAATTAAGGCAGCTTGGTCCAGGAATCAGGGAGACAGAGCCAGACCAACAAGCTCGCAGTGGTGCCTGTCTCGCATCCAAGGCTGCTAAAGGAGAGCACGGGGCCCTGCTAGACTGGTTCACTCACCGCTCGCCTCTGGGCGCCCTCCCATCAGCTCTCGCATCTGCAGCGGCAGGAACCGAACGCTGCATTTTTAGTATTTGCGGCAACCTTATTTTCCATGTATCCCACACAACAGCCCGAGCGCTCGTTACGGCAGCGCATCAGCAGGTAGATCCTCACCTGCTTTGCAAGAGCAGCAGACAATTACGGGCTCAACACAGCACTTAGGACAAAAAGAAAATAAACCAAAAGTTCAACTCCTGCTCCACTTAATTCTACCTAAGAACGCATTACTATAATCACATCTGTGACTCCTCCTCCTGCTGACGGCACTTTTATTCTTGTTATTGCATCCTAGAAAGCTGTTGTTTGCAGGTTGCCTTTATACCTGCACCTCCTATACTCCCTCGGTGGGACACAGCTCAAGGTCTCTCTGCAGACACTTGAAACGCTCCATGGCAGCGGTCCAAGCTCCCCGAGAAACTGCCTCTCACTGCTGTGACTGCAGCCACCCTTTGCCAGACAACACGGCTGGCAACCAAAAGGAAGCTCTGAAAAGTGCAGAAGGCAGCACCTTCACGCAAAGGCAGCAGAACCTTCATGCAAACTGACCTAAGCAGGAAAAAAACGCAAAGACCTCGTGTCTTCCAAGCTATCACAGCAGCACCCTGCTTTGACTCTATCTTTCCTGCAATTATTCTACCTTTGTTCATCCACAAGACACACCCGTGCACCCACACAAACCAAAACAAGCCAAACACCAGCCCTGTGCATTTAATCAAGGGAGAAAGAAAGAGTATGAGATGTTTATTTCTATTTTTAAACGCTTGGGAGGTGCCGCGATGCTCCCTGCCTAGAGAGATAACTCGGTGGGTGCTGCAGAGCAGTGAGATCTGCTGCCTGATCTGGCACCAGCAGGCACATCCAAACAGCAAAACATCACAGTAGCTCAAAAGGGTGTAGCTATTAAGAAAGGCTTTTGAAATAATCACTTCCTCCAAGCCAGGACAGACAGCAGCTGGGGTGCTGTTCCAAAAAAGACAAGACAACAACATATAAATATGCATGTATGTGTATATATGTGTTTCCAAGCCCACCAAAACGCTCACATTAAGAGCCTTACGGTGGATAAAGAACAAGCCAGTTTCCTTCTCGTTCCCACAGTTCCCTTCTGCCTCGAGCAAAGTTGGTTGCCACTCTGGTTGCTCTATCCCTCATCCAAATGGTTTGCATAGCAGATCTGCTGAAACATCAGGTTTTAACCGGGCCCTAATCCTGCTGACTTCTCTCACAAAACTGCTGGAAAGGAATTCCTCCCGGCAGCTGCAGGGCCGCTGCTCATTAGCTTTCCAAGCAGAGCAGAACCAAAGAGACAGGCAGATCATTCTGGGGCTGCTGCAGAGAGTCACGATAAGGAGCAGGGAGGCAAGAAACAGCTTCCAGGTTCTCTGGTGCCTGCTGGAAGGGAGGAGAGCAAAGGCAGAGCCAGGGATACGGCGTGCTGGAACGCAGCAAGATACCCCACTCGCCTTTATGTCGAGCGCAGACATGGGAGACACCCTCAGTCTCTTTCAGCATCTAATAGTGAAGTTTTTTGTGCTGCTGATGGTTTTTTAGCTCCTTTCTCAAGGTGTTGTGTTTAAGTATGCACGGCGCTGAGTTACTCACACCAATCCCAATGTCTCCTGGACACTGGAAGAAAGAGCAGGGTAACATTGCAAAACAGCAGCCTACTTGCTCACGACACGCTTCACACAGAGCACCCCTCCACGCAGCTCAGATCGTGCAATCCGCTCCACGCGTGCAGAAAAGCGACTGATTTTACTTCACACTGGGCAATTTTAGGGAGGCAGCTGCACTACGGATAGGGTTTAAGCGCACGGGAAGCAAACAGGACTGTCCCGCAGGGTCTGCACCAAGCTTTGCCCAGCTGCGGTGCCTGGAGAGCTCGCTCTCCTCCGGTCTGCTTCCTCCTCTTCCCTTAGTGCAGTTGCCATTTTAATAAGCACCGTGGGCTAGAAAAGCAAGCAAGCTTCCCAGGTTGGACTTTTCAGGTCCTACGCGGTGAATTCCCCTGACTGGGGAGGACACACATACTGTACCCAAAGCACTCACGACATACAACAGACACAGGGAATTTTTAGGATGATTTACTAACTAATAACTTATACTCTTTTGTAAGCAGCTTGATTTTAAACCAGTACTTGGACTTATTAACTAGAATATTTCTACAGCCAGGTCTGAGGGTTTACTACGGAAGTTTTTGCTCGCCCTGCCATCACTCGTCCCTTTCTGGGGCCAGTGTTACTGATCATTTTAATTTCTCTTCTGCAAGACAAACAACTGCAGCGCGTGGAGGAGGAAGAAAGGCCCAGCTCCGAGCGGAGGATTTGCATATACTGCCTTTTATCTGTAACGCTCGCTGCAGTATTTCATCCCAGACTCACAGATCACAAAAGACACGGCAGACGGTGAGTCAGAGCAATTTTGGTTCCCCGTGCAACCTTTCACGTGGACCAGTCGATTCTGATCATGCCAAGCAGCCTTCCTCAAGCACTTAAGAAGTAAAGCATCACCTCTCCAAGATAGTTCCTATTCACACGCTGTCTTTCTGAGCAAAGCTCCAGGGATGGAGGGGAATTTATTCTGCGCTTGCCCTTTGTGTTGCGATGATTCAAGATTCAATTAATACTACATAGGGAGGAACTAATTCTGAAGGAAACACCTGCTTTGGTGATAAGTGGATTAAACCTCTGAACCTGCCTCATCCCGAACGCCAGAGCCTGCCAAGCGAGAGCAGTTGTCCCTATCTACCAACAGGAGCCTGGTCTTCTGTCAAGCCCCACACCAGCCATTCTAAAGGATTCCCCACACAACAGGGGGCGGAAAAATATATATATTTATCATTTGACAGCTCCCAGCTCCTCCTCTGCACGCTTTAAAGACTGGCATCCCTCCTATCAGATCATTTCAAATCCCTCAAAGGGAACAGATAAAACCAAAGGAAGGGTAACACCACCCACCGAGACAGAGCTGAGCCTCCCCGGAATCAACATTCTGCCTGCCCCTCGGAGAGGGATTTGGGGGTGAGGGGCTGACAGAGCTAGGGAGGGAACGTTGGAGAACACTGGTGTCCCAAGAGCCCATAGGGTTTGGGATTTTTCTCCCAAAACCCAGAACTTTCTCTAGCAGAGTTTGTGTCGCGCAACGCTCGCTGCGTGCAGTGCGTGAGAGCACCACGGCCGGGTTACATTTTGGGGCGTATCAGAAGTGGCCCCTACTCACACACAGAGCGAGACGCACCTCCAAACTCACACACACCCGCGTCACATCTGCAAGAGACATCAGCTCCGCCAAGCACTGGGTCGGTGAACCAGTCTAAAAGCTTTCCTGCCTTCCTAACGCCACAAAAACTATTTCAACCATACAGCAAGGAGCCAAACTCCTATTTTCAGTGATTTCTTCTACCCCTCCTTCACCACACCCATATCGTGACCTATTTGAACCGCACTTAAAAGCTCCGTCCGGGCGCTCCGTGAGACATAACTTCCATTTTGGTGAAACAATCCATCTGCTCCGTGTGACTCAGAGCCTGCGCAAAGAATGCAACACTGTTTAGGCCAACGGTTGCACCGCACAAAGTGTTTTGTTCACATGCATTCCTTTGGGATGACAGAGCCTATCCACGGGCCCTAACGGTTGGGGCCTGTGGTTTTTTTCCCTCATCCGCTGAATGCTGCAGTGACTAAGCTGACAAAAATTCCTAGCCAATTATAAACCCACTTAAAGAGACAGGCAATCCCCCTGCAACCGGCCCTTGCCATCCTATACGGGAAGTTTCTATACATAGAAAAACATCTCCTCCTTCCGAGGCCTGCACTGATATAAAAGACTCGCTCCGCACGCTCAGCACTTCAAACATGCTTCCTAAATGGCATCATTTCCCAAAACTATAACCTTTAATCATCTGAAGGGTTATATAGCCCTCAGCCAACCGGAAAAAAAATGGGAGAAACAGGCCCCTCAATTGAGCTGTGTTAGGAAAAAGTTAGGAAAAGAGTTAGGAAAGCTGTTCAACAGGACGATGTAAATGCTGCAAAGAGGAGACAATGGTTAAATAATCCTGTTTATTAAGAAAGGAACAGTTAAGCGCCTATAAACCAAATATGTTGCAACAAGGGAAAAAACACGTTAGGAAGGTCACACTGGTGTAGAAGCAGCTCGAAGTTTGATCCACCAAAGAGCGTAGGCTGCACTTTAACTGGCAAGGAGAACTTTGAGTTGCCCCTTGAATCGCTCTGAATATGAGAGTCAGCGACCCAACTCCGGGAAGAAATAAAGAAAGAAAAAACATCAGATTTTCTATTAAAGATCTTCCAGTCATGCGCATCAACTCACGCTCGCCTACACTGTCAAGGGCTACACAAACATTTAATAATTAGCCAGGGCATAAACTATGTGTTGGGCAGGTAATTACAAGTTCACTTGGCCCAGTAAGAAACAGTAAACAAGGAAAGTGAAAGAACGCCACACCAGTACGTGAACTCGCAGGCTTTGGGGCTTAAAAACCCAAAAAACAGGTACCTTGGCTCCTCACCATCTCACAAACTCCTTGTTAAATCATTTTTTAGAGTGTCCCCGATAGCATGTGCACATGCACATGTCATTCCAAACAGTGCAAGCTGTAGCCGAGGGGAAGAAGACTCCCGAACGAAATCAGGCTCAGGAAAAAAAAAAAAAAAAAAGGAAAAAAGCAATTCAGCAATCTGTATTAATGTACTATTATTCCAGCATCTACATTACAGGCTGATTCTCAGATCCATAAGCAGACTCAAGGAGGAAACCACTCTATCAGTGGGAAGGAAGGCTGAACAAAGGCTGTTTCATCGCTATTTAACGGTCAAGAACTTGTTTGTCACATGAAGACAATTTATGGAAATGCTTCAGCACGATGCATCCTCATGCTCATGGGTGTTCAAGAGACAAACTAAGAGAAAAATGGCACCTACTATTCAAAATCTTAAGAGGACATGAATACTCAGGGCGGAATCTATGAGATTTACCTTTGTTTGCTGTAAAAAGCAGCCTAGGAAGGTTGGGGAATTTGCCCATCTCCTCCCAGCTCCTTCAGCCAATTTCAGCCAAATTCTATAGCAAATCAGTCTCCAGAAAAGACACCATTCTGCACACCCCATGAAATGAGTAGCTGAGCAAATAACAGGTATTTTCAGCGACCCCACAAACATGCAGCTCAAGTTCACCCTTATTTAGGCATCAGTCTCTCTAGACAGGCACCCCCAGGGAAGCAAGGACACCTCTGCCAAGAGGACTCCCTGTGTGCTGGAGAGCCCCAGATCGAGAACCACATCCAGCAGCGAGGAGGCCGAGTTTGCACCATCTCTGCAACATTTGCAAAAACACAGCTTTCTTTTGGTTTTACACTTGCCATTTGCCTGGCATTTTCCCCTACAATGCTTCTACCTATTCCCTCACCCCAGCTGTCTTTTGAATTTGTTGTTAAATAAATGGTCTCAACTACCCAATGCAGCTGTCTGCAGCACTACACATTGGGTAACATTCTGTTATCAAACATTTGTCTAATTCCTCTACCAATGACGTCTGAAGTTTGTTAGGCAGATCAACCGGAGATCAGGTTCATATTTAGATACACACATAATTTTAAAGATTTAACCCTGCACAACAAAATAACTTCCCTAAATATCTATCACCCTCAAACTCTTCTAAGACAAAAGCAAGCTCTTAAGAACAGCGTTAAGGACTTCAGGTAAAGCCAGAGCGTTGTTTCCAATTCCAGCTAACATCAGACTATGAAATTTCTGAAGCATCATCCATAATCTACCTTTTAAAGAATTTTAGGACATTAGGGAGTTTTTAAGAGTACTTTTCTTAAGCTTGGAAACAAACAGGCAACATCCTCGGGACCCTCACGGCACGTGATCACAGACATCTGCCCATCTCCTTCCCGTCCTCAGCCTCAGGCCACGAGCCTCATTCCCTCTTCCTAGCAGCCGCCATAAAATGAGAGGCCAAGCAGGGACTTCTTTCACAATAAAAGGTTGCACACTGTACGTGTGGCAATATACAGGATTCTGCTGTATCTTCCTGCAAAAAGAACTGGCATCATTTTGTTTTTCTTTCTTGCCCTTTACTATGGGGCATCAGGAGATAATGAATTGAGGAATCAGCACACACGCAACTCTTCAAAGTGGGGAAGAAGGAATTCCGGCTCTAAGCTTTTTCTGACAGTGAAGCAATTGTTTGGCATCAAGTAAACCTATATTGTAGCTTCAATAAAAAAAAGTAAATAAAAGTCATACTCATGATTTCAAAATACCATCAGGCAAAGACCTGAAGCCATGAAAGACAGGCCCAGCACGTGCTTGTTTCAGTGCATGTGAATATGCTTCTACCATCGGCATTTTCTAGCTGCAGCACCTTTGTCTCTGTTATTTGCAAGGTATTGTATGTCCACTCAAATCATGGCAATGTTTACTGTACTATTCCATGACACACGGATTTTTTCCTCACTCCTTTATGGAAAAAGATACCAGAAGAGTTAATTTTCTCTGAGTTAATTTTCTAGCTTTCTAAACAGCTACACAGCACCTGTTGCACAGAAGCACATCTTTGGGTAGACAAAGATAAGGCAAGTGTAAGCAATAAATAAATAATAATAATAATAAAAAATTGGGAGGGGAGAAAAAAGAGTGTTTGAATGTGTACGAGACATAAGGTATTTTCAAAAAACCTAAGAGCATTTCTACTGTTTGCTTTTTTAATCCCATATTTCATATTTCAAGGTTTTATTATTTATTCCATAAAAAGGCAAAATATCCTAATTTACAAGTTTTTTTTTTTTTTTTAAACTAAACTTCAACCTGTGACAAGCTACTACTGATATATTAGTTGCACTGAGCCTTTAATACTGCAAAACAAAACACCAAAATTTAGAGTCCTTTCAAAACGGCATATTTTGATGCCAGATGAAAGCGGCAGCCCAGAGGAGTAGGAAACTTTAGCATCTCAGGTTTGGTGCCCGGTGCAGGCTGCAGGATTCAAGGCATTTGGTCCCCAGCAACTCTGCTAGAGAACAAAGAAAAAAGGCAACTATACATTTGTTTAATTTTAGCTGTTTTCTCAGAATATAAACCACCGCTACAGTAATTAACTGCAGATTGGCCCAAGCTGCTCTGCGGCCACTCCAGCTTACTAATTAAATATGCTCTCACAGCCATAATAAAAATTCTGGGAAACCTTTGGCTGGAGAGCAGGCTTCTCAGGAGGGGAGGGAAAGTCAGGAAAAAACTTCATTCAGAATGAAAACACCAACAAAAAATTTTTAACGTGCTCCAGATCTCTCTAACTCGGCAACACCAACTGTGCCTTTTTACAATTTTTTTTCTTTTACCCTTCTGTTTATTCCTTTCAGAAGATGTTTATTTGCTGGAGGGTTTGCGTAACAACCAAATGGACTAACAACCTGTTCATTTCAAAATATTTTCAGGTCTATACGATACTTGATTTTTTAACCCAATGAAGGTGAAATCTATGTTTATAAATTAGCTTCACTTAATGTTATATCACACCCAATTTGCCTGTTAAGAAATAAGGTTTCTAAAGCGTATTTTCCTCTTCTGCTACAGGCAATTTCTATTATATTTCAGAATAAGAAAAATAGACACGAATGAAGCAGCAAAGAAATGAAAAAGGCACGTAGATGTAATTTAAAGCACAACAAGGACGATCTGATCAGGCACCTCTAGCTGCCGGCTCGCTCCTCTCTCCCCGTCTCCATTCACATGGGCATAGCTCACATACGTTCAATATTTGCAAAGGACAGGGAACGTACCCTGGACGCTCCTTGGAGAGGAGAGAGTGGGAAGTAAAGCAGGGAGCAAAATCCCCAGGCGGTTTGTGCTGACTCAAGGGGCGCAGGTTCGCGCGCTCGGCACTGCACCCGTCAATGGAGCCGTGTCAAACGACACCCCTCGACGGCACCAGCTTTGGAGCTCCGTGTAAACAAACCAGAGCAGATTCCGAGTATTTGTGAGGATACATCATGTTACTGTCTCCATATGTTTAAACATTTTAGGGGAAGGTACATATGGACCGCTCTTCCCACTCGCTGTCATCCTCTCCCTCCTGTTCCCCACTCCCCCACATGCACCAGCGTTTCAGGCCACTGTCAAGCCAATTCAAGAGGGAATAAGGATACATTTTCATTAAAAACATTTTGTGCTCAGCAGCCATCTGCTTCCTTATCAGCCTCCAAATCCTCACATGCCTTCTTCTGTGCTCTTCAGTTTCACACATTTGCAAGATGAAAGTTTTCCCTAGTTGTATTGCAAAGCAGAGGCTACGTGAACTATTGTTTTTTCACGTCAAATTCACCTCTTAAAACAAATAACATCCTTACCCTTACAGCCTAATCCATGTGCTCTCTGTAAAAATCAAAGCAAAACTTCAGGATTTTTTAAATATCAGTGGCAAATTTATTTCTAAAGGTCCCTCGTGCACTTGGCACACTCACCGTAGGTGTTTTTATGGGACCCGAGTTCCTCCATCCCTTTGGTCCAGTGCTGTAACCTGCTGTCTCACAAGGGGAGGATTCGGATGCCAGGCTGTGCTCTCCTTGTCCCCTTGTGCAGCGGGGGGTGGCTGGAGCCACCACCCTTCCGTAAGGGCTGCCCATTCTCTGTAGGTCGTGGCCCAAGCCCTAATCGTTCTTCTATCTGAATTCCAGGGGATAAGTTCCAGCTAGTGCCTGACAGAGCAGGTCTCCAAGTTCTACAGGGTAGGGCCTGAGAGGAAGGAATAACTAAATAGAGTTAAAAAGGGGGGGAGGGGGGAAATCCATATATGATACATTTTATATACTAATTACCACTGGTTTTGCCATTACTTTTGCACCTAAACAGTTTGCCTGGGGCGCTTCTCACAGTCCCGGACCTAGGAGGGTCTTGGGCAGCATTAGTCGGGCTCACTGGGGAAACTCAGCACACAGATGACAGACTAGGGATCCTAAATTTCCAGGCAGGCTTTAAAGCTTGTAATTTCTATCCAGTTTATACACATGTATAAAGACCTAGTGACTAAGGCAGCAAACCTGAAAGTTTAGTCATCAAAGGGAGTTCAGAAAACAATGAATATTTTCTTTCCAGCAGATCAATGGACAGGCAAAGCCAGCAGGTCACCACCAACTGCTCCTTTATGGGCACACAAGGGTTTTATCTGATTCTTGCATCAATTGCTAACACAGACACAGGCAGCTTCCACAAACACGTCCCAGCACCCTCAGCTGCTAGGGAGAAGGCCACCTTCTCATTTGTGTGTCTGGAAACAACGCTTCTATCTTTTCCATCTCTGTGGCCCAAAGCCCAGTCACTGACACAGCTTCAGTGCTCACCTCTTACCTCAAGAGAGGTTCTGTAGGGACTCACAACCCCAAGCAGCTGAACAAAGCACAGCCAGAACACGCCACAAGCAGCAGAGGCGCAGAGGTTTGCCAAACCCAGCTCCAAAGGGAGCAACCGGAGCAAGGCTGCTGCCTTACGGCACCCACACATAAAGGGGATGTGTGGGACATGGAAACCAGGGCTGCCGAGGCTTCACTCCTCCCCCATGTTGTTCCCGCACGAGCCAGGCTCAAGGAAGCAAAGGCTCTTTCCTTTGTTTGCAAGGGAGAAAGAGAAGGAAGCAAAGAACAATTTCTCATCAATGGCAAAATTAAACACAAGGCAGGCTACTTAAAGTACGAAGTGTTCCCACACAACATTCACCCACCAGCTTGAGATCTTGCACTGTTGTCCTGTCCTAAACAAGGACAAAAGTGATTTACTATCCGCCGCTACCACGGATCCAGGAAGCAAAATAAAAGGGCAAACTCAATGAACACAAAGTGACAGACAGCGTTTTCAACAGCACTGTGACGCACAGGGAGAATGTCAAGGTTAAACTAGTTATTACCCTGGAAAATTTCCCCTGGAAAATCATGCAAATGTCACATCTATAATGGTAAGGAAATGCAGATTAAAAAGCATCCAGCCACTTGAAGTCCTTGCCTCTATTCTTCTTCATGGCCTTGTGCAGTTTTGTACAGCAGAGTCTCCCCCAGATCAGGAGTTCATTGCAAATGTGTTCATGCAATCGAGTAAGATAAACTAAAAGCTTCCTTTTGAACAACTGAACTTTTACATCTCCCTTGTCTTCCCTTAGAAGAGACAGCACTTTACTTGTAGATGAATGGCTGGCAAATTTAAAGCGTTCCTCCGTGAAGTCAGCAACTTACTATGATTAACAGACCAAATAGGTCCAACTTTCTCACTTTTTATTATTTATTAGAGCATAGTAATCTTTCTGCTCTGTATGCTAAGATGCTTTATATTGTGTTTTCAAAATATAGTGCTCTTACGAAGAACTTCAGGGCTCTTTTCCAATACTTGCTTTCCTGTTCACAATCTCCCAAAAAGGAGGACAAAAGCACGTAGGAAAGGAAAAACATTACTTATATCCTTGCCTTAAAAGTGCTGCCATCACAGTATAACTATGACCTCATCTTATTTAAACAGATCTCTTCTCGTGCGTGTTTGGGATTCAGATTATTTTAACAGTCCCCTTAAAGTCAACAAGTTGCTCACACATCACTTCTGTGTATTCCAATGAGCCAGAACATACAACAGAAAGACACGTCACTTGTTTTATGTTATTAAATACATTCCAGTTACAGCCATTCAAACCACTAAGGAACGAAGTTGCACAGGAATCACCTCGGTCATCATCTACAGACAAAGGAGCTGCACTCCTTGGATGAAGGCAAAAATTTGGCTTGCAGAACCCTAATGACTCAGAGCAACGTATGGCAAAAGAACTAATGCAGTTCATTTCCCTCACCTTGGCCAAGTTTACAAGACTTCTAGTAAGTTGTAGTTTTGCTCATTCGTTTAAACGCAAACTTTATTTCCCATAGGAATTATTACTAAAAGAGTACCACTACAAGCATCTTTTTTTTCTAGAGATTTTTTTGGACATATGAACTATGGCTGTACAAGATATTTCAGTTTAAACTTCAGTGGAACGGAAGGGCTTCAGAAGCATCTGATGGGCTACTATAATGGAAGGGAGAAGAAAGAAAAAAGGAAAAGCAAACAAACAAACAAACAGCTTCCCCAAACAAAATTAACCTCAAAACTCCTGTTTTTATAATATCTTCACTCTGGTGTTTCCTATCATTACTATAGTGCTGGTCAAGACTCCAGGCTGAATTTAGGAAACATTCCTCCGAGTGACGACTGCTTGTAATTAAGCTCTAGTGATACAGCAGGGCTCATCTTTCATAAAGTTAGAGGATGAACTCAAAAAGCCTACCATGCAACTGTGTTATTTGAGTAAACTATGTATTCGTACATTCTATTTTTAAAAAGTGCAAAGAGATCAGGTTTTGTTTTTGCTAATATTGGCTATCAGAAAGAAGGAAACCCTGTCATGCAAGATAAGGACAAAACAGGCAAGGAAAATTTCACTGGAGTTCAAGACATCCACTATTTCAGCAGCTCTCTGCAATTGCAGAACATACTGGAAAAAATTAAACATCAGTCCAAGAGTTCTTAATGTTTAGAACTGATTATCATATGAATTTTGGAAGGTACATACCAAGGGAGGCAAAGAACACACAGTCACAAGTGCAGGTAACACCTGCAGCACTGCCATGACTGGCCCCCATGCAGCATCACTCGGGCGAGGAGGAGTCACCTCCTGCCAAACCCTCGAGGGAGGTAAAACTGGTTCCAGTTTTGCTGCAACGGCTTTAATTCTTCACTTGGGCACTCTGCATCTTTTTCATGGACAAGTAACCCAGAGAGTTTGTTTTAACCAAGTGAAATGATCCTATACTGGTTGGAGGGGAATCTACTCGTACAGAAACCAGATAACTGACATTCGCACTATGTGGATTACACACACCTAGAATAGAAGTTATTGAAGAGCCTAAAATAAAAGCACATTAAATGAAAACTTGGTTCTTGAAAGAGGTAACAAAGAACACACAATCTAGTCAACTCTTACTTTTCTGGCAGTGGTTGGTGGTCCAGCAGCGGTAGTTGTACTCGTTATTGATGGAGGTCTTCTCACACAATGGCTTCTCTTCCATTGTCCCTGGACACAAGTCCCCACACTCCTTTGGAGGTTTATTCCCAACGATGTAGTTGTTGGACACTGCATCTAGGATGAGAGACCAGTCCACCGTGGAGAGGTAACACAGGTCAGAGTTCTTCTCAATCCGGATGGCCCCACGGGTTATGTTCCGCAAGTTGTGAAGCCCAATCTCTTTAAGATTTGTCATTTCAAAGATCACCAAGGCATAGTTGTAGAAGAGATTCCTCCCACGAATGACTGTGAGGTTGGGGAAGAGATCACTGAGGCTTTCCAAGCCCGCCACACGGAACAGCAGCAAATAATCGGTTATGACAGTGAGCTTGGGGAAGCGAAAGTTGCGGTAATCCTCTGCTTTGGAGATGAGCAGAATTTGAAGGAAGCCTTCAATTACTGTACAGTTCTCAAGGCGTTTCAGCTCATGGATATCATTGCGAATGTCGACATTTGGCCCACAAACTGGAAACGTAAGAGGAGAAAGGAAAGTTAGTAAATAAATCACTTAAGTAGAATATTCTGATGGACATCAAATTTTTACTTTCTTAGGCTGCAGTTTTAAAACAGGACAGGAGCATTTGATGCAACAATAGCTACAACAGCTACTGACAGTAGCACAGGGTTGTGAGCTCTCAGTGTTCTACAGCAGACAGAGAAATGTTTTGTCACTGATGCTGAAAAGAAAGCCCCATTTCATGGGGCAACAAGAAAATAAACTAGGTGTACCTGCACATCTTAGTTCAAAGCATATCTTCACATGCAGGTGATTCAGCTACAGGACTCTCAACAAGTGGTAAATAGACTTGATTTTAGATTCCTAATTACTTTTTTTCCCTTAAGGTACATGCATGTAAGGTAAAGAGGTGAATATAAAAGGGCAATTGGATTGGATTGGATGATTGGATTTCTCCAATCATACTTTCTTCCAAGTTCACAAGCCAAACTCACCCTAGTTCTTGAGTTTTAGATCAGTCACAACACAAAATGCCCAGAAAGCTACTCTGCATCTCCTACTCTGCCACTGGGAGGAAAAGAAAGTGCTTAACCTGTAACTAATGCATGGAATTCCTGTTTGCATGTTCCAGGGAACTAAGCTAGACTAAATTTGGCACCAACACATGAAAAAGTTCCTGAAGTTCTAAGAAACACAGGATATATTTATTTACAAGTACACGCAGCATCATAGTGATGAATTTCTCTCGAGAAGAGCAGACTAAACTCAATGAACTCTCTCAAAAAATTGCCTAGATTGTTGCCTAATAAATAATAGGTCTTTCCATATTGGAGCCATACAACAATAATCATCTTAAAGGGATTAGGAGAAAAGTGCAACAATAATGTAATAATTAGATGCATAAAATGCACTTTTATATAAAACAAAGGGCAAGTATGGAACATAGAGACCTGTTGTTCTTGGACTCTCTCAAGTTGCTCTTCTGTTGAAAACATGGAAAAAAAAAAATCCCCAGAATAGATAATAAGATGCTTGTAAGCAAACAAAGTGAAATGCCAACTTATTTAAGCAACCCTAAACCTTAAATAAACCCCAAGCAATTCAATTTTGTGGAAAGGTTGGGTTTTTTCATGCACATTAGGCTTAATTACTTTAACACCGCCTTTTCCTCAGACAAGAAATACTAAATATAAGCACTGGAGCCAAGAACTTAAGTTTCAACCCAGATAAATTGTCCAGATATTCAGAAATTGCTCTAATAATAGAACACAGTCCTGCTGTCCCACAATGCTTAACAGAGACTAATAACATGAGCTGCCAAAGGATGCAAAACACGAACATGCTAAAACCATAGCAAGTTTCCTATCCAAGAGCAGCTTAAAGACAGGTAACACCCCATGGGATCACCTGCAGATTTCAGGCATGTTTAGAGACACAGTAAGAACACCAATTTCTTGTTGGAGAGATATAGTGAAAAACAACAGGATCGGACATTTGCTAAAAAACAAATACTTTCCATGCAAACTACAGATAATAGTCCTTCTGTGAAGATCCAGACTGAAGGAAGAGATGATTTTAAAGTGACTTCCTGCACCAGAAGCAGGTACAAGCAAGAAAGTTCACTCTTTAGGCCTATAAGAAGTCTCGTGGACCAAGGGAAACACTCAGCTTTCAGCAGCTGTCAACCCTGCGCACAGAACAGCTGCATTCCAGCACCTCGGCTATAGCCTCAGGAAAAGGCAAAGAAAGATCCGAGGGGAACGGGTTACTATTCCCGACTGCGAGAAACCAGACGGGACAGGGACATTGTTAAAGAAATCCAAGACAGTAGATCTGCTAATATATACAAGGGAAATGGATGTGAGGCAAAAAACATGTGCTTCTCTCCTGCACGTATAGAAAAGATTATATCAACCCAGAGGAAGCTGCTTTAATAAACTTGTACCCACATCTTGCTCTCAGATCCTGAAATCTTCTTCTGCAGGAACTATCCTCCCAGATGTCTGCCAAAGCCCGCGCTGACAAACACGTGTTACACTTGGACATTATGTTTTTTCTCTTACAGAAAAAAAGAGAAGGTTGCAAAATACAATGATTCTCCAATTAAGCTGCTTTGCTTTTTGTCCCTACCTGCTAACAGGACGAGGTGAACAGCACGGTCCCTGCTACAGCGGAGCAAAAGTAGCAAAATTTATTTTATTGTCATAAAACTTGAGAAAGCTTAACTGCTCCAAGCCTTTTATTTCGTTAAAGAAATAAAATTTGCAATTGTGCTGACATTCTATAGGCAGGGCTCCAGAGCGATGGGTTTAAAACCACTTGAGTTATAATACCCTAAAGAACCATTTGTAAGAGAAATGGCAACAAACCTTAACTAAAGTATCACATACCCACTCTGTGTCTATTCCAGGCCTGGGCTTTAGGAGTCAGTGTTTTTAATTTTGTGTTTGTCTCAGCTTGAAAGTTACTTAACTTTAGATATTTAATGCTTTTATAAATCAATGAGATTTCTCGAACTTTATGGCAAAAGTATGTACTCACTTGCTTCACTTATGAAACATCATCCCCTTAATACGGAAAAGGAGAGAGTCCAGTGGGCTCTAATGTTGGAAACCACTTACAGATGAGTGTGCTGCTGACATTTCTGATTTAAGAACATATTAGTATATCTAATAAGCTATGTTTTGCAGAACTGCATGTATATAATGAGAACTGCAGAGCCCCAAACATGAAACAGAATCGGCGCCTTGGTCCAAGATGATACTCGGGATAAATGATTCCCATTTAAGCAGATGAGGAGGAGGGCATCCTCTCAGTTTATTCAAGCTCAGCCACGGCTCTGTCCTGCTGCTTCCCTTCCCTCTCCTTTTTTTAATTAAGATTCTTTTAAAGTTCACATTGTTCACTGAAGTTAATTATACCATCATGCATCATCTTTTTCTCACTTTTTGTTTGCTGCTCCGAAAAGGATTATATGAAAAACAAATGAATCAGAGCTCAAAGCCTACTACAGTTTCAACTTGGCCGTGCTGTGTTTTCCCTGGATCACGTTTTAGAGGGGTATACAGGGACTTGCAACACAAGCTGGCCTGTCAGACAGGCAGAAACGCACATACAATGCTCTTCGGAGCATTTATAGCCTATTTAACAGCTGGATATTCCTGCTTATATTGCTTTTTAAATGTGATTAGTATAGCCTATCTTTACTTTCTGTTCAAATCAAAACTGGAATTTCTTATATAAATATACACACTATAATGCGTATATTAATAATATACTTACTAAAGAGAAGCCACAAATTCTTTATGTACAATGAACATGAATGCCTCCCTGGAAGTTCTGCTTCAGTCATGGAGAATTCAATTCCATCCACAACCCCACAACCGGGCCAGGGCACTCCTCTCTTTCAAGCACATCCTGGGACAAGGCTGCTGGGCACAGGAGCCTCCCAGAGGCAATGCAAAGCCAGCTACCTAACCTCTTTTTGCAGCCCCATCCCAGCCACAGGGACACTCCAAGCCTGACAGGGCAACAGGGAAGGGGGCAGTGAACTACCAGGAAAAATGGCAGCAGGTACCAGGTTCAGGGAGTGAGAGCCACTCCTGTGGCCTGCAGTCAGATCCTTGATCCGGCCGCAACTCCTGGCATGTCCTTCCCAGGGCTGCTCCGGACCGGGAGGGGGAAAGGAGCAGGGAAAAGCGTGCCAAGAGAACCACCTCCATCTAATCACCAATCTTCAACTAACCAGTTACTCCATGCAGCTGCTCTTGGCCATTCCTATATAACCACTAGCTAGTGCACATCAGTAACCATCCCCAAACCAGTAGCAGTCCCCCAAAGGACCTGCTTGTTGCCTTTGGGGACTTCCGAGCAAATAAAGCACTTTTTGTGCAAACCAGGGCAGCCTGCTCGTCAACGCAGCCTATACCAGAACACCCGCTTGCTGCAGCTCCTGCCCCAGCTGCACGTACAGCTACAGCAGCTCACTCGTCACTGATACCCAGGAGTCAGAGAGCAGGATCTGCTGCGCTTATGCTCGTTTTTATGGGAGAAAAGTTTACTGCCAACAAGAACCCTGGAGTCATTTCATCACAGCATACTTCTTGCTTTCAAATTTTATATTTAAAACTTTCTAAATGGAGTGACTGGAAGGAATAAACAGTTTTTGCTAAAGTTTCCCCTCGGGGGGGAAACATATGCAACTCTTCACGTTTTAAGGGTCTTCACTGTTTTGTTTTTCTTTTTTTTTTTTTTTTTTTTTTTTTTTTTTTTGATACTGTTAAAAGGTTGTGCTACACTGAATAGTCTCTGTCCTTACCTAGCCAGAAGTTAAAAGACACAGTGGCCATCACCGTGTGGCTCTCAACACCACGAGCTGGTCTTGGGCAAGGCAGCAGCAGGGCAGTGACAATCCAGCACGTACAGTCACTTGCACTTCCGAACGGAAAATCCGGATCGACCACTTGCCATGAACATCCACCTCGCGATGTGGAGATCAGCTCCCACTCACACCTCTCCTGTCTGTGTTCTAGCCATGTGTTACCCAAATAAGTTATGATTCCCCTTGTCTTCCCTCTTTGACTTCCCTTCTGTGACAATTCTGCTTCATTACTTCCAATTATAAGCAAGGAACCTGGATACCTTAGGCTTTTTCATTTACCAGTCATATCAACTCAACGCTGCTTGCTGAGAGTGCTGGAGGCCCCGCAATTGCTCTCATTTCATATTGCCCTCCTGCCCCAGGGCTAAAACACCCATCTGTTACACAGCACTTTTCATCAACAGATCTCAAAACGCAGCTGAAAAAGTTACCAGTTGGAGGATAAAGAGCTTGTGACCCACGGGGGTTCAAGAGCTTAAATAAAATCAAGTTGCTCAACTCTCTGATCTGCCCTGAAATTTTGCAGCGGTAACACGTACGTCACCATCATCGATGGATACTTTCCTACACAAAGGACAAACTACAGGGCCCAAGAAAAAAAACAAGCCTGTCCAGTCCTATTTTTAGCAAACATATTCCCAACAATGTTATTTATTCCCTACAGAGCCACTTCCTTTTCATCATTTTTAAGTTTTAATGCATGGCAGGTCCTTCAAAACAAACAAATAAGAGCGGGTGTGGGCGCAGCAGAGCTGCTGCATGTGGCTCCAGTCCAGCAGGCTCATCCCAGACACACCATCCTCTTCAAGTCAATCATCTCCAGAGCTTTCACCTCCCTTTTGTACCAGTGGAGCAGGTTTCCTGCGTCAGAAGGATCTGGATCCGCGTGCTGTCTGATGGCCCATGTATTGACATGTTTACTAGGAATCGGATCAACTCAGCACAGGGTCTGTCTGGCACGTTGGCAAACGAGGGGAAAACAAAGCAAAAAACAAACAATCAGCCAAACCAACAATGGGGCCTCAAAGCAGCTCCCCGCAGGCACGTCAAGGTTAAGGAACACGTTCTGCTGACGGCAGCATCCAGGTTATCTAAATTGTTTACTTGAACAAGGTTAGGAGGAAGATGCAAAACACAGGAAAATTTCTCCTTCAGCAGATTTCAGAGGAAGTCTATATATTTTCAGAAGGGAACCAGGAAAAACATCAGTAGAAATGGAGAGGGAATAATCTGAAAAAGCTACACCCACAGAGATTATAAGCAAGGAAAAGTAAAACTTGACCTTAACCTTGCTTTCTTCTCACTGCTATGTATTATGCTAGTTTTAAGAAAGCCATCAGGACTATCATACAGCCCTCAATAGAAAAAAATAAAAAAAGAAAAAAGAAATTAAGCGACCTAATTCAGTCAGCTCTGACCAGAGCAAGTGGTCAGCAGAGCTACAGCTGCCCATGGCCTGGGCTTCAGGGCGGTTTATTCCTGCAGTTTCACTTCAACGCTTGGAAGGCAAAGGTTTCTACCTTGGACTGCAAAGGAGCTAATTTGCAACCGTAATTTCCCTTCAGACCCATGAGGAGTTTCAGCATAGTTGCACCATCTACAGACACGAAAAAAATTGCTCCCGAAGTCTATGGAGTCTTTAATTGCATACTATGCAACAAAGAAATTAAATGTGGAGTTCACAGAAATCAGCAGTCGGAGATATTTCTTATGACACTTTACATTAACACAGGATTCCACCACCCACTTGGTTCTTGGTTTTGCCTTCATAGTGACACTATGAATGAAATATATATTTTAGTGTCTTTAATATACTTACACAACCTCCCACAAAATTTCAGTATTTTCCAAGCTCACCTATCCTACATGTGTCACATCAATCACTGGAGCTCTTCCCAGGGAAGCCAGCCTCTGTATCGCTTCTTGGGATGTCAGAACCGACGACAGGGAACTAAATTTGCATCCCATGCTTCAAGCTGGCTCCCTCACCATTGAAACATTTTTATTCATCTATGTTACGTGAACTGCTTTAGGAAACCCGCCTGATACAGCATCTATTTTAAAAAGAAAAGACAAGGCAAGAGGAGCCCCATGATCTGGCAAACATTAACCGTTTCAGCCTCAGCTAAGGCAAGCCTGCAATTGAAATTCATTTTCTGCCTTCCCAGCACTAGCACAACGCTACCATCTTCGGTTTGCAAAATGTGAAAGAGAATAAAGGAACCCAAACACTGTTTCAATTTGAATTTAAGTCTTGAGGACATTCTTGTTGATGCATCTGAGGGCTGGAAAGAGAGTCTGGGGTTTCTTTTCCTTCATTAGGAGCCAAGTCTTGCAGGACAAAGCTAGACCACTATGAACTACAACACACTCAAGGTACCAGAGATTATTTTGCAATGTAACCTGCCATTTCTAGGAATTATTTTCTGTTATCATTACTTTGGCTTGTTTTACTCTTCATTCCTAAAAATATTTTACAGAAAGCTTCTCCCTTGTATTTGGAAGGAAAAAGTGGTGTTACAAGGGAACGACCAATTTGACCCAACTAGCTAGAGAGACACTGGATTCCTCTCCTCTCCGCAAGCTTTTATCATCTGCCATAACGCTTAGAAAAATACATACCTTCTACTTAAACTCTTTTACCACTCTACTAACTATTCATGACCAAAGGGCCACTGTGTTACCAACCTGACCAGAACAAAATACTCAAAAACAACACGGAGCAGGGTTAGCACCCACATCAGAAACTCAAAGCAGCTTTGCCTTTTTCCTCTTGCAATTGCAGCTATCCCTGGCTAAAGATATCTCCAGCATTGTTGCTCTCCGTGAACCTCCTCCAACTTCTCCAAAGCATCCACGAGAAAAAAAAAAAAAAAAAAAAAAAATCAGAGCAAAACATTTTTGTCCCTCATCACACTTGCTTTCTGCCTGCCAACGCTCTACTTCAAATGTCAAGGGAAGCAGCCGCTTAGCAAAAAGGGAGATAATAAAATGAATTGAGTAATTGATTGCTGTCTTCTCTACAGAGTAAGCGGGTCTAGATTTAGCCCGGCTCACGTGAAAGCATCCTCATGACAAAGTCATCCCCAAATTAATCCTCTCGCTGAGGCTGACCCACCATGTCCCTGAGGGGTTCCTCTGTAGCCGCATCTGTTAACTCCTACTACTGAAATAGCATAAACATGAGTGAGCGGCTCAGTTGGCAGCAGATTTTTGTTTGTCCTCATGGGTACATAGAGCAAAAAACGGAAGGAGACATTGCAGACTATTAACATGTAAACGGCTGAGCCTGTATCATCACCCAGAGCAGCTGGCTATCCTGCCAAGCAAAGGCAGCACCAAACCTTTAACTTGGGGATCTGTGATCTCAGGTCCACAGAAAACACCAGCAAGATTCTCTGTCTGGCCTCTCAACCACAGGCAAAGGAGACCAAAAGCCAGCAGAGGAGCAGATCTGCAGTGAATTCCTCACTTATTATGGCCTGGCATATACTGAACATTGACAGACATTGAGAGCTCGAGTTCTCTGAACATCCCATCTCTGTCGAAATGCTTTTGTACAGCACACGGGGACAAGAAGGGTCGAAAGCACCAGTTGGAAGGAAATCCAGATTAATTCCCACAAGCTTTATCTCCGAGCAGCTTAAAATGGAATATGGTCAATTGATTAGCTTGCAAGAGAACTGCAGAAGTCAAAGAAAAATTCCTCATAAGAAAGCAGGTAAAACTGAGATCCCTTAAAAACAAGTTTAATCCTCATGGGCACAAAAAGGCAGACTTCAAAACTCTGAGCAGTTTCGCACCCTGCAGAATCACTTTTCTGACAGCACCACAAAATAAGAGCATGCCATTCTATCGAAAACATGACATACAAGTGAGTAGGTGGCATATTATGATCAAGAACTATGAAAGTAAAGCATTTTTTAAACTGTGATAATAACGTTTAAACTCTACACCAGTAGCTGCAGTCTAATGCCTGCTAAAGCAAAAATGTAAGACTAAAATTACAAGCTGTTTATAACACAGAATTTATGTTTCACAATCTGTGATGACAATGGAGCTTAACAGAAATCGTCTCTCCTGGGGACTGTTCTTCTCCACCTTTAGAAAAAAAATCCTTGTGTATGAATTTATTTTTTTTAAACAGTTGTCTACACATCCAAGTGACTCAGAAACTGGCTGACAGGAACCTAGGGGATGCATTCTTAGCTTGCAGGGATAAACAGCCAATTCTTCCAGAGTGAAAAATCATCACGCAGCTGGGCTTTGCAGCCCACACTTCTGGAGGCCTCACGGTGCTTTTAGCTGCCCAGTGAGCAGCCACCCTGCGCTCATCTAGGAAAGTCACCATGCAGAATTTGGGGATTTTTTTTTTTCTTCTCTTCCTCTTCCAATTGTCTAGTCTGGCCAACAAGTCCAGACTATTTTGACTTCAACGGAAGAAAACTGTCAGAGCACCCCAATATAAAATGACAACTTAATATAAGGACTTACTATTGGGAAGTAAAACTTAGATCCACAGAATTTCATAGAGAAATTAGAAACTTGATATGATTACTCTCTTAATGATATAGAAGACTTAATCCTACTATCCCGTGCTAATAATCTCTTGCCCAACAAAGCACAAGTGCCATTCTCCACCCTTCCATGGTAATATTTCTGTTGCAACAAACCCAGCTAAGATTTCCATTAATCCCAAATCTCGCCTTGAACAGAGATTTAAGTTAGAAAAGCAGCTAACTGCATGGAAGGCACTGCTTTCAAATTTATTATAAACAGGGAACCCTCATACCTATGGCAGCTACATTGCTTAAAAATCACAGCGCTCATGCTGTAACCTGCTTTCTCAAGGCAGTTAAAATATGTCCAAGTTACATGGCTGAAAAGGGCTTTAAAGGTTTTAAATTACATATGCAGGTGCTGTGGGGCTTTCCAGTGATGAGCTAAGTAGATTGAGAAAAGAACCTTCCTTTCCAAATGCAAGGTAAGACACGTGGGTTGGCACCAGGCACAAGGTGACTGGTAGTTCAGGGCTTATCACCTGAAGAAGGAAAGTTGCATCAGAAGAAAATTTAAGGCTGCTTCTAGCTTAGTTTTAGTATTACGGAAACAGCCTAACCAATGAAAGTTGCCTTATTTTAAGTGAGGTGTTTAGAAGAGGGGAAAAGAAAAAACACATACACACACATACAGGCAAAAACACCTGTGGGTTCCCCTCAGTAACTTGTCCATATTTGGCTTTTAACTTCAAGCTGACATTTCACCCATACTCTCTATTTTACATTTGGGTACTGCCCAAGACAGTGGATTTCCAGTCCCATGCAGTTTTTTGACATTACAGTCACAGCAAATGATGCATATTGCAACTCCAATTAACACAGGTTTTAGTAGGTATTTAGAGAGCTTTTTTTTTTTTTTTTTTTTAATTCTATCATATGATAACTACAATTACTTGCACAATGACACTATAATATTATTATATTCAAAGAGGACAGGAAGACCCGAGCAAGCAGGAGAATCATTATTAACCATCTGGCAGGTACCTCTGGGGAGCCTGGGGTGCCAAAGGTTGCCCTAATGCATTTCTAACATGCATCCCTGAGGAAAGAGTGGAGTTGGAGAACTGAGTTAGGCAAATACATCTGTGACACATTTTGCTCAGCAGCCCATCCTGAGGGCTATCTATTCCCCCTTTCTGACCAAACCCTGGGAGGAGAGTGAAGAATGTGGGAGGAAAGGGCTGTAAGAAGTTATGGGAGTTGGGATTTAGAGCCCAATCAAACAGCAATATGGAAATGTCTGGATGTTTGAGACTCTTATCGCTGGGCTCCACATCTTACTTGGTCCCAAACACAGACCAAGGTCAAGCTTCTCCAGGTTCAAGGAGGGTCTTCACAGCATTGTTTTTACCCTATACATTGCAGAGACAATCCACTCAGAGCCAAAGATACAGCTGGAGAACCTATCCTTAAGCAGAGCTGCTAATATCTCTCATTTTCTGGGCATGAAGCAGGTCTATTATTAGAAGCAAGAAGAACTGGAACTTTTTTTTTTTTTTAAACAATTGACAATTAATAAAACCACTTTCAGCAGTGCAAGATATACTTTTCTGTACAATATGACTGGTGCTCAGCAGCAATCAACTCTCCAACTGAAGGACCAACATCAGGTAAGTTCCACGCATTCCTGGACGAGAAAGCTGTCATAAGGGCAGCAACTGCTCACGGGGGTTCAGAACCAGGAGAGAGGATTGCATGAAAGGAAGTATCCTACCAGACTGAGGTCATTTTAAACTCAATAAAAACTTTTGCAAAGATTGCTTCCTTCAAGCACAAGAAAGGATTTACCATGCTCTGCAACCCCCAAATCAGTTCTGTATTTGTGCGAAGTATGGGGAAAACCCCATAGCAAAACTTGTTGCTGGTCCCATAAGGTGAAGCAAGAATCTGACCTCCCTGGGGAGTACGTGCCACTACAGCAATCCCCAAACACCTCCTCTGCCTGTAGTTACAAGCTGCCTGCCTGAACAACGTGAAATCACCAAACAGGAGCCCAACAGCTCCTGCCAACACAAACTGCACCTGCAGGGATAGGAGGGGATGTTTGAGGGCTTAACCTCATGGGTAACAGCGCCGCACACACACCCTTAAACACAGCTGTATGGCAGCATTTGATGCAAGACAACTCCTTGAAATTTTTCTCTGACAAAAAAAAAAAAAAAAAAAAAAAAAAAGAGTGCAAGTAAAAAGGATCTGAACAGGAAGACAAAAAAACAACTAAGTTTTCAACTGCCAAAGACAGCTAGCTTGAAGGCAAAATCATTTGGAGAACACAGCAGGCTGATGGGACAGTCCTTGGCCCCACTTCACTTGTCTGACAGCTCTACCAGCCTCTAGTTGCTGTTGTGAAGGAAAACCACTGTATTTGTGGACAGCTAGTTGGTTCCAAGCTAAGAAAACATATTCAAGCGGACTGCTTTGCTTTACCACACACCAGCTTCCTTCAGCTTCAGCCTCGGAAGCCAGGACCTCGACCCCCGAACACGGGGTGCAGTCAGGGAGTGATGCAGGGGCGGCTGGGACGCCCCCAGAGCTGCACGGAAAACATTCCGAGGGGATTTGAGAAAAGGCAACTTCCCCTAAGAGGGAGTCCCCCACGACTGCACTGGGCAGCACCGCAGCAAAGCTCATTTCTCATCTCAGGAGTTTTTGTGGATAGTAGAAACACCCATCTCCATCCTAGTCTTCCCTTCCCACGGTCAGGCCGCAGAAGGGATGCAGCTGCCCTTCCTTTCAGCTCTTTTCCCCCTTGTTAGCCAAGGCACCAGCCCATCTTGACACAGGCAACAGTTGCTGCAGTTCAAAATATTTTTATGCCTCCTTTCATTAGAACTGATACAAAATTGTGTTAGTGTCCTGCTCTGGTGCAGTGCGGCATCTTCACTAAAGTCCACAGCACTGTCTCAAACTGCTTGATGGATGTGAATTACAAAGTCAACACAGACACATTTCCCACCTGCACGTGGCAGAGGACACAGAAGACGACTACCCTGCAACCACCCCCAAAGAGTCATGCTTCAATTTCAACTTCAATCCCTAAAATTAAGTCAAAGAGGAAAATAAAAGGCAACACAGTAATCAAAATGAAACTTCAATGTGCTGAAACGGCAACATAACTAAAGCGATGCCAAACACTTGCAACACAACCAATAATTTGACACTTCTGGCCGAA
>VZSV01000075.1:2722631-2739482 GCA_013398735.1 Nothocercus julius | reverse complement strand
GAAGGATTTCAAGTTCCACTCACTTTCATCCCATTTCTGCTAAACAGCACCAAAACTATTTTACAAGAAGTGGTTCGGAACAGAATTGTGCCACTTGAGCAGCTTGTCCCTAAAGGAAAACGACCATAGCAAGAGGTTGTGTTCATGCAAGAAGCCAGCACACGCAGCTATTAGCTCTTTCGAGGACTTCTGCATCAAAAGTAAATTATCTTCTAAGCATGCCCCTAAAAGCCTGAACAAGTGTCCAAATTTCCCAGATGTATTTATTCTTCTCTATAGCCTTGAGCAAGAGTGACAGGAAGCACAAACTCCTCTCTCTTCAATGTCGCCTTTAAGTAACAAAAAATTTGGAAACTGCAGATCAGGGAACCAGAAGGGAAAAAGGGACGAGGACAGGAGGAAGATGTTTGATGCTCAGATTGTCAAACTAAAAATCTTTACTTCAGTGAATTGGCAAGTCTGAACTTTCAGATGTTTCAGGTACTTTGAACTGCCTTCTGAAACTTTAGGGAGCTCGGGGGAAGGGTTAATTTCATCCCTTGCACTCTAGGGTATTTTCAGCATGTTTTGCTTTATTCTTCTGAAGGGTCAAGACTTTTGTTTGTTTTGAAACACACAAACCTAAAAACAAAGTTCCCAATGCTAACAGTGGCCATGAGAAGTAGCTTTACTAAAACAGAAATATATGTACTACTACAAGCACCTAAAGATATTCTATTTACTCCTTTGACATTTTTCCCTTTGCTCTTCTGCGATATAGATCAGAAAAACAACTAAAACGTCTGATTTACAGGAGAACATCTTGCTGATTAAGAAGAAAAAAAAAAAAAAAAAAAAAAAAACACACACACACACACACACACACACATGACTCTTGAGAGGATACAAAGCATCATTTCCTAATATATTCTACTTTGTCAGCACAAGAGGCTTCTTTGTCATTTCAAAGGATAACTGGTCATACTCAATTTCCAAAACACAAGTACTGAAGAAAACAAACAAACAAACAAAAACCATAATTGTTTTCACAAAGTGCTTTTACACCAATCTTACAGGACAAGATACCAAGGTCTGGGCTTTAACTTACTTAAAGATTCTTCAGAAGTAAAAGCTTTGGGAACAGTTTTGGGGAAGTTTTTGTTTATCAATTTGAAAACCAAGAGATCAATCATCTCTTTTCCTCCCCTTCTCAGTTTTCTGCAACCCTAAAAAGGTCAGCATTGGAAAAAAAAACATGTATACATTTTCCAAAATAAAAGTATTTTTCTCCTTCTCCTAGCCCTTTCTTTCTGTCTTAGTACAGTTTATTAGTGGATGACAAATGTCAGTGTATTGAAGATCATCTGAATAGTCAGAAGACAAAATACAAATTGTTATGTAGCCTTCTGAATTACCACTTCAGAAAAAAAGTCTGTCTGTAAAATCAGGATTTTAAGTAGTAAGTGGAAGGGAAGCAGAAGCCTTACCTCCTACCTCCTCTTACTCATTCAATGAAGTTTTCTCTTCTTGAATCACTTCAAGACTTCTTTATAGTTTATTTCCAAATATAACTCAGAGCAGTATACACCCTCCCTCCCTTTAATTTCTTTCAACAAATCCCCTTTCAGCACAATTTGCTCTCACATACGCAACATGGGCAGTGTCTAGCAGTATAACTTAATAGTTCCTAACAAGAAAATAAGTTCTGCTAACAGTAAGTTCCAGAAGAAACACTGACCTGCACATGCTATATAAGGTTTCACAATACTTCTAATCACATTTTTTAAACTATTTATCTCTCAAAAGAGCATCAATTTTATTTCACTGAGGGAAAAAAAAAAAAAAAAAAAAGAAGCTATAAAACAACCAGACAAAGGACTCAAACATTAATTAAATAACTGAGGCATTAAAGGTTCTCTCCACTGTGGAAGATTGCTGTCTGTACAGATCATTCTCTATCACTGTGCAACCTCAGACTCATGGAAGTCATGCTGCAAAAGAGCAGGAGCCTGGCAGTAAACAGTACCTGGGAGCAGTGGAATTCCAGGATAACATACAGAAACATGCATCTATCAAAAGGTATCTTCCGTGTTTAAAATAAAAATGAAAAGCTCAATCTTAAACCTCTACCAGCAGCCACAAGAAAATGCTTTTCTTCCTCCATTTAGAGCGTATTTTACAGTGCTGGATCATCTTTATTTCTTAAAACGAGCCTTGGAAGTTCAGCCAGCCAGACTATGGCACTTTCTGAAAAGCCTCCAATCTCAGACACACCTGTTCTCACTGCAGACCTTATTCAGCATTGAATTACTTAGATCAGCTCACTTCCATATTCTGTCCTCAATGTCCCCTCCGCTCGTTCTCGCCTTGGAGAGTTTCGTAATTTTGGAATCAACAGGAAAGGGGGAGAGATGGGGATTTTACTAACCCAACAATGACTCATCACTCAGCTCCCCTTAGATTTAAATTTCATCTGTGGATAGACATGATAGCAAGGCCGAATTCCAACCAGAAAATCTGACTTGCAAACAATTAATACTCACTTCTCCATCAAATTTGCCATGGATTGTTGAATACTCAGGCAGCTTGAGAAGTCACCATACTATGCTCGTCTTTCTTATCCCCCCATTTAGATCCCAAACGCAGCTAGTATTTCCTTTATTAGCTTAACTCAAAAAAAAAAAAAAATTAAAAAAAAAAAATAAACAAATTACACAAACCCATGGCACTGCGTTCTCTAAGATCCACCACTCTAAAAATGCCTAAATATGAGTTAACTCTGCCTATCCATGCCCCTAGCTAGTGACAAAATATTTTCTGTTTTTCATATTATGAAAAGACTCAAATCATTAGATTTCTTTCCACTCACATATGCTCCAAGCCAAAAAAAGCCATTTGCATGAAATTAAAAGTCAATAAGAAACAATTATTTCGCTAACAAAAATAGAAAATGCTTTTATATAAACCACTTAAACACATTCTTCTAAAAATAAACTTAATTACAAATCTAACATGAAATTATAACAGCATATATTAGGGCCAATGCCTACTGTAATTTAAATAAAAATAGTAAGCATATAATTTGCACAAAAAGTTTGGACTGGTGATTTTACCGTTCAGGGCTCTCTTGGAGCCACCCTTTGTTGAAATGCTACCATTTTAAACATCAAGAGCTACTTCTGCAAGTGCTTCTTTTCAGTTTTCTTAAACAGTTCAGCTCAATGAGCAATTCAGTTCAAATTAAAAAAATAAAAATAACATGCTGCTGAGTAGAATAAAATAGTCAATGGATAAGATCTATTAGCTCTAAAACTTTGAGGGAAACTCTTTCCTCCGTTAAAAGGGTTACTTTTAACTCAGTTTGCCCTGCTGTTTACATAAGTTTTAATTAAGTCTTTAAATTCAAATTTTCTACATTTCAATTAAAATTCTATTTCCACCTAAATAGAAAAATAACACAAAAGTACTCTACCAGCAAATACATAAATTATCACTTTGTCACTTAAAAACATGAAAAAGAAGAATCTGAGTAAATACAAATAAGTTATCTAATTGCTTTCATGAATATGCAGAAACACCAAATGCTATTTATTGGTAAAAGTGCTACATTTTCCTTGAAGGTCAGATGTGCCAAACAACATATTCTAACAGCTGTCCATCAAAAAAAACAAAACACCTCCCACAAAAAAAATATGCAAAAAGAGATTAAAATTGTTTGCTTAAAGCAAGTTTTTCCTGCTTGAAGTCACTATGAAAATCACCTACGCTCCATCTCAATAAAAATATAATAATAAAAAAAAAAAAGAGCCAATAGCGCTTGGTGAAGCCTTCGCCCTAAGAAACTTTAAAGGACAAACTGAACAGAAATTTAAACAAGTGTGAAACTCCCAATGGAAGGTTATGAAGCGTCACAGAGCTAAGTGTCCAGCAAAAGCATTAATGAATATAACAGTTTTACAGAATTGAAATAATTTCAAGCACCATGGCAAACCAAGCCCAGTAATTTTTCTTTCACTTCACCTCCACCTCTCCTACAAGACTCCCACATCACGTGTAGCTAGGTAACTTAAACCAAACTTTCCACTGTATAGACAAAATAAAAAACAGACACTACTGTTGCAGGGAGAACTGCGCTAAGATCACTCTTTACTTCCCTTTGCCATCACCCCTATTTTCAGCCGCATAATCCCATCTCTTCAAGACTTTCATCAGGTCCCTCCACAAACTTACGTCACTCCCCAGTTCAATCCCACAGACCCATAGCCCATCGCTCAACGCTCATCGTTTCTGGCCACCAGCCAAGACACCGACCACGTCAGCCCTGCAGGCCTCCCTTGTGCAGCCACCACCCCCAGGAGCCACGCGATGGGCACAGGAGACTCCACAGAAAGGCTGAGTATTGATAGAGAGGAGAACCTCTCCATCAGGAGAGGAGAGACGGAAAGGAGAACCTGAGGGGCAGGTACTCAACCAGGGTCTGTCAGACACTTCAAATGGCCATTCCTCCCCCAAACAGCAGACATAGGACAACTTATCCTCCATCTATCTGTTCACTTTTCTCCAGCTAGCCCCTGCTAAATGAGATTGGCCTCCTTGCAAAGGCTGGGGAAAGCTGGGAGGGTGCTAGAGATGAACTCAAGGCCCCAGACACTACGAGCGGCGACAGTCGCTCCGAGGTCAGCGTGGTATTTTGATACTGCGGTAAACAAGCCTTGCGGCCACGCACGGAACTGGCAAAGCAGCAGTAAATAGATGCACGTTTCTGTGAGCACAATTGCTCCTGAAAGGATGAAAATATCTCCTGGAATGCACGGATGGCATCATAACACAGCCTCCCTGGGAGGCAGAACTACATCCACACAAACAGCCTCAACTTTTGTTTTTTCCTCCCTGCATATGACACCAGGTAATCTCAACAGTCTTCTGTGAAGATCTGGCGTTTATTTTTAGCGTAATATATTGACTATCTCCTTATCGGCCAGCTGAGGCCAACACCCCCGCTCTCATACTTCAGCTAAGTATATAACCTTCGAACGCTGCACAATGCGCAGCTTTCCGGTGAAAACGCCTTCGTGAGGATGAGAATCACACAAGTATCTGAAGTCATTTTTAAAAACAGTAATGAAACAAAGTCCTTCCACAACCCTGAGGATAGCATTTCTGCTCTCTCCAGTTTTACAACTGGAGAAGGAAATACAAACACCCCAAAGGAGGAATACAATTTCTTCCCAGCGCTTGCATGCTCTCAGCTTCTGAAGCGTGAGATGTGATCACTCCCTATTTTAGCATGCATGACTACCAATGTTATTGCTCACAAAATTATCCAGTCCCTTTTTGAAATCCAGCTAAACTATTTAACTGAGGGGTTTCAATCCAACAAGCGGACAGTGGAGAATGCACGGACAAAAGCATCTTGCTATTTTTTATTTGCTGTTCATAAAAATAAAAATAAGCATCCTTGCTCTCAATTTATACCTGTCAAATCAGTATTTAAACAGAACCAAATCTGGAAGGAAAAACAAATGTGAACACAACTGTGCAGCCTTGTGATACAACATCTGATTCGCACATTCCAATTCTCTCACTCTCAAACACTGCAGTGTATTCTGGACAGAGTTAAAGTCACTAATATCAACTACACAAACACCAAGAAAAACACCAGACAATGCCAGCTTGGCTACTGGGATGGGTAATTCTTGTTTTCATACTATCACTTTCTTTTGTGAAAAATGTTGGAAACTTTTTTTTTTCCCTCCAGATTAAGCCACTCCATTTTTCATCTTGCTGACATTTCTTAAGAATCGCTGATAACAAATAACTCCACCGGCACGCGCATCGCAGAACACGCTGTCGGGAGCCAGCACTTGCACAGGATCCCTCACAGAGGTGCACATTTATCCTGTAATTTGCAATGACATATCTAAAATGAAACAAAGCTCAAAAAGTTGAACAGTTTATAGAAGGTATATTTTCAGCCTTGGAGGTTTTTGCTTTGTGAGATATTTTAAAATATTAAAGAGATGAAAGAATTGAGAACAGAGATTGCATCTGTTGCCATCACATTTTAACCACAGTCCATGTATTTATACAGCGGAATCTCCAAAATAACACTGCATCTGTTAAGATGACAGTGTTTTTCCATGGGCGCTGTGCTGTGTTAGAGCAGTTACTCCAAAGCTATCGCTTTTGAAGTGCTGATTGCGATCCACCCCAAATTCTTTCTGTAATCTTCCTCAAATGTGTTGAGCTGCAAGAGGCTGCTGTTCCTGAGAGAGGCTGGGAGACAACAAAACTCCAACACGTCTCATCAGTGGGCTCTTGGCACTAACGCCTCGCTGCTAATGAAATGTGTTTACTTAGACAATGAACCACCAGAAGACATGCACAGAACACAAACCACATAAAAACAGATGTCCAGCTGACATGTGTTTCTGCTGAAGTCCAGGGCACACACTATCAAATGCATTTCTCTGTCTTCACCTTCGTGCTGTAGGACAACTGAACCAACCCAGAGGAATCTCTGTTCGTTCACTTGCAACGATAGCTGCATTTTACAACAGCCACCCATCTGGATATAAGCTCCAACTTTAAAAGGGACTCTCACAAGCTAATTAAAATATTATATAGATATAATCAGACCTCTGGTTAAGATGCAATAATGAAAATGTTGGTCCATGAATTCAGCCTTCTCCAACGTGACAAAAACTCAAACAAGATTTTATTAGGGCACCAAAAGAAAAAAAAAGTGAACGGATAAACAAAAATCGAAACCTTTGGTCACTCCCAGACTCTCAACCCAAGTGAATTCAGTCACCATCTCCAACCAAACCAGCTCTCAACAACAAACTGAAGCAACGAATTTGCTTTTCTCAAAGCACCTGCACAGACTTCACCTCTATCATGGCTGTAGGCTTGGAAAGAGCAGCAAAGAAATACTAACAGAAACTATTAAAATGAAAGGTCCATATCCAGGACATATAAGCAGTAGGACCAACAGATCCTTTGGCTTTTGGCACCTTCCTCTATACACAAAGGAAGTCAGATATCCTGCTGGTTTGCAACCTTCCTCCTCCCAATTTCAGTATCTCTTGTGTGAGAAGTTACCCCAACACAGATGTCAGCCCATCCCTCTACCTCTTTCCTCAGAGATTTGCAAGGAACCAATAAAATGCACATTAAAAAAATAAATAAAAGCTTCAGCCACAATAAACTGCAGCCAAATGACGTTAGCTACAATCGATACAGAACCACAAGCTGCTTCCACCTGCTGGGGATACAGAACAACTGGAGAGAAGCCGCTAAAAAAATCCCCTGTTGTGGCACCATTGCAACCCAGGAGGTCTGTGAACCCTTCCACATACACAGTTTCTGACATTATCTTAACCGGGTCTCCTCTCAACACCAGTTTCCTGCAAAGAGGAAGGTAGAACCACCTGAAACAGCTTAACAAGAACCACCTGACTATTTAACTCCATCAATATTCCGAAGATCAAACCAAATCCCCAGTGGGATCCGTGAAAGCTGAGCACAGAACACAACACTAACAATTTAACCACACATTAAACCCTCCAGGAGAAACCAACAGAAATAACACAACAATAACACAATAAAAATAACTTAGACACTGGCAAGGAACACAGCAGAGGAGACAAACAAGGTCTTTCCAGGGGGATTTAAACTCCTACCACTATGGCCAACTGCTGCTCTCAGTCGGCTAAGCTCCATGCAAGAAGTTTATCCTCAGTGCAGTGCCCAGCAAAGTGCTTTTAAACCTTCAACAGTCCATCCCGCTCTCACGTAAGAACTTAATGGAGGTGACAGGAGTGGCAGGGGAGCAAAACATGGTGTTTGCAGAGGGAGAAAGTGTGGGAAAAGTGGAGACAGGCTCTAAGCTGAAGCCAATGCAAGCACCAAATAAACCAGTGAGACCTGGGGATGAAGCCCTTTCCATAGTGCCAAGCCACTTCTCCCTTCTCCCAAACCAGAAGGGTTTCCAGCAGCAGCTGCCACGAGTTTTTGCTCCAAAACGCTGTACCTGTTTGACTAAAATTGAATATGTGAACCGTCCATCCCTGCAAGATGACATTCTAATCCCAGAAAGTCATCTTACTCTTTACATCTTTTGATGTGATCGCACATCATTTCAGGGTTTCTGCACCATAAGCTCCCTGGGGTGCCAGCTTCTAGTCCTCATTTTCCCAAATGCCTGCAGTGTAAAACTGAACTATCACGCCAGCCTAGCTACTGACCACTGCTCTCCAAACAGCCCAATAAAATTTCCATTACACTTCCAAGTTTTCAAGGTGTCTCCCAAGAGGAAATAGTGAACTGCCTATATACTGAGTTGGGAAAACTGACATGGTATCAGTTCATGTTTGGAGAGGCTGGGTTTGCATCCAAAAGGTCTGGAATCCTCTTTCCCCACCAAAAAAAACAAATAATAATAATAATAATAATAATAATAAAGAAAATCTGATTTCAGCACCTCAGTTCTTGCAAAGTTTTCATGTGAGAGCACATAAGGAAGACTTCTCATACTATGACAATCCATAAGAAAATCAGATGGAGTGTCCCGCTAACCATGGGGGAAGCCTCCACCAACCTTGCTAAAACACCTATCAAAACTACAAGAGCACTAACACAGGAAAGAACAACCAAAATAATATGATGCTATCCCACCTTACTCCAGCCAAAGCCATCAATACAGCCTTTCAGCTCATCCCATAAAAACCCTTTGTATATTCCTATGGAAAAACTGTATATACAGCTAAATAAAAGCCAAGCATCTTGGTCCTCCCCACTACTTTGTCTCATTTGTTTCATATATAATCTGTCACTATTACTCAGTTTGAGGACAACAACATAATCCATGCTGAAGAACCATATTTTTGGCTGCAGAAGCCTACAGTATTCCACTAGAAACAAATGGAACAGATACTTCAAAAAAAGCACATTTTCTCAGCTCTAATTAATGCATGCTCCCTCTTACCATCAAGCCATTTATTTTAAACCTGTCAGATACACTTGTAATGTAGCATCATGAATAATTTAAGAAGTAATCTGTATAAAGCAAGTTTATAAACTTAACAGCAGGTACAGTACCTTTCATTCAAACAGGCTGCACTCTGAAAGTACAAGGGATCTTTGACTGCTGCAGCATGTATTCATTTTAGACATTCTGAACTTCAAAAAACTTCTTTCCTGCCTCCCATCACACATTCCATTATTTGAAGGGGATTTTGTAAGTAACTAGCTTAAAAGAGCAGCATCCTAATTCGCCAACTTATCACATTGAAGCAAAAACTACAGAGCTTCTGAAAACAATCAGAAACTGTGACCCGGCAGCATCAAAAATAAACAAACAGGGAAACAAGTAAAGTTTGTCTCTATCGTTAAGAGCCCTAGTGTTTTGTGCGCTTCCATGATTTTCCCACATTTTGACACCGCTCCTCTAGACCAGGAGAAGGGCTACCAGGCTAAAGATTTCAAGGGAGGTGGCCAGGGTGGAAGGGGAAGAAAAAGCCCACCCATTAGGGGAAAGTGTTTTGATCATTCACACTTTCAAGCAAACACAGATATCTTTACAGCACGTAATGGCACCAATAACAGGTTTGCAGATAACACTCTCCATGACAGGTCAGAGCTATTTCAATTATACGCACCTTGCTAGCAACACATGGCAGATGAAACAAATTGGGTCATTGGACTTATACCCCTCCTGAAAAAATACTTTTTCACAGACTAAAGTGATTTATCAACGCTACTGCACACAAAAGCTGGAAACACTGCCTGTTTTATAAATTACTACAGTAAAGCATACACATTTACAGTTCACCAATTTCCTGTTATAATGAAGCTTCTTATTCATATACTGCATATTTTATTAACAGCACAGCATATATGAAGTTCTTAAAGCACAACCTTGAAACTTCTCACTGGAGGAAAGTGCCAACATGCCAATTATTCCACCAAGTTATTATTAAAATGACCTCACATTGCAACACCCTTGCTGTTCAACCCAAATATTCATTAGGTGGATTTAATCCTCTATAGGAGCAATCACCCTACTCCTTGGGGGTTGGAGGTCCCCTCTAGTTAGGTAGATCAGAGCATTTGGCTACCTCAAAAACTATTTTGAGAGTCACTGAAAGGCATGGGTGCTTATTTCTAAACTTACCATCAAGTTTACCAAGAAAGGACGTAGTAGAGAATCAATCTACAAGTCTAGATTAAAGTAAGTAAGTATGTTATATTAAGATTTAATAAGACAAACGTAAATCAATCTGCAAAATGCAGAGAAAAAAAAAAAAAAAAAACATTTTTCAGCCAATTTTAAATAATCTAGTGCTCCAACAACTTCTGGGAAACATTAATGCTTAAAAAGTTAACTCGTATCTCAAAAGCAATCCTAAACAAACTGCTCACATATAGCATTTGCAAGGATTCAAAAGTTTCAGTGATAAATGCAAGTTAAACCTTCAAAACATGCTGCCATGTGAACACCAGTTTTGCAGGAATGCATCTCCTTAATTAATCAATACGACAAATTGTTACTAAGCCCCTTTATAAAAACAATAAGCCCTGCCCAAAATGACTGCAGCCTATCTGGGGAGCTGAGGAATTGGTGCAGATCTGTTTGCTGAGCTCACACATACATGAATGAACATTGCCTGTTGCTATTTGCCCGCCCTCAAAGTTGGTCTCAGACAGTCCCGGACACACACAAAAAAAGACAAATACAGTACCACAGAAATCCATGCAGACTGTGTCTGTCATGACTTGGCTAAGAGGAAAAATAAAAAAAATAAAAATAAGAAAAACATAAAACCTGGCTAACAACTACAAAGGCAGACTCCTCATGAACTACTGTTCTATGAGTTCTGCTTTGATACAATAAAAGAATTTTGAAACTATTAAAGTGGCTTTCATAAATCATAAAAACTAATGCAACTAATCTACACAAAGCTGTCTATACAATTTATAGTGATAGAAAAATTATACATGTCAAATACATCAAAATACTAAAACAGTATTTCTACCTTTCAAACACATTTCAAGCACTCCAGGAGCCTTTCTGCAAGAGGAACTCTTAAAAGCAGTATGTTCCCTTACCAACTAAGACCAGAAACCTTAAAAATCCAACCTTGTCAGAAAGATCTGAAATAACCCCGAACTAGCTATGTGCAAAAACTTCAATTAAGTGACACTCAAAACAGTATTACCAAGACCTACTGTGTTTGTTACTAAATTTGCTGCAGTCTGGGTAACTAAACTGCCATTTACCCCTATTCCTAAGCACAAACATATATATGAAACAGCTGCTCCTTGATAACGTCACAAAGCACTTCCAAATGTGAAAGCTTTCCACTAAAATTCAAATAAGAATTAAGTTAATAAACCAAAGCTTAAAGAAAAGTTTCAGGAAGCTGCAATTGCTGCTCAGTTTACAGCTTTCCAAAGAAGTAAAATAATGCTGATGAAGTTTATTGTAGATGTTTGGGAAGAATACTCCATTTTTTAAAATAATTTCATTCAATACAGTTTGCAAGCTATCAGCTTTAGGACTACCACAGATGATGCACTATATGAGTTGCTTTCCCTTCGGGATCATAAAACTAACATCAAGAGTGAAGAAAAGAAGTTTCCTGAACACATTATTTCTCTCCCCCTCACAGCTCCAGAGTATCAGAGTTCAGTACAAAGTTTGATGGAAACTCTACACAGCATAATCAGTTATGTAACAAAACTGTCTTTTTTGATCCCATTGAATTAATAATTCGAGTGATCACCATTAAAATTACCTCAACATAAGCATAAAAACAATTAAACACCAATTCAGGAAGAAGAAAAAGCATAAGTTAAACATAAATTGAAATCACTCTTTAAAGCCAATAATTACAACTCAGAAACATATTTTAATGCTAAATACTTTTGGGGAAAAAAAGGAAAAAACTTTCTAAAGACATTCTCCTGCAAATCCTCTTTAGTAAATGCCAATTTAGTAGAAAACTCAGTATGATTTTAAACAATTTCTCCCAAAGCAACACATACCAAGTACAAATTAATTATTTAACAATGAAAATAGATTAAAAAAACTTCACGCAAATACTGAAACACTAGATTTTGCATGTTATTTCACAATGAAAACAATATTTACCACTAGAGTTGTGCTTTAAGTATACTCTAGAATTAGTTTGAAAGAATAACCAATAAAGGGCAGGGGGTGAGGAAGGGAAATCTATCTACCACAATACTTGAACAAATCTGAACAATTCCCTTCTGAAAAATCACATCTTCAGTTGAACTAAAGCTCATACTAAATTGATCTTTATTTTCATTCGCTACAGACCCTTTCTCTCACTTCTAAAAATATTTATGAAATACCTTGCCAAGAACCATGTTAAACTTCCTTCGCTTTACCCCAAAACAACAGTATTTTGCTCTCTTACATATTGGTCCAGCAATTAAACTTTCTAGTACACATCCTCCCATACCCGTTCCTCTGCTTTCTAACCATTTAAACACATTTTGCCTGATATTAGCTAAGTCATTACCATTTCCTAACCCTTTCAGTTACTGAGTCATACAAGCCTTTGCTCCAGTTCTGGTTCAGAAACCCTTCGAAGGTATAATCACGAGCAAAAAACCTGAAGTATTGCCTGCTTCCCCATGCCTTCCCATAGCCTCTAATCCTAAAAATGTCCTCATCACCTCCAGAACGCTTCTTTTCTTCTATTTCTGGCATACCCAATTAATACCCAGTCTTTTAACACTGGCATTTTCTATTCACAACCACAACGAGAGAAGGAATTACGGAGTTCACATTTAACAGTAATTTCTAACCACCAGGCATGTAAGAAAATTAGATGTGCGTAATACTGACAACTCAGGAGGTCACAAGGGTTTTACTAAGCAACCTGGGATAGAGATTCAAACCTAAAAGTGTGAACTGCAGTTTGTGAGCATGGGAAACAAAAAATAGAGCCTGGATATCCACATACAAGCTCAGAACCAAGATGAACAGATCCATCTATCTATCACTCCATATACATCCATATATCCATCATTCCGAAGCATCGCCAGACCTAATGACACTGTTTCTTCTCTGCATGTTTAACGCCCTCCCTTGCAGACACTCCCCTTCATTGACATATACTACAACATGGTGGTGTTTTGATTTTCACTCTCATGCTTGAGCAAGAAAATACTGAGTTTAGGCTTCATCCTAAACCTAAGCTCCAACAGTTAGTGTTTTTACACATCACATGTCTTCTTACAGCCCCACATACTTAATCTTAATGAAGGGTTTTTTATTTTTGTTTTTGTGCCTTTTTAACAAAAAATCCCAAGACATTCTGAGCGTCTTTTCGTGACTGTTTAACCAGAAGGTTTCCACTCAAGCTACCTGCATTTTAAAAATGTTCCTGTCATCTAATCGTGAACAGATTTTATATAATTTAGCATTAAAGAGATGGGTTTTCCCCCCTCCTGTTGTAACTCCTTTGTATTCCTATTTAGGAATGCCTTGCTTGTTTGACCGAAAATGGAAGTGCCTTTTAGCTATGACACAGTATATATGAAAAACAAATAAAAATTAAGATTAATCTTCCTTCCACTATTGTGGAGGGAGAGAAGAATATGAAGAGATGCAAAACATCTGCTCTGGAGATCATTTTTCCCCCTAAAAGCAGAATTCCTTCAGCAATAACTCGCAAAAACAAAGGCTATTAAACTGCAAACTACAGAGACGATCGATTAGAGGCAGCATTCAGCTAAGACAAGTTTTTCGGCGTATCTTCTCATATTTAAATGCACAGATCTTCAGAAGAAGATTATTTCATTTGGGAGGCTCTTAATTGGGTCATTTTAGCTAAATGGTAACTGCAAACACTTCAGAGAACTGGAAGTTAACATCCTAACACATTGTTTCTGCCTTATTTTATTGCAAGAGCTAGATGAACATTTTTAATTGAAAGTGTTCTGTAGCAGGTGAAATAAAATTTGTCTATCTCAGTAGTTTAAGAACACAACAGACCTCCTTTTATTTTTCTCCTGACTTCCCAATCCTGTTTTAAGCCCTGCCCAGAAGGGCACCAGGGTTTTGTTTTTAAACCCCAAAATCATTCGTCCCTCTTGCAGTCCGTCTTCCATTAGCTGAACTTTTTGGCTAGAGCAGTTTGCAACTCCCCAGCCCTAGCCCGGCCCTGGCACCGCAATGCAAGAGACAGAGGTGTGCCTTAATTTGCAACGAGTTAATTGGCATTTGCAGCCTAATGAAACACGGTATTACTCAACACGCATTACAGGCTCCGTCTACACGCTTCTTGCTCAAACATTTCTTTCCCCCCCCCCAGTTAGCCTCATCGTCAGGGCATCCGAACTTCCCTTTCTTTTCAACCTGAAATGACTGCTTTCAGAAAAGCCTTTGTAGCTCCCACATTCTTTAAATTTAAAAAAAATAAATAAATAAAATTTTCTCCCTGCAACAGCAGACATCTTTTTGAAAAGAAGAGGCACACAACAACAGCTCAAATAGCATGCTTTAAAAAAAATAAAGACAACAACAACAACACAACACACAGCAGAAGAAATCAAAGCATGAAGACAGAGAAACAGCCCCTTCTCCGCAGACGGTTATCGGAACGGCTGAGCTCCAAGGCACGTTTAACATCTCCCTGCCTACAGAGGCAGCCGCGCGTCTGAACAGCACGAAAACACCGAAAACGCAGCCGAGGCTGTGGTAACCCCCAGACACCACATATACGCATATATGTGTACATGTATATATCCATAATATATACATATGTGTGCATAGATATGGATGCATGCGTGTATGCATACACGTGTGCATATATCTATATGTACACACATATGTATATACACATAGCCTCCATGAGCCACGTTTCCCTCCATGCACATGGAGGAAACAGCTCACGCTCCTGGGTCGACTGCACAAATATTCACTCCAGATACAAACACAGCTGCTTTAAAAATAATAATAATAATCACATTTAACGGCTCCCAGGCACCGAACACGTTGTTTACAGACAGATCTAAACGCATGGGCCTAATGGGAGATTCAGGAAAATTAAGACCACGACCTCTAGACTGGGGGGCGCCACCTGGACTCCACACCCCCACGGGAGGCCAACACAGGGATCTTCCAGGATTTCCCACTCCCGGAGGACGGCTTATCCCGCACAGCCGCTCGACACCGATGAAGGCCGCGCGGCTCTTGGCAGCCTGTGGGTGTTTTCACCACGCAGTTTGCAGCCCCGGCCCAACCATCACGTCAGGATGTGGAGGAGCTTTGGGGAGCCCTGCGGACCAGGTGGGGACAACAGCCGAGCGGGAGGCACGGGCTGCTCCCTCCAGAGCCGCACGCAAACACCGGCTCCCTCCGGAGAGGCGGCTGGGCCCGCGTTTGCAACGTGCCCCCAGAGCAGCTCTGGCGAGCGTTGGAAAAACACGCACATCCCCACAGGCCAACAACACCCGCAGGCACCGTCACACACACCGAAGCCCTGGGAGCCCTTCCTGACACCCTCACACATGCCCCAACATCACACACACCAGGAACCCCCCGTCGACACCTCAGGCACACACACAGAAGCCTCTCACCAACACCTTCACACACACATTCAGGAACACCTTGCCAACACCACCACACGCACTAACACAGCAGGAGGCCCTCACCAACACCCTCATACACACCCAAGCATGCGTGCAAGAGGCTCTCACCACCACCCTCACACAACCAAAGCCCCTCACCAACAGACACACAAAAACACACACCGAGGCAGCCATGGTCAACACCTTCAGGGACACACCAATACACACACTCCAGAGGCCCTCATAGACACCCTCACACACACCCCCAAACAACACACCTAGAGTCCCTTGACAACACCCTCACACACATCAACACAGCAGGAGGCCCTCACCAACGACCTCACACAACCAAAGCCCCTCACCAACCGACACACACCACGCACACCCCGGAGGCCCTCGCCAACACCCTCAGGTACACACCAACACATACACACAGGGAGCCCCTCAGAGAAACCCTCACACACATAGGGAACCCTCACCAACACCCTTCAGCACACAAACACACACGGAGCCCCATGCCAATACCCCCCACATGCAAACACACATGGAGCCCCATGCCAACACCCCCCCACACGTAAACACACACACGGAGCCCCTCACCAACACCCTCCCACACACCCACCCCCAGAGCCCCTCGCCAACACCCTCACATGCACAAACACACCCAGAGAGCCCCTCGCCAACACCCTCACACATACATAAACACGTACACCCACAGCCCCTCGCCAACACCCTCACACACACACAGAGCCCTCTGCCAACACCCGCACAGATACATAAACACGTACACCCAGAGCCCCTTGCCAACACCCTCGCGCACACAACCGCGCACAGCCGCAGCCCTCGCCGCCCCGTACTCACTTTCTCCATTTGCCGGCCACAGGCAGAGCGCGGCGGAGCAGAGCAGAAACCCCCAGGAGAAGGCGAGGGACCCTCCTCCGGCGCCAGACTTCATTCCTCTGCCTTTAACTAGACAAAATCCCCCTTCCAGAAAAAAAAAAAAAAAAAAAAAACAAATCGGTGTCCTTTCCGCCCCTTCTTGTCTTAAAAACGTCGAGAGATGAGCACGGGGCGGGGGCAGGGGGGATAAATAAATCCACGTTGCGTCAGGAAATTCGATTGAAGTAAAAAAGCCCCCTCGGCTTGGAAAGGCGAAGGGGCCGCGAGGTCCTTGGCTGTTGATCTTGCGGAGGAGCCACAGCAGGAAAACAACGAGCGGAGCGGGAAGCGCTGGTGCCCGCGGCGGGGCCGGGCGGAGCG
>VZSV01000075.1:2692278-2721076 GCA_013398735.1 Nothocercus julius | reverse complement strand
AATAAAATAAAATAAAATAAAATAAAATAAAATAAAATAAAATAAAATAAAATAAAATAAGCACAGCTGTGATTTTTGCACACTATTTATTTGCTGCCTGCAGTCGCTGCTACGCGACGTGAACACGCACCATCTTTCTCTAATATTGCAATGACCAATATTGCTCCACATATAGCCCCTTGGCCACCACTGCAGCCCCCAAGGCTGGCTGGACGCGGGCAGCATGCGGAGAAGGTTCCCGCGGGGCAGCGAGCGGGAACCTGCGAGCGCCGCCTCTGCCCTAGCCCGGCAAGAAGATGCAGCAGGAGATGCACGAGCATCACGTTATTAATGCAAGAGCCAAAAGTAACATTAATGCCAAAGTAGGATTTTGCAGTTTGCCTAAAGACTCATGTCACATTATGATAGCTTCCAGTTACGTTGCTACATCGTTTTCCACAGCCTTATGTATATGCATATATATGTATGTTATTCCACAGCATTTCTCTTCACTCTTTGGCAGGCAGGACACCTCATGGAAAAGTGCGTGTTGCAAGCACAGAGCAAAAAGATGCGCCGTGTCCCCAAAGGCCTCGCAAACCAAGTAACAGGGACACGACTCTATAGGCATCCTAATGCATTTTGCTTCTAGAGTCCATTGGATGCTTTCCAAAGGAAAACAAGCTGCTAGTAGCTCCATGTGGGACTCGAGGTATTCCCCCCACTCTCAGCTGGCCCCCCTGCCAAAGGGAATTTCGTAATTTGGGATTATTTAGCTAGAGCCCACTAGGACATCTCTTCTTTATATCCTTATATCCTTCTGTACTCTCTTGTATCCTGGGGAGGTGCATGGGTGGATCTGCGCAAAGTTTTTCTCTCCTTTATGCCACCAGCGATGGACGGATGGACAGAGATGAAGGGATAATTCCCACCGCTTGCCCTGCAGAGCGGGATGCCGCTGGCACACCAGCATCCCGAGGGAAACACCATGGGAAACGCAGCCGGAGGCTGAGACAGCGTGTCGGAAACCACCGCTGATCCCGGTCTCGTGCAACAAGCACCAGCCCAAGGCAACATCCAACTGCTCGACCGTGTTTCAGTGTCAGCATCGGCCTTGCCGCCGCTTTCAGGGCTGCTCCTGGGAGAAAGAGGCCTCCGTAATTTCCTTGCCTCGGTGCTAGTGCTCCTCACAGCCCGGCCTAGACTTTATTTTGGCTTCTGCCACAGTTTCGGGGCGGACTGACCTCTTTACCAGACGCCAGCTCCTTGTAACCTTCAAGCATCTGCGCGTTCCGCACTGCCGGCGCGGCGGAGCAGCCGAGGTTTATCCTCCCCGCGCGCCTCGGCTCCTTGGCACGGCGCTCACCCGGCAGCCGGGGACACCTCAGCCGTTGCCTCCTTTCTCTCCCCACCCAAATGTGCGTTTATAACCCCATTTTGCATGCTCAGAGCAAGCCCTTCAGTGTCAAGCACCATGCGATTTGCCTGTTTTCTTCCCAAGCTTGTCTGGAAATCGCATCAGGCTCCCGGGGCCTCGCAACCACAGGAAAACGCTTGTCGAGGGGACACGGCTCTTTAAGAAGCCCCCAAAAACAACAATTGGATATATTGGTGCTGTGCAACCAGCAGACCTGGGTGAAGCCCCTGCTCCAAGCGATTTTTAAATTGGCTGAAAACTGGCCCCTTCTGCAGCAAATAAAAAACCGAAGGGAGGAGAGGGTGTCGCTCACAGCTCCTCTCATACACGTCCCTCCTTCAAGTGAAGAACTACACGCCGCTGCGGGGACGATTTAGGGGCAGCGGCTGCGCGGGGATAGCTGTTAGATTGTGTTTTAATAACAACAACAACGATAAGCGCACAACAACATTTATAACCCTCGTTGCAGGCCTGAGCTGCCATATCCATAGCAACTGCAGCAAGTGGGGAACGCCAGATATTTAGTGTTCCCCTGCACCTGCCGAAAATAGCCGCCGGTAAATCATGCCGGTGCTTGTGCCTTCTCGGCGGTGTCTTGGAAGGCTGTGGATGCCTCGCTTTGGCCCCGTTGCCCGTGCTCGCCTCTCTTGCAGGCTCCCGCACACGGAGGTGCTGGAGCAATGGGATGCGGGAACAGCGGCCGGCGGCTCCCCTGCTCCGGCTCCGTGGCTCTCGGGTGCAGCTGGCGCTAATGCACTGATTTAATAAACCACTGCGAGCAATCAGGTCCCTGTCTAGCCCCATAGCCGTCGCGGTGTCCAGCAGGTCGCTGGGGCTTGCAGGCACCATTGGCTTATTGCATTTTCCAGCACAGACTCCTGATGGTTGCAATATGTTTGAGGCAGCTCTTAGTCTCACTGTAGCAACTCCTGATGAGCAGCGGAGATTTTATTTTTCTGGTGTTAACAAGAAGTTTTGCCTGCAGGAAGCCCAGCAGTTCAGTGGGGAGAGGCTCCGTCTGTGTCCTCTGCAAGGGGCAAAAACCATGTTGGGGTTGCCACACTTTGCATGGATACACACCTTGAATGCGCACGAATCCTGCTGTGAGCGCACCAAGACCCGCCGCAGACCCTCTGCCTTCCCCCAGCACGGAGCAACTGCCGTCCCTACCTCTTAGAATGTGTTTATAGAACAGTTTAGTGTCACAGTCATCCCCAAGGAAGATAAATATCACTACCACCTGGGCCGCAAAGAAGGAAACGGAGGTACAGTTTGGCTCTAATGGCTCTTTATTTATTTATTTTTTTAATCTTATGTATGTGGTCATTTATTTCAAAGAGATTTTGAAATAAACCTCCGGGTTCTCTGTGTGTTTGCATTTGACTCCAAACAGAGGTGGATATATGAAAATTAAGATTATTTGTTCTAGCTGGGCAGCCTTTACATAAATGGGATCCAAAGTCAAGTCGATAGTGGATTGACTTATGGACTGCAACAGTCCATTTACACTGAATCTCTGAGAGAGTTCAATACAAAATAGAAAGACTTAAATATTGCATGAGAGTGATGGATACAAAACCATATATTCTTAAGTTTTCCTTTATTCGTGTCTTCATCAGTACAGCAACACATTAACACCAGACATCTTCTTCAGACCACATTTACACATAAGGTACAAATTACCTTATGTTTGCAAGAAGAAAGAAGCGTGTCCATCTTCTGTCGTTCATCCAAGAAGATTATGGAAAAATGCAGCCCTATAACTAACAATGTTGCCCACAGGCATAAAGAGCCAGAAAGCTTCCAGAAGCAGTTGAGGAAGAGCTGCCTCCCTCTTGTCCGGGATAGGAATTTCACCTATGAAAGACAGGATTCATCTTGGCTTTTTTTTTCTAAAGAGATCACATTATCTTTAGACTTTAGGATAAATTAGCATATAGCCATGAATGGCCGTATACACGTCCAGCGGCATGGGAACCCACAAATCTTAGGGCGACCTAGAGGTCGGTTTTAGAAGGCCCTTCGCACGCACTAGGTCTTGACATCAATTTTCCCCTCGTTTGCAGTGTGTGTCCTATACGATCGCATATTTTTAAAAGGATGACTCATATGTTCAATGGCAGGAGATGGAAATAAGGCTGTTAATCATAAGCGGCTCAGGGAAGAAATTAAGTCTAAACAGTCCGGGATGTGCCAAATGCAAGAAATTCCACTCTTCCTTTAAAAGACGGGTTTCTGCGAGCACCTGGGGGTGCCTTCAGTCGTCCCCTTCCTCCTTGTCCTTGTTCTTTCCCCCTGAGGAGGGTTCAGAGCGGGCGCCGTGCCCGTGTTATGAAATGAGTACTTCCTCCTTGACATGTTTAGAAAACTACCGAATTTAAACAAATGATTCAATGCTCTTGCTTTGCTTACTAAGGAAATGGACGTGGAGCAGAAATGCTAACTTCAAATTTTTCTAACTTTACATATTTTCAAACTTTAGATCATATCAGAATATGGGTCTAATGCTGGTTTTGCTTAGAATTTAAAGTGAATTTAACCTTCCTTTTATTTCCTCACATTATTTATTTATTTATTTTTAATGTGGGGGGTCTGAGACTTTTTCTTTAATTGCAGTCTTAGTTTTCTCATGTTGCATTTACCTCATCTGTAAACAACTTGACGGGAACGTTTGTGCCCTGTGAATAGGATGGTTCCAGAATAGAGCAGTTACTCAAGAAATGGGCTTTGAATCCCCGTCACTCAAATCCCACGTACCAGCAGATCATAACCCCAATGGAGACCAACCCGGGCTCCTTTATGTAACGCTTTTACCAACTCCTCTGTAGCCGGTGCCACGTGGATGCATCCAGGCTACTGCTTTTTTTCTGGATGGGCTCCCTAGCCCTGTCTGTACTTTCATCCTCCCCCCCAGAGACATTCACAGCTATAATTCAGTCCAAATTGGGAACATGTAGCATAACGGCTGTTAAGATGAGCCATCAAATTGCTGGTATCTCTACCCTCCTTAGCGACTTCAGCCAACTCTTCCTTCAAGTCCAATAACAGTCTGGACCGTTAAAATATTTGCCCAAAGACAAACCACCCATAGCAATTCCCTTAATATGTCTCCCAACCGCCTGCTCCCCATTTTCTCCCTGCAGAGCATTTCTGAGCTAAAACTGGTGTTCATGCAAATGAACTGGGGAGAGACAGAGCATTTGTCCTTCAGCATCGCGTGTGTTTCTGGATTTGTTTTGTGAGAGAGAGTTGTCATTTGCCTGGAAGTTCCCATAGTGAATTTATTGGTCTTCTGACGTTCCTGGCGCCAGGTCTGCATTCCCATAAAACGAGCCAGAAGAAACTTTGGAAACAGAACCTTTATAGTATCCCCAGATTGGGCCATATTCAACTCCGAAGTCAGCAGGTGCAACGCCCATTGATTTCAGTGGGAATTCTGTCTGCTTACACTTACGCCGGAGCTGAACTTGGTCCACAGCATATGGGCAACTTTCCCAAAAACTCTCTTTGCTGAATGCAGGGAGCGAAGCAAAGCTTAACACGCTTCTCTGCGGTCCCTAGCAAAGGAATCAGTCTGGCTGTTAAAAAAAAAAAAAAAAAAAAAAAGGGAAGAAGGAAAAAGAATACCTGCTAGTCTTGCAAAGCTTCTTTCGCAGTTCAACCTTAGTGGGAAATCTGAAATGTTCTCATGAACTCCTGCTTTCCCTTGCTTCAAGATCAGCTGCTTGAGCCTGCCTTTTTTTTTTTTTTTTTATCCTCTGGTTTTAAAAGGAAGAATTCACTTGTCAGTCTCCTTTTTTCATGGCACGGTTATTTATTATGCAATAATTTTAAACATTACTGAGCCTTCCTGAACTTCTAATGCTGCTAAAATCATTTAAGTGATTTTGCTTGAAAAAATACTCTTTCTGCTAAGTGGTCTTACATTAAGAAAAAAAAAAAACTGCATTACATAATATTTTATCCAAATCCATCATACATGAAGGAAAACACTTAAGTACATTTTTAAGGCTGTCACTATTCAGGATGTGTCCCTGAAGCTGAGTCCATGTTTAAGCGCATTCCTAAAGAAAAGGCTTTTCAATTAGGTCTGACATCTGTATCTTTGTACCTGAGGATTTACATAGTTTGCTGCAGTGCATTAAATGTAGAGGAAAAAAATAAATAATATTATCATCTCCTGATAAAATCATATATGGGTTAAGTCAAGTCTTTATTGAAATCTGTTGAGATCCAATTTTTCAGAACGTCCATCATCATAGGGCAGGATTTTACCGGAGACTGCTCTTCTCACAAGAATTTGGGATAGGTTAGTAAACTATAATGTTTAGCTACTTTCTCTATTTTCCAGATCCATACAGAAATAAGAGAGATGAGGCTACATTGTCAGCTCTCTTCTGGATGGTGGTACCTTCTGATTTGACCTAGCCTTAAGAACCTCTAGACAAAACCTTGAAGACTTTCTGCTTTCTGGAGAGCGTTGTTGGAGGACTAGAACTTCATGTCCACTTTACTCCTGGATTGTTTCCCTGGAACCCACGTGTTAAATCTGGCATTTAAACCTTGAAGCTTTGTGGCTTCAAGGTTTAGCACCCATTTCCCCCACAGATCCCATCATGAGTCACTCCGTCTGCAGCGATGATACAGTAGTTTTATCCATGTACTGTAATATGGTCCCTTGTAAAACATTACACTCTTGAGCAGGCATAGTAAACCAGAGACAATCAAGATCTTAAAGGGTAATATGTTTTTATGTGTTCACTAGCTTATGGTGCTATATAACTCCGGAGCCCAAATGCAGCAGTGGCCTCTCCAAGTCGCGCTATTAATATCATGTAATGAGCAGCGCACTGCTCTCGCGTTCTGGCCCACCGGAGGCTGCTTTCCAACACGTCTCATCCCTAGTAAAACGTGTCCTCCTCACCGTGCAGGTGCTTGGCCTTTGCTGGGCAGCGCTGCTCTGCATCGTAGCGGTGCCATCCCCACCGAAGGGGCGTTTTCCCATGTTGATGCCGGGGTAGCCAAGGGTGGGAATTTGGCCTTTTGCTGCCTGCTTTCTGGGACTGAAATTCATTCCCTATTTGCCATCAACGAGAAGTGTGTGAACGGCGGCGGAAAACAACCGGTCGCAGTGTTTGCACAATGCATTGCCACTTCGGAAAGTTTGGTTTCTGGTGATAAGCTGCACATATGCGAGGATAACGCAAATTAAGTCTGTGATACACCAAATGCCATCACATTTTCAAGCTGAGAACATCTTGCTCAGTAGATCTCTTCAGTTTGGGGTTTCTGATGCCCTAAAAGTGTTCTCAGGCAGTAAACATGTCCCAGCACCTGGAGACAGTCTCGGGACAGACAGTGCTGGGACAGACCAGCTTCTGTCCCTGTTGCTGGTATTTTGCTCCTTCTCACAGTAACTAGAGCTCAGATAACATTAGCGTTCCCATTCTTATGCTAAAATGAATAGGAGACTGCTGGTACTTCAGACAGACAGTAATTGTGTAATATTCATATGACAAATGCTATTAGTTTTAGAAATCTTCCAGATAAACTTACATAAATTTTTCATTGTATGAAAACCATTAAAACCTTCATCCATATTGATTAGGGCTTCACTGTTGTAAAGCCAGAGTCCCGAATAGTGCAACGGTAGCTAGGCTGGCTCTAAATAAAAAGGAGACACTCCAGCTACCTCGCTCCACTCTTTCAGCCCTTTTTTCCTTTTAATCATGCTGTTTCTCACCACTACATAACAGTGAAAAAATTACCTTCATATCAGGACTTACTTTCATAGGACACATTGTCTTACAAGTTAATATTTTACAGATACTATCTGAATAGCATGTGAACGTCAGTGATTAGAAAAGGAGAAGAAAATACATACAGGTCTTTTGTAGCTATCTCACGAACATCTCGTACACACTTTCCAGACAGAGGGGCTGTAACAGGAGCTTTCAAAGCCCTTGCGGCCTCAGGAAACTCATTGAATTGCAGCCACTGATGAGACTTTACGGGCCGCAGGTGAAGTGCAAGAGAAGCAGGTACAGGGCTGGACCTCCAAGCTGACTCGTCTGATGACCTTCCTGGGTATTTTACTGTGGAAACTTAATAACACCTTCTAGTGTTGTAATAACGGTGTACGTTAAAGTTACAGGCCAGATGGTAGGATCATTCTTCAGTTGCTCCTTGAAAGTTGTGGCAAATATTCTTTTCTCCCAGTCCTCTTCTGCCTCGTTGCTTCTTCTATGATTCACCCAAACAGTTGTTTAAAGGGTCAACAGATCTTCAAATAAGGTGAGGCTGAGGTTTTGATCTGACACTCTTCTTCTCTAAAAGGAAGCAACTTTCAGACTGTGCAGTACCCACTGGTTCAGTAGAAAACCTACTTAAAACATATTTTTTTTTAACTATAGAAAGGTGAAACTATATATTGTAGCAACTGTAATATTGCCTATTGAGACAAATAAGTACCTATCAATGTGCAAAATCCCCCAAACATATGGATCTGGACCCTTTCCCCACAAGTGTTAGAAAATCGTTTTCACAAATGTTCCGCGGCGCTTTGTGTAACTTGAGTTCCCCCATTTCCTCTCCTTCTCTTCCTTTGTGCAATCTAGCTTTGTAAATCATTCCAGGAAACTTTTTATTACCTTGCAAGAGCCCTCTGAGACAAGAGTCTGCAATTTCCCCCGCTCTGAGTCAGACCCAGTCACATCAACTGAGAAATATCGATGAACTTTTTGAGCCATTTTTCTTCTGGTGGACACAGAAAACCCAGGTGACTTCTGTTTGGTACAAGTTCTGCCTCCCTATCTTACAGTTTGCCTGTCCTCATAACCCAGCTGAATTCACACTGAATAATTTCATTAAGCCTCTGTAAATTCCCCTTATGGTTTAAAAAGCACCAAGTATTTTTCTGTTGTTGTCTACAGCTGCCCAGCCTAATGCAGCTGCATTTCAGTGGAAGTGAAGTGATTCCTTTATACTATAGCTATTTTGGCAGGAGCATATGGTGTGGGATGGATAAAAAGGACAGTATTGCAGGCAGTCACTGCAGACCTCATCTGTCCAACCATGAGCAACACTCGGACATCTCTCCACCATAAGCTGGCTCTGCCTTGCCCACTGCCTCCTCCTTCTCTGGATCCCGCGACCTGAACACCCGTGGCGTCACCCACATTGCTCCAGTATCAGATATTCCGCTTCATCTCCATGGGTCTTGTGCTTCATTTCAGCTGGGCTTCCAGCAGTGCCCCATTTCCACCTTGAGAGTGAGAAATTCCTCCCTGAGTCCTGGCCGGAGGGGAGCGGTCATGAAGGTGGCCATGCAGAGAGTCCACCAAGAGCTTTATCCCATCACAGCCCCAAGCTGGAGGGTGGATTTTCACTCTCCCAGGAGTGTGGCCTGGGCAGGGACACCAGGTTTCAGGGCAGCCTTTCTGCAGTGGCCTCAGGTCACATTTCTGGCAACTTCTCCTGGAGAAAATTCACTATACACAGCCCAAATTCTTCCATAACCAAAATGCTGCTTCCTGAAGAGGACAGACTCTGCTTCTCTTTGGTTTTCATCACTTTTCACCCTGCAGTTCTGATGAGCTGACTGACATTCAGATAAGCCGCAGGAGAACCGTGCCTAGGACCTTCCTACTAAATATTGCCGTTGTGGTAGGAGGCTGCCAGCACAAGGGAGGCATTTGAAGGAGCCTTGTAAACAGTTTCCTTGGTACTGCCTAATTAAAACATGACATTGTCTGGTGGGATCTGCTTGAAGGAATGTGTGTATCCTTGATTAGCTTTTCCAGAGCCAGCGTGATAGACTGCAAGCAGCCAAGATCGGGAGATAGTCTGCGAAAAGAGTGGGATACACTTTTTTGCTTTGAATATCTTTTCCTGGAGGCTCTTTCTTTTTTCCAAATGAGTAGAAAAGCAGTTGCTTAGCTTGATGTTATGGAAGCACAACCAAGGGACCAGCTTCTTTAATTAAAAACTTGTCATTTATCCCCTGTCTCTGGGGTTGCTCCTGTGGAAAGCACTGTGGTCCCAGCAATCACCTCCGGAGAAGCATTTCAAAGACCTGGGGTTTTCTCCTAAGGTTGTTCCTGACCTGTTTGATATCGTTGGTCATAACACTTCTTCTGTGCTTGTTCTACTTCTCTAAATCTGATTTTCCTGGTCTTGGCTTTGCTGCACAAACATGTCTCCATGGAGCCACGACACACCAACACATCACTCCAGCTCAACCACGGCTGTCATACAGTCACAGGCTAAAACATCTAAGGATATTTCAAGACCGTATTGTCTAGGTACTATTTGAAACACCCTTCTCTCAACATTTCCAGCAATTCTTCCACGGACCTTGTTCAATTTATACTTTTCTGCTCTTTCTTCAGGTCATTTATTCACCTAATATTTTGCATTTGCTTAAGAACACCTTACTCCCCACATATTGTTTTTTATGGCTATGGTAGCTACATATATTCTGATATATTTTATTGTTCAGTATCAGTCAGTAGCTTGATATATGAATGCAGAAATTATGCAACCATGGGCTATCCATGAATGTGGTTGTGCTTCATTCCTGGATATGCTAAGGACATCTATTTGGACAAAAGTCCTGATTTCTTCCTTATTAAAGTTCACAGGAGTTTCCCGGAAGTCTTTCCTAGGCTAAATATTAAGAATACAGAAGTAGGTACTTGAACCTGGTTAGAGGGATTTCTGGATATTGGATAATTCCTGAAAAAGGATCGAGAGTGTTTGCATTCCTCAACAGACCGTCAAGAACACTAGGCAATTTTTGCTGTACATCAGTATAGACACTGACCCTACTCAGGATATGCAAGAGATGCCATTAACACAGCCTAGCCATTTATTGTACATACTAATTACTGACTTAATGGTCTTGTTATTTGATTATTTAATGGCTGTAGCATCCCTTGTGATAATTCTGCTGTACTTGCTTAAGTGTAACAATCTCAAATTAATTAAATGCTTTTGGATTGAATATTGCTCTTTCAAACAGAAAGACCATAGGTTAAAGAGAGCTATTTGAATACGTTCAAGGGTTCCTGAGGTTTTTCCAGGCTCTTTGCTGGACTGGGGAGGAGAAACATTTCCACATTCTTAATTTGGAGAGTACAGCAAGAAGAGTATAAGACAGCTCTGGGCTTGCAAAACGCAAAAAGCAGCGTCCTTATGAGGCTGCTGATAGCAGCGTTTCCCCCAAATCCTAGATGACATAATTTGGACTAGGCAGAGTATTTCCCTACATGATTTATATATCTTCTCTCAGGAATGACAGCCAAATTGTTGCAGCATGCTTTTAAAGAGACCTGAATACGGTTTAAAAAACAAAAAACGGGAGTGCAAGCCGGGCAGCAAGCAGCCTTGCCACCACCGTCCAACGCAACGCTGCCCAGCGGCAAGCTGGGCGAGCCCAAAATAAATTGTCCTTTTGTCAATGAGTGGCTCCAGGTGGGGATTTTCGGACCTGGTGCAGGGCCACCTGCCACTTTTTGTGGCCCTAACTGTGGCATTTTGGAGCGTTCCCCCCTCGGTCTCCTCACGCCATCGAGCAGCCCGCGGGACACGCGATGGAAGCGGCGCTGCGGCCACGCGGCGCGAACAGCGAAACCCAACACCCTGTCCGCAGAGGGCTATCGAATGAACCGCGGAAACAACCTGCAAAGAGAGAGAGAAAAGCGCTTTTCTGAGCTCTTTCGGTCTCAGGAACCACAGACGCTTCTGACGGCAGCAAAAATCCAGCAGAGCTGAGATTTGGAGAAGTGAAGGGACTGGCAGTGTCACTCCTGCGTGGCCCCCGGGGCCTACAGAGCCCGTCCCGGCTCCTTCCCTAGTCGCTCGGCGCTTTGGTTGGCAAAGCGAGGGCTGTTTGCTCGCCCGGCCTGCGGCCTGCAACCATTTCTTTATATTGGTGTTGGGTGAGTCACTAGCCGGGAACTGCACATCATGCGGACCATATGCAGGGAGCCGCAAAGATCTGACTCAGAGATGTAAATCTGCGTCTTCCTGAGGCACTGGGGTGTTTATCGACGCTTTATTCTTCCCGACTTTTTTTTTTTTCCTTTTTTTTTTTTTTTTTCCTGGCTTGTGGGCGGGAAAAATCCTTTTGTAAGGGCAGGGACCCTGACTCGGGAAGAACACGGGTTCTTCCTTTAGGTTTCGATCGGCATAACCTCACCCATNTGGGCGGGAAAAATCCTTTTGTAAGGGCAGGGACCCTGACTCGGGAAGAACACGGGTTCTTCCTTTAGGTTTCGATCGGCATAACCTCACCCATGTCGTCCACCCAGGGGTGGCCCCTGACCCTGGTCCACCCCATCTCCCGCTCCGCTCCCCCAGGGTGCCGGCCGGCTGCTCCAGCTCCGTTTTCGGGTGGGAAACGGGTAGACGAGGGGAGCGGGAGGCGCCCGCATGGCCCCCGTCGGGGCTGGGCGCGGGGTGCGCCCCGGTCCCCGCCGCCCCGAAATCCGCTCCGGGTTTTCGGGCGCCGCATATTTTGCCCATGACATATGGGCCGTCTCCGGTCGCCCGCAAGAACTGGACTGGATTTCGAGCCCGGGAAACTTGGATCCTCATTGAAAACCCCTCATTCATCCAGAGCAAAGAGGAAGGAAAAAAAAAAAAAAAAAAACAGCTGCAATGTCTGCAGGCAGCCTGGGCTGGGCTATAAATAGGCGCTGTTTATTTTACACCGATTTGCTGCACTATCCCACCGAATTGCAAAGCAGATGCCTGCCGGTGGTGCACGCTGCTTCACCCGCAGCTCCCCACGTTGGCGGCAGCGTGCTGCACCTCGCTCCCTTTGTTTTGCTTTCATACCTATAACTGCTGCCTGATAAAATCTGGCAAGCTCGAACACTAAGGGAGGAGGAAATGAAGGGTCTGCGCTGGGGAGGATGGTGCGTAAATGGGGATTGGACATGAAGCGCTGCTGCTTCGTGTAGTTTTGCACTGGAAGCATCAAGGCAAGACCGCAGGTGGGCATCCTGTTGACAAAATCTACCTTAGCACGAGTGGGGGATTTTGCTCAGGGCCTTTCCCAATCAAAACCGACCTTGCAGTCGGGTGAGGAAACCACCGTAGACCTCAGCGGGACACCAAGGATTTAATTGGCCTTTTAAATTTAAACAGGGGGCTTAGGCAGAAAATAAATTTGAAAGGAAAAATGAGGCATTTCTAATGCCTTCTGCTATGTTTCGGGGAGCTGATTTGATGGCTTAAGCGTCCCCTGGCATTGCTTAAGATCTGGTACGTGGTGTTGCAAATACCCAGAAAGCAGCTGCAATCCCTGCTCGGGGCTGGACGGTTGCATCATGCCCATAAGCTGCGGGCGCATTTTGCATACCTGTCCTGCGGAGCCCGCTGTTACGGCATGCTCCATGTGTCTGCAACAGCCCTCCGACCCCTTGGAGGCTTCCCGGAGCCGGAGCAGCCGGGAGACCTGAGCAGAGCCCCCAGTGCAGCACCAGGGCTGGGCATGGGGAGCTGGGCAGAAAACAGCTTCATTTCGGGGGTACCTCCCCCGGGGAACCGCCAACATCTAATGGGCTTCATTGCCCTTTTTTTGGATTTATTTCAACATAACTATGGGCACTGGGAACTTGTGAGCCTACAAAGAGATCTCACCCCCTGCCTGTCTCCAAAATTAGGTGCTTTGCTGAATGCAAGAACATGCAGCATTGAATATTTCCTCACTTCTGGGCCATTTGGAGGAGACAATAAAACACCCCAAGATATTAAGTAACATTTTGTAGCCGAATATGAATTAATCTCAGTTTAGCTAAGCAGGGGATATACCACTGCAAATTAAATGCTGCAGTCCTAAAAAGCAATCAAACCATTACATAATACAGCTGATTAGGGCATCCAACAGGCCCATCCTCTGTTTCCATCATAGGCAGCTCTTTAGGTACACTCTTGATTATTCATTTCTTTTATTTTCTTGCTTGCACAAAAAGAAAGTAACAAAAGTGTATTATTTCCATATGAAGAAATCTTGCTCCATATAAAATAAAGCCTTTTTGTTATATTGCTGAAATATAAGTGATAGCTATTTCTGTCCAGAGAATAACACACACAAAAGTATGGAAACTCCTGGAAAGAGGATGGTCACACTATTCTTCTTATAGGGTTTGATTTCTTCTTTGGAAGAACTTGATCATTTTTGATCGATATATTTGTCTGTCCACTTCGCAAAACATCGTTTTAGGGTTTTAACTGCTTCCTTGATTTAATATCTTCCTTTTTTTTCTCCCAGATGAACTTATTTTTAAGCACAGAGGTAATGTAAAAATTATCTACCCCACACATCAGTTGTCACAGCGAAACCACTGCACAAATGATATACCTGTCAGTTGTCCAGAAAATGGTACAGCTAATTCTTGCTTTCCGATGAGCAGAACGTTTTGGTGTTGCCTTTGTTACCACTATAAAAAGGACGTGTTTTTCCAATGCAGGATTTTAAGAGACAAGTCAATAAGTGGAATTAAACTGATTAAATTTTCCAATAGGCTTCTGCAGGGTCTTTGTGAAAAATGGTCCTGAGTGCTTAAAAACCTTCCCAATATCCGTAACGGCAACAGAACCAGTAAAACCAAAAGTTTCCCTGAAATTCTTCAATTCCCTTGAACCTCTAGTTTCTTTTATTTTTTAAAATCACTAAAGTTTAGCTTAGCAATTTGCATAGGTACCATCTTGGAGTTTCCACCTGGCTAACAATCACCAGTGCCATTGAGCATGGTGACAACAGACAGCTCTCAAAAACAGCAAAGTTTGCCTCTACATGAGACACTCGGGTGTCTGCTAACGAGGTGTCCACTAACGAGGGCCATGAAATGCAAATTGGAGTGGTTATAACCCCCTGTTACACTTACAAGGACTCAGCAAAGTAGCAGCAGCAGCGATGCCTGCAGCACCTTGACACAAATGCCCCAAGCTCAGTGATTTACAGCAATTTTTCAGGGCTGTACAGGGCAGCATTGGTGGCATTGGCCTCAACAGTGATTTTTAGCTTTATGGTTTTGATGGCAAATCCACTTGCTCAAGGAAAACTAAGATAAAACAGTTTTTCTTAGCCCGTAACAAGGTGCTTCAGGCAAAAGTTTCCAATCGCAGTATTGCAGGCATAATTGTGTGCATTACTTGGCTGGTGCCAAAATGGGAAATATAAATAATAACATTCACATTACAGACTTTTTTTTTAAAGAAAAAATACAAATGAAAGTGTAAAAATGGGTACTTCTAATTTACACAATTTGCAAATAGTGATTTTTTACTCTGATATGAATTTTTTCCCATTGGCTCTTGTGTTTCCTGGTTGCAGCCATGACTGGGGTCAAACACATGAAATACGGTGAGAAAGGATGATTCTCGGAGCTCTCCAAGCCAAAATCTTTTGCCTCAGGATCATCCAGATGAAGGTCAGCCTCATATCACGACTTTTGTTTCTCTACCCAAATAGCCACTCTTTGCCAGCTGGCCCATCACTGCTCAGAAATCATATAAAGTGCTATTTGTGGTGCTCATTCGTATTTCACAGGCTATAATAACCACAGGAAAAATTAGCCAAGGGTCCATCTGAGGTTAGATGTTTCCGTGAGATAATAATTTCTGTTTATAACAAGAAAAAAACCCAACAACAACAACAAAAGCGCGCTATTTTTAAAACCTGATTTAGACTCTATAGCCAAAACATGGAATAAATGAAACTTCCATGAACTTCCAAGACACAAGTAGACAAAAGAGGGCTCCAAATGTGTGTCTCTGGTTTTACATTGGTGCAAGAAGGCAGAGTTTCTCCTCCCCTAAACCAAATATTTTGGGAAATTTCGAGATTCCTACTTCAGGAGCCTGAGATGCTGTTTTTTTCTCCATGAGCCCTCATTTGAAGTTTCTTTGCATTGGGAAAACAAAGAAATGACTTGCTTCTGTTTCTCTGGGCACATCAAACCTTGTATTTGTTAAAAAGTGCCTTTTGGTCATCTTTGCCTGGGGAAGGGGATGACTGACATGCTACCGAATGCTCCAGAAACTGTATCTCATTGCACCATCACTAGCTGGGAGCAAAACAAACAGCTACGAGGAAGCGTCTGCTAAATTATTTTGCAGCTTAAATATAGTGAAAGCCATTCGTTTGGCTTGTCTGCCCAGTAAGACCTGGATAAGATGAGGAGGGGCTGATGCCCATGGCCATGGAGTTGACCCAAAGACGGTCGAAGCTCTTTCCACGTGTGATGAAGCTCTTCCCTCGCTGCAAGTGACTTTTGTTTGGGTGTGAGGTTCGAATTAATGCTCTAAGGGAAAAAGATGTATGAAAGCCCGGGGAAATCTTTGGAAAATGTGTCTGTTCCCCATGTGCTTCCTGCTTCTTGCAGATGTAGCTCACGGAGACCCTCCAAAGCCAACAGCAGGGAAAAAAACAAGATTTAGGGTTAGGAGTTGCTTTATGCATTGGGGTGGTTCTGCCCAGCCAGTTCTTTGGGAATTTTGCAGATTTCTTTGCGTGGCGCAGAGGGCCAGAGCCCCACGAGAGGTCCCACGGGACAGGGTCCCACCACGCCGGCAAACCGCAGCCTCCTGCAGAGCAAATCCCGGCATTTCCGCCCGTTCCCAGACGTCTGCACGGAGCACAAGCGGTTAGTTTATCTGTAAAGGTATTGGGGAAGAGGGACAACATGGAAGCGGGAATGCGGATCACGTCATAACGCTGTTTTGCATCCCCAAGAAATTTTTTGAAAGAGCTACCAGAGTATTTGAAAATATTTTTGATAGTTGGGAACAACTAAATTTAGCTAAGCTGCGGAGGGGCCTCTTGCTTTATTACAGCTCGAGTTGCTATGGCAACTGGCTACAATTATTTATCGCCATGACGATCCGCTGTAGCTTTTTTAAATGCATTATCCGGTTTTGTTTGCGCTGGGGTTCCTGCGCAGGGAGGGAGGTCTCTGCTCCGAGAAGCGGAGCTTATTCCAGCCTGGCCACATGGGGTAGCAGCAATAACATCCAAGGAACAACCACTCCTTGCAATCTTTGTTTTTTATTTTTTATTTTTTATTTTTAAATCATATTCTGCAATAGGTTACATTTTATTCTTGCTAGGAAGGACGACTTGCTAATGCCAAAGGAGACGTGGGAAGAGCTCCCTTTGTGGCTCTCCTTGGGTCCACTGGCACACGGGATGGTTATGGAAATGGCTCGGTCACAGCCAGCATCACTGTGTGCATGCTGGAAAACGCAGATTACTGCTCTTGCACAGGGCGTGCAGACTGCCAAAGCGATGGGCACTCAAGAAATTCAGAGACTGGGCTGAGAAAGCAGGGTGGGCACCCAGGGACACAGGCAGGGAGACTAATAGTCACTGATCTAACACTTTCTTGGCCTCAGCAAGGCTCAGATGTTGCTAAATGTATGTTCGAATTTATATATGCACTCTTTTTTTTCCCAGCAATGTGAAATACAGGTCTGAGCACAAAAATCCACCTGACTTGGTCTAGCGGTGCAAGCCAAAGAGGGAAGGAGTCCGCAGGAAGGCTGGGCACCACCGGACCCTTTGGCTGGACTACTTGGAAACCAAATCCCTTCTCCACCCAGTGGTGGAAATGTCACTTGAACGTGAAGAAAGAGGCAGGAGCAAAGTCAGAGTGAAGACCCCTCAAATGCAAGAGGGACATTTCTGAGGTCTTGGCTGAAATCAGTGGGCTGCAAATCAGGTTGTTCCCCACATCATCCTGCTCCTGAATGGGAATGTGCACCTGGAGGTGGGTTGTATTTTCTGTGGTTTTGCACGACAACAAAGAACCTATGGAAGTTATTGATCTTCCTATGGCCCTGCTTGGTCTAAGTGCTGCAAATGTGCAATATGGAGGATAGTATCCGCCTCCAGATGTGCACAAAGAAGGTGGAATTTCAACAGGAGACCAGGAAGGGGGGGTCTATTCAGGGCTTTTCCACAGGTGGCACACATGCAATAGCGTTTTCTTTGGCCAGATTACATATCCACGTGAAAAACAAAAATCCTCCTTGTAGAATCACACTCACACTCTCTGCAAAGGTGTCTCCTAAGCACAAGATCCCATCTAAGTCCTGAAGCAGACTGTGCCCGGGCTGCAGGAAGACAGAGCTGGTTTTGGGACGAGCCAGAGCCCTCTGCTCTTCCCAAAGTGAGGAATTACTGCAAAGAGGATCCGGGGCTGGTGCAGACCCTGTGTAATCCCCTCCTGCAGGTGAACGCCGCTGCTGGGAGAAGGCAGCGGGGCTTGAGCCACCCTATAAAATCCAGATTTAAAACCTGACACCTTTGCTTTGCGTAGCAGATCGGACGGCTGTTGCCTTCTCCTTTGAGAGGGATAAGAGTGAAAGCTCTGGAGACAAACCTAGGGCAGTAATTAATCAGGTAATTGCAGTATTTGCGCGGAGTGTCTGCAAATACTACCTCCGCGCCTAGGCGCAGTACTTTGGACCACGTATCTTATCATGAACCACGCTGTCAAATAGGAAACGCGCGCCCGCCGCCGGAGTGTGGGGAGCACTGGGTCAGCCAAAATGCAAACCCACTAAAACCCACCCTAAAACCCACTAAATCAATTAGCAGCTGTGTACAGAGAGAGGCCGGCGCGATAATTTAATGAAGCCCTTGCAGACGTGTGTGCCGGGTTGCCCCGTGTGGAGCGGCGGTGGGGAGGGCGCAGAAGGATTGAGGGGCTGCAGGGACCTTCCAAGGGAGCAGGGACTGCGGCCTTGTCCAACAGATTTCTTGAGTGCCTATTAATTAGCCCCCATGACTTGGGAGGTGACTGGATTTGCATTGGTGCCTCACATGGAGGTATCAAGTTGATGAGGGGGCTCAAACCCAGCTCCCAAATTCAGGGACTTTTCCCTTGAAAACAGCAGATTTCAATCCCTTCACATCTGGGATGGATCTGGACGTGGCCGAATTGCTGAGCTTGGTTTTCCTCGATGCAGCCTCTGATGCTCCAGCTGAAGGTTCCTCAGATGGGCTCTGGAGCAGCTGTTTACTTCTCCCGCAGGACCACAGGGATTGTAGGAGCCTAAGGTCACCCTCTGGGTAACTTTAGTATCGACATAGCAGTGGCTTTGGTGAGGACACCAAGGAGGTGGAGGGCACCTAAGCAAGGTGAGGATCTTCCCCATTCCCAAAGCTGCTTGTAACTGAGGGCATTTGGGTTTTCACATTCCTAAACACCATTTGAAAATGTTGCTCATGAAGAAGATACCTAAATGACCAGTGATAATTCACATCAAATGCTGTCTAACAGTGTATTTGGCGAGCAGCAAAGGAGTAAAGCTGGGTTTCCTGTGGATTTATGAGTTACATCGTCTGCAATACTGGCTCTTTTCCTCTGCATCCTCCAAGCCGCCTTCCCTCACACCCTCATCGTCCACCTCCCTACCCACCAGCAGACCGGGCCGGGCTGGCTCGGAGCTGTGGACGTGCTGGTGAACCCGCCGGTCCTGCTGGCTGCAGGGCAGGTGACTGTGTGCTGGTTCACAGAGCTGCTGATTTGCTAAAACCTGTAGAAATTTGGGGTCCTTGCATGTCTTTCCCTCTCTCAAAAGTGATTTTGAAGTTCAGAAATTACTGTGGAGGGGTGGGAGTGACGGCAGTGCCACCATGCGAAGCGCCAGCAAACCAGCAGATTAAAATACTGGAAGTCTCTTGGCCAGTGTATAGTGTGTAGACAGTGTATAGGTGTGTGTGTCCCTCCATGCGTCTCTATATTAACTGCATTAGATGTGGCAAGTGCAGGAGTTTGAACTTCCCCCGCCCAGCAGTGACACTGGCACATGACAAGGCCTAGCAGGGGGGTTTGGAGATGACGCGGGTTTTTCCACGTAGCACGTTCAGTGAGGTCATGGCTCAGATCAACGGATTTGTTTTGCCGTCACAGCTGGCTTTGGCTGTCATTGCACCTGTGATAAGAGCAGTGGGTCTGAGCCACCCCTGGGTGCAATAATGTCACTGCCATCGCTGGTGTGGGCGGCAGGAGCCAGAGCAGGACACCTGGGGCTTTGAAGTGTCCTTGCAGGAACAGATTTAGCACGAGGGCCAAACGAATGCTCTGAAGGAAAGGAAGCTTTTCTGGTTCCCAGGCCTCTCCTCCGCCAGCTTGTTTGCTGTTGCCCTTCATTATTATTTTAGCTCCAGTGACTACACATGTGGGGCCCTTTTGGCTTTGAGGTTCTGCTTTGTTGGCATCTCAGGCCATTAATGAAAAGGTTGCGTAAAAAAAAACCAAAAATCCCTCATCAAGTGGGTTTAGCTGGTCGTAGAGCTGGTGCCAGATCCGAGGGTCGCTCATCTGCCGTGAAAGAGCCGGAGGGTGGGAGGCGAAGAGTTAAGAGCGAACGCTGGAGAAGGGAAAGATACGTATCATTAAATAAAAATGTGACCACCCATGATTACAAGTGTTGTAGTCCTCCTTTTAATAAGCACACACCGTACTTTCATTAACCCGGGCCTGCTTGAATAGCAGCCTGTCTGGCTGAGCGGGCAGCGATTTTGTAAAAGCCGTCCCTAATGACAAAGCCGGGGCCACCTACCATGAACTTTTCTCTGCGACTTTATTCTCCGGCAGTGCTCAAGTGTAAATAAACTTGTTTACTCCCATCAGGACGGTAATGATAATGAAGCCTTATTTGTTTCGCCACAACGGCAGAGTAATTTGTGCGGCGCTGAAGGGGAGCGGGGCTGGGAGTCGGTGCCCTTGGGCTTTCGGGTCCCTCCCCAGCCAGGGCTGAGGCCGTCGGGGCTTCCTCTGCTCCTGGCTCCCCATGCGTCTCGGCAGCCCCCGGCGAGGGCAAACACCCCCCTCCAAGTAGTAACAACACAGGGACGAGCGGAGGAGCCACAGCAGCCTCAGCGGCGGGTGACTAAGCACCAGGGGTGGGGAGTTATCTGGCCCGGCTCGTGAGTCACTATAGAAAGCGTACAGAACAGCGCAACCTGACGCGGGATGAGGTTTTTTTCCATTCAGGCTGGTGTCTTTGAAACATTAATGAATCACAGTGAAGACAGGGAGGGAAGGCAGGAGGAGAAGAGGAGTGTGAGATGGGAGGAAGGAGGCGCAGCCGGGGTGGCGCCGCGGTGGGAAGGCTGAGGGGAGCCGGCTGGGAGCTGCAACGGGACCTGGCGTCTCCAGGGCCAGGCTGTGTCCTGGCAGGGGTGGCTCAAGGTTACCCAAGGCTGCGACTTAAGACAGGACCCCTCACCCTCTAGCACTTGGGCATCGTGTCCTGTCTCTCCCTCACCTGGGGACTGGGGTTTGGGCAACTTCATAGGCCAAAACCCGACGCAGACAGAAAAGGGCCCCGTCATTTTTTGTACAGTTACTTTTCAGCTGATCATGTCCAGCTGAAGAAGCTGCATTGTGGAAAAGATTTGTTTTAAACAGTAAAACCAACAGCCTAAAGTTGGCTCTTGCAACTATTACGGGAACCAAGACTAGAGATGGGGCACCGCAGTGCTCTGTACCAGTAACAAGGCAGCCGATGCTTGTGTTTATTATTCTCAGCTTCCTGGAAAGCCACGCTTACTTGAAAAAAAAAAAACAGTCATTAAAAAAAAAAAAAGAATTGAAAGAAAACGCCAGCCCTGATAAAATGCCTGTTGGCAGGCTCCAGGAGAAACACAGCCAGCAGCCGGGCTGCTTCTGCCCCTGTGGGAGAGGCCAAAGGAGCCGCTTGCCCAAGCGGATGCTGCAGGGGAGGCATCTGATGGGGTCTGGGTCACGCTGAGGTGGGGACAGGGCTCAGGGATGGGGGTCTCAAGGCCACTACATGCAGAGGCACCCGCAGCGACGCACACAGGCCAGGCCACGTTTGCTATGGATGGAGGAGGACGTGATGGTGCTGAGCAACACACACATCTGTCTGCTCTTCATTTGTCTCAGCAGATCCAGCCCTCCCCATGGAGCGCTTGGCTCTTGGGCTAAATCTGCCCATGGGTTGGTAGCACCAGGCACGCAGGGATGGAGAACGTCTGTGCTGGTGTTTGCCAAATGCTGCTGTAGGGCGCTGGGAAATGTTTTTATCCCCAGATCTGGGTGCACCTGCTAGCAGAGCTGGCCTTCATGGCAGCATGTGGACATGGCTGCTGGGGACATCAGGGCTGGCCGGGGGACAGCAGCGGGTGCCCAGCCACCCTGCTGTGCCAAGTGCTGCGAGCCCAGGAGGTGCCCTGCCCGTTCCCTGACGCGGTCCTCGGCTGACAGCAGTCCCACAAGCTTTGGTGACACTCCTCCTCGGTGTCAGAGTGACCTGCAGCACAGAGGTGTAGGCAGAAGATCCCTCCAAGAGGCAGCCCATGACAAGGAGACCCGTCCCTGTTACCCCAGCTTTCCCTGTGCGCAGCCGACCGGCACAGCTGGGACTCCAGGGCAAAACCAAAACTGCCTGTCCGAGGCACTAGCGCTTTGCTCCTCTCTAGCACCTTCTCCAGGGACCACCCAGTGCTCCTCAGCACCATCCTGCGGGAAGCGGATTCGCGGGGAACTGCCGCGGCTGTTTCATGGCACACAGCAACACTGCACGAGCTCGAAACCTCTCCAAACTGTTTCCATGGGGACTGCGGAGCAGGCGGCTCCGCTGCCGGCACTGAGGGGCACCCAACCCGCCACAGGCGGGCTCTCCTGGCAGGTGACAGGAGCAGGGAAGGGGCGCAGGGAGCCCTCACTGGGGAAAGGCTGAGGAACATTACGTGTAAAACTGCCTGTGCCCAGTGATTCCTACAGATCACATCGCCAAACCCTCCTGAACAAGCACCTGCTCTGCCTCCTTTGGGAAATGCTGGTTCCTCAAACCTTCTTAATTTTTATGAACAAGGAAGTCCATGCCCGGGTGAGGAGCTTTGGATGTGAGCTGCTGGCTGGGACGGAGGAGCGTGTACCGATGCTGAGCACGACAGACATCTGTCTAGCTTTAAAACCACCCTCACGCTGCAAAGCTCACAACCCTGCTCTTCCACCAAGTGATAGCGCATCCTTACCGACGTCTTTCTCAACGCGCCTGAGCCAGCATGGCATAAACCTCGTGCCCCACCACCATGCACGCTCGCTCAGAAACAACAGTGTCACCGCAAAATCTCTGGCAGGGCTTCAAACGCCTCTGCCAGGACTTTCACCCCAGACCCGCCTGCTTCTGACCTCGCCTAGCGAGGAAAACCTGACAGGAACTGCAGCAAGGGGAAGTTCAGCCATCAAGCTCCTTCCAAAAGTCACCTTTGTTGCATAATTAAGGATGCAAATGTTCTCAGCCTGCATCTACACTCCAAAATTACAATGTCTTTGTGGATCTTCACTCTTCAGCCGTTTATCCAAAGCCAACGGTTTTTATGTCCTCATGTTGTCTGCGAGTAGGATTGAGTCAACCCAAAGCTGCAGCCTGGGATGTGTGTTGGCAACTCCAGTGCTATAAAAGAGATGCCAGAGCAGAAATCTGGCAGTCATGATCTTGGCTCCTAATATAGCAATGCACCCCAGCCTTGTTTCTATAAAGGTGAAGTAAGGATCGGGTAAATGTAATAGGGTATCTTAATCTTAGTATGGAAGAAAATACTTCCAGGCAAAAGCTGAAAATTGGATTTAGTCTCTGCAACCTGGAAAGACAAAATATTTCCATATATTAATGCCTTTGAACAACAGACCGCCTCACTCTAATATGGTTAAACTGCAGTTCCTGACTCAGTTTTGTTTCATCTGCTGAGTTGGAATTATATTTAAAAAAAAAATAATCCAGCCTGCTTTACAGGGAGGCTCGTCTTTCAGTTTCTAAACCAGAGCTAAATATGAGGAACACCACCAAGTAAATGAAAGACCAGACAGATTATTAGAAATGAGTATAACACACATAATGAGCATTCAGATCAATAAAAATCACACAGTGCAATTTAATTTTTTGGCTCTATTATAGATTATTGAGTTATTTGCATTTTGGAATTAATTGCCACTAATAAAGCAATAACAGTCTTGAAGATGTTTCTGTTGTTATCTTTAAAGGCTTGTAGCAGGACAAACAGCTGCGATTCTCAATTTATTCAAACAACACCCACTCAAGGATTTCTAAGCTTGTGCTTAAATACTGTCCTAAATGAGAGTCCTAAGGTTAAAAGTCAATTTGCTGGAATAAGAGATTGATCTCACTTCCCATACGTTGTTATGACCCTAAATCTCTCTGGGATGGAGCCATCAGACCCCGCGTGCTGATTCTCCCGCGGCATGGGCACCTCTGCCTCCAGCACGCTGGCACAGAGGCATCATCTGAGGAGATGTTTGCCGTTTCTGGGTTCTCTGTGAAAATCCAAGCCCATGTCACCCTTGCCCATGCAATGCAAACTCTGCCTGGAGAAAGGCAAGCACTCATTTTTGTCAGTGCCTTTCCCTTTCTTTTTTTTTGTTTTTCAGATAGCTCCTCTGCCAGGGCATGGAATGCTCGTAATTCATACTAAAACTGGTGGGAAAAAAGAAGAAAACCCCCAAATCTCATAGGACAAAATCTATAGCCCACCTTAAAGCCCATCTCCAGAATAAAAGCATCTTAAGCTAGTCAAGGAAACTATCCCCTTAAACCCCAAACCATGGTGGTCCCAAGTGGTCCCAGGTCAGACGTGGCCCCAACAACCCGGATTCAGCGCAGATAGGGATGGGGCTGGGCAGGGATGGTGCCTGCCCCTCTGCCAGCCCTGCTCACAGCAATCGGGAGAAAAAACCTCACCTTAAAGAGCTAAACGAAAACCTCTAGCAACACTCTGCAACAATCACATGAAAGACTAATTCCTGTGCGGTGGCCTTTTGGCACGAACCTGGGAGCAGGGTGTGAAATGTTTCGTGCCGCAGCGAAACATTCCTCCCCGCGCTCTCTGCCTCCTCCTTAGGCTGCTGCCAGTGAGAACAGGATATTTAAGTAGCTGTAACAAAGCTGTTTATATCCCAAAGTGTTCTTGAGTGCTCCTTTGCAGTAAGGAACTGAGCCCGTAGCCTCAGCATCAAAGACAACTTCGTAACAGCTTTTTAGTGGAAATAACCCTTATTTACAAGAAAGTTCTGCTGCTAAGCTAAGATGTAAAATAAAAGAAACAGATAGTATTCATAATGCACTATAAATGTTGCTTCCATACAAAGGTCTTTTTTTTTTTTTTTTTTACTTCTAAAAGCTGCAATTTCAGGTTGTAAATCATGGGGAAAATCTTGGACCATTGAAGTCAATGTGAGTAATTTCCTTACCAGCTTTATGAGTAACATTTTAGCTTATGAAAGCCTAGCAGATTTTTTGATCTAATTTCTTTTTCATCATATATTCTATTTGATTCCTTTTTGTACCTTGCTGTTGGACACTGCCAGCAGATTAAGGTCTTTTCTCTTCCAAGCTAATTTAACCCTGTCATAATGCCCAAGAACAGTGAAAACAACTCCCTTCCAATTTCTAAAAACAAAGAAAATGAACCCAGCTGTCTTATCCTTAAACCAAGCTTAGCAATGTTTGTTCTCTAAGTCTTCCTCATTTCTCTGCTAAAGCAGACAAAACTGGGGTTTAAACTGGGGTTTAATGTCACACCGCTCCTTCAAGGCAAGGAAAGGCTGACAGTGAGAGGGAAACCTCTCAGAATAGAATCAAGATTAGCAAAACAAGAACCACTGGCTGGGTGACACCTGTATGATTACGGTGAGAGCTAAGAGGCAAATTCAGTTTGCAGGCGGCCGTAATCCTGCTCTAGGACATCGGTCTGAAGCTCATTTTCTGTATTTCCTATAGGTAGTCGTGTCCTGAGAGAAGCTGCAATGTCCTGATCATGGCCCAGGACACGAAGAGTATGTCGAGATCACTTAAGCTGCTTCAGGGAAGGGATTTAAGTCTTAATAAATTAATATCTACAAAGGGTGCTTTCAATTTTTGGGCAGCATGCCCTGCAGAAACCATCGAGCAAGCACCTGCCCAAGCAGCCAGCAGACCTGACCTTCCTCCTTAGGGACCTTAAAAAGTTTGTGGGAATGTTATGCACTCGCTAAAAAGTTATTTTTCCTCCAAATCTTCATGGTCTCAATCTCTGCCATCCAGAGAAAAGAAACGTCAATGCTGTGGAGGGAATTAGTACCACACCACCACCACCAGTTCAGGCTTACTTCCCTGCTAAGCTCTGTCCCTTCCCTCTCTCCTTCCATTGAAGTCCGGGAGTGGAGTCATTATATTAGAAAATAATTAGATTTTGTTTTAATTTAGTTAGTGCAGGAAGGAATCCAGGAGTCACGCAGTGCTACCAGTTACACAGCAGAGGCTCCCCATGTCCAACCACACGTGGCACACGCTAAACCTGCTTTGAAGTGCCCAAGTATCATCCTCTTATCGTTTCAGTGCTACCCTGGAGTCTCATCCAAAGCAAGGAAATCCTCCAATCTCTTCTGGTTCCCGAGGGTTTGCAACCTGTGTCAGACAAGGAGGGAAAAGTTGGGCAAAGACTCGGACGAGAAGCTCTCCTAGGTAAAAAGCACCATCTAGAGGTGGACACCACTTCTGCAAGGGCTCCTCAAGGAAAGCTGCCTCCGCACGAGGATTCAGGAGCTCACGGAGGAGAAAAAGGCACCTCTGCAGAGGCGCCGAGGGCACCTCGGTCAGAACCGCAGCCTTTTGCTCTTGGGAATGAATATTCTGGAGGCCGCTGCAAAGCATCCTCCCTCCGCGGCCTGGAAGAGGAAGGAGGATCCAGCCCGGGGGAAACTTCCTCTGCTGGTAACTGTTTAGGCCGTTTTCGAGGGTCCTCGGCCTTTATGGAGCTCTGCAAAAGGGCTGCAGAGTGCTCAGGTCTGGCTTCCCGGCTGCAAACACCCCTGAGGCCACGGAGCAGTGCAAGGTGCAGAGATGAAGCTTGTCCCCGGGGGATTTGATAGGGTCTCCAGCAGCTTCTCCTGTAGCTCCTGGCCTTGCCACTCATACCTGCATCTCTTTGGGAAAACAGCCACCAAAATCTCAAAAAAAAAAAAAAAAAAAGCCTGAAATTCAACATCTTACCTGATTTTTAATGCAATTTTCTGTGTTGAGAAGAAAGATGTTGATTTATGATGGTTTTACTGTTCATGACTGACTAGGTTCTAGTATCTGTTAGTTATTGAAATAGTAAATAATTGATGTTTGCTTTATTATCACTATTAAAAATGCAGGAGAGCTATAAAAGCCAGCAAGTGCAGATGAAGAATATTGCACTTCCCATCCCACCCAGATACATGTGGGGGGGATATTCCTGCACTGATCTTGTTGCAGGAATAAACGATGTAAATAAACATGTACTTGCAAACTCACACATCAGAAGGTACTCCAGCACCTTATACTATTTTAATAAGTGATACAATTCCTTAGTGCCAATCCACCTCAGGAGCATCGGGGTCGGATCTTTTCCCAGGTGACAGCTTTATCTTCCAAGCGCCACAGCCGAGCAGCACACGCTGTGCCGCAGCAAGATTAAGAGTTACCAGGGCGACACTTTATATTGTAGGATCCTGTCAATGAACCTCCCCAAAAGCACATGACCTTTGCTGGAGCTGACGAGAGCACGGGGACATGATTTACCCCTGGCATCAAAGGAAGGCAATTGCGGATCCCCCTCGCCCTTTCTCTCCCTGGATCTTCCCTGCTATTGCTTGGGGCTTACGGCTACCTTCCAAGCGCGGGAGGTAGCAGTTTTCCCGGGGGAAGCTCCAGGCTGTGGCCGAAGGACCTTCTCTTCCACTTGCATAGCAGCTGTCTGGACACTTGCCCCCGTGTGGGGACTCTCAATGGGCTCCTGAGTTCAAGCTCTGCATCAGAAATGAATTGCCCGGATTTGGCACCTTTCAATCATTCCCTGTCCCAGAGAGCAGGTTCCTGCTCTAGCTGCATCCAGCCCTGCAGCTCCAGGCCCAGGAACCAACCACAGCGGATGTCCCTGGACAGAACACACTGAAGGAAAACCATACCCACCAGGCTGAGAAAGCCAACCAGCACCTAGAGAGAGTTTTACGGCGTATTTTCAAGAGATAAAAAGAGAGGTTCAGCAGCAGTTGTGTTTCCTACAAGACAAACATAAAAAAATATGTTCCCAGTTGCATGAAAGAATTAGTAAAATTGCCCGCAAGCGAAGATAAGCTGGCATGGCGTTTGGCAGGGTGTTTACAGTAAACCCCGGAAAGCTCATTTAAAGCAGTCACCCTGCTCACGTCAACGCAGTGTTACTCTGTGCAATATGTTGGATGTCAGCTTGCTATTTTTTGGGGGGCTTTTAGGATAGCAGTGCCGTAAGAGGTAGGAAAAGTCTCACAAGCCACAGGAACGCACTTCCCCCCAGATTCATAGCGCTTTCCCCCTTAAAAGAGCAGCGGGTGTTAAAGTCTCACTGGGAGACTTGTTTTTGACCACCAGGCCAAGAAAAAGCAAGTGCCTTTAGTAAATCTCAGCCTTTCAGTGACCTCTGACAGAGCAAATCTGCCAAGACTAAATTGGCAGACTTTTAGGCCAAAGCTAATGATTTATCTGTTGGTCGAGCTCAAATCCTGGAGGTTTTATTGAGATTAAAAGGACACTAACTCAGCAGAGAGCAAAGAAATGGCCAAAATGGCATCCCCGGCGCGGGGCTTGTCCCAGCCTTCAGCAGCTCCTTGGGGCAAGGGCGATTTGGGAAAGCTCATAAGGACCAGATGCCGAAGAGGAGCTGGGCAAAGCCCCCTTCCTGCGTGCACGGAAAGCAGCAAATCTCTGCAAAACTCCTAGCACCTGGGGACACTGAAACGTGCACATGCCCTCACGCAAAAGACGGACAGACAGAGACAGAGCCTGGTGGCACAAGAGATCTGGATGAGTCATTCCGCGGCTTTTTCTCTAATTTGGGAGACAGCACAGGGCACGATGCTTGTGCGGAGCCGATTCCCAGGCAGCCCATGGCAGGACTCCTGGATCCGGGATCCAGCCCTTATATGGTTCAAAATAAGTGTGTGGAGGATCAGGCCCGGCAGCCGATGTGGCTCTGCTGTGCCCGGGATGCTCTGCTGCTGCGCAGAGCTTTCTAGAGCTGCGATGGGAGCTTGGGGTTGGTAGCAGTCCAGTGACTTCTCCAGCCTAAAGGTGATAAAAAGTGATAAAAAAAACCAACAGGCACTGGACAATTTATGTTAATTTCAGCCCAGCCAGCACGCAGCAACGGCACATGGCGAATCACAAAGTGAATAAACACCTCCCGAGGAGTAGGGATAGCACGGGGAGGCAGGTTGAGTGAAGATCGGTTTGTCCCTGCGCAAAAAGGAGACGGGGACCAAACGGGGATCCCGGGCGGGGCCCCCGAGCAGCGTTTGGCCCCGCGGGGCTCGCTGCGCCCGCGCCCTCCAGCAGGGGGCGCCGCAGGGCAGC
>VZSV01000075.1:2630072-2690351 GCA_013398735.1 Nothocercus julius | reverse complement strand
GCCGGGAGCCGGCGCGTGGGAGCTCGCGCTCGCTCGCCCGCCGTTGGGCGCCTTGCAGGTCGCTGTGAAGCCAGGCGGGTTGCCCGTGTCAGAAGCCATCGGAAACACTTTTTAGGTCACCATTTAACTTCTAAGTTGATGGATCTTGTTTTTGGGACAGGTCAATTTATTCTCCTTCTGAAAGTATATGTAAGCATATCCAAAGCTTTAGAGGATGAAGTCGCATGCAAATCCCTCAATAATTAAATTTATCCATCTGTCAAAACCCAATGAAAAAGCAAAGAGGAAAAAAAAAAAACTACTTTATTCGTTTTTTGGGGGTGTAAATTTATATAAATGCACATATGCCTACCAATTCTTAAAGTTGCTTTGCTTTCTGAAATATGTCCTCCTAACTCTCCATAAAACTCTCTAAAAAAGCAATTTATGATGTTTTTAGTATCCAACTTAAAAACGTGTGAGCAGTCTCATCCTCAAATACATAGCTAGATAATACTTAAGTTTGGGTGTAAATTAAATCATAAGGTTTATTACTTCAGAATGGTTCTGTATGTAAACTACTTGGTTTACAATGAAAAAGATCTTCTCTAATGGCCAGTTTATCTCACTTGAGAAAGAAGTGATTTTCATTCACATCCAGAAAGAAAAAGATTTGCCCGAATACGGGCAAATAATTTGAATTTCGCTCTTGTGATAAAAGAAACAAGGAGGAAGAAGAAACTTGCTTGTGAAAATAGGTTTAGCTGGACTCTTTAAAAAGCATCTCTTGCATGCTTATTTAAAGTGTCACATAGAAATGATATGAATGTGGAGATTTAAATCAAGTGATGCTTGTGTGAGTGTCTGTTGCAGCTGCAATAACAATTAGATTTATTCATATTTTCCACATATCATCCAGTCGCCTTATATGTCCATCTTTGTCTTCTGCACCGTCCCTGTGCTCACTAAAGCCTTGGGCAGCATTAAATAGAAATATCTGTTTGCAGCTGTAATTAAACTGAACCAAGCAAGCTCTTGCAGGGAGCTTGTTGTACAGAAAATTTTCACTGGTCCTGGGTGCGGAGGGATAAACTCAGTAGATCTGTTGTGTCTTTGGTTATTCTAACTGTGCGGTGTGACAGCACTTGTGCAAAAACTCAGGGAGCTGAGTGGCAGCAGAAAACCCCCTTTGTTTTTGGGGGGGGGGAGTGGGTGTTGTAAAAAAGGGCCATGGCTCATCCTCTCCTTTGAAATCAAGCAGAAGTTTTTCAATATCCCATTCCCATGTCTGGTCGATGGGACTGTGTGCTCCAGAGAAGAAGAAATCGTCATCTTGCCAAATTAGCATTTAATACCCATGTGGCACATGCATTTTTAGTACCAGTTTCCAGCCAGCTAAGCCTCAGTGTCAGAGTGTCCCTCTAAATAAGCTGTAGGATCAGTAAATAGCACTGGCTGGAAAGTGCTGGAGCCTGGAGTCCTGTCTTTATTCCCTGAGCAAGTACAGCTTGGATGGCCATGTACTTTCTTTTCCCTCCCTTGCCCTTCTAAAATTTCCTCCTGCTCGCCAGTAGGAAGCATCTGAAGGATGAGAGAATAGGACTAGGACTTCAGTTCTAGTTGAACTTTATTGGGATTTTGTTGTTGTTGTTTTGGTAGGTGGGCGGGGTTGATGTGGATGAGAAACTGATCTTTCCAAGCTAATCCCTTTGAGGAGACTCCAGTGCAAAGGAAACGTGGATGCAACAATACAGGCCACCTTTCACAACATGGAAATTTGTCAACTTCTGGCCTCCTGAGCTTTGTGCAGGTGGTTTATATACCCTTTCATCATGCTTGGAAATGGGACCAGTTGTCCTCTGCAGTAAAACCAGTTGTCCTCTGCAGTATGTTTAAATGTCAGTAACTGGAGGGCTGCATGGGTGGCTCTCTGCCATCCAGTCTATACAACGTCTGCCCTGGTGGAATGAATTCCTCTGGAAATGTTACACAGCTGGCCAAGTTCTGCAGCCCCTTATGGTAATCATTAGGATGCTGTATTTAACTCAGGCTCTTGGATCCCGTGTGCTTTCCAAATCCAGTGGATGACATCTAGGTAACTTTTCAAAGCCTGATTCTGCAATTAGGCTTTAGACCTTGGAGGATGGGGACTGAAGTTCATAGTCTTAAGATAGACATGAATATCCCAAGTCTTTCAGAGCTCCATGACCTTGTTAGTCCAGCGTACAGACTCATTGTATAGATTTCTTTCCATCCCTATGCCAAGACTTATGCATTGTGAAGCTCAACATATGCATGCATATATGCACTTTTTTGTCAGTTTATGAAATTTGTATGTTTACCAGGAAGATAAAAAATACCCAGATCACTTCATGCTTTACATCAGAGTTCTTTACCACCTTTGGAATCCTTTAGGGATTGGTCCTTTACAAGTCCTACTTTTTTTTTTGTTTTTGTCTTTTGGCCCTTTGTTTTTGTCTTTTGGCCCTTTTGCCAAGTCTCCTGGTCTTGGCAGCAGCCTGCCCATTCTTCTTAGATACTCTGTTCCCTTTAAAAGCAGGGCCTGGCACTTTTCTTCTGCCCTTCTTGCCTTGTGTTTTTCCATTGTGTCAGTGAGCAAGACTGTTGCCTCAGATTTGTTAAAGGTCAGCGGCTCCTGCGTGACGATACAAGACGCTCCTCTCCACTGTGCTCTGCGGAAGGCTCTTGCATAGTTGGTAGTGCTGTTGCAGACCTGTAGATACGATTTGTCTTTTGCTGTAAAATGGGAGTTTTCATGAATGCCCAAATATCAGCTTAATCATATAGCAACAGCTACAAGTGCAAATAGAGATGAATGCGTGTATTGTAGAGAAGAAAAAACAGCCAATACAACAAAGCAACTACAAGCAGCTTCCTCATAGTTGCTTTCATTTTGCTCCTATTATTTAAAAAAAAAAAAAAAAAAACTATTAAATATCACATTGGCGTTGAGTGCCCCGCTGTATCTTAGTTAATATCTGAGTTGGGGCGGGTTGGTTGTGGTTAGTAGATTGTGTCCATGGGGAGGAAGCTGTTAAGGACAGCTTGGGAGGAAACTCTGCTCTTCCCAGTTCTGAGTCTGTGCAGGGCAAATGCCCGGGGAGGGCTTGTTTTCTGGAGCTGCAAATTTCCCCTTCGTGTGCGAGGTAGCACCAGGGATTAAAGCGCTTAGATTCTGTGATGTTCTTTTGGAGAGCAGGAGAGTCAGTTGTCTTGGTCTAAGTTAGATCTCAATGTTCTGTCTTGTGACCTTGCTTTTGCTGTTGTGCACAGTTATTCGGTGCTCTATCTAGTATGTCAGTGTACTTGCACATTTAGGTGACTTCGGACTCTGTTTTGTCTGGTCCTCAGTTCCTTGTTACATTTCCACAGCTTGTTAAGGAAAAGGTGGGTAGGTCCTATCCTTCCTCTCATCAGTGCTGCTCCCGAGTCACTTATAAAAGCCATATAAACTACCTAGTATTTCCCCCCTCTCATCCATAATGGCACAAAGTTATACACAGTTCAATTTCTGAAGGTGAAATGAGGAGTTGCTGCTGTGTCTTTTGGGTAGCAGGCAGGAACAGCCTGGGTGTGGACAGCAAAGCAGTATCCAAATATTAGAGGAACCTGGGCTGGAAAGGAGCTGTGGACGTTTGTCGTTCACCATCTAGGCAGATGAACATCCTCGGGTGCTAGAGTGTGAAACTGGCTGAAAGTTGGCACTGAACGCGCTAACGAAGAGAAGCAGGTCGTGTTCATGCGGCAAAGCAAGAGCCAGAATTCACGAGCATCTCAAGTATGATTTAAACCATGTAGATCTGAGCCTTGACAAGAGGAGCCATATGCATTTATAATGTTCTTGCTGTGCATATGGATAACTTTTGTACAGAGCATCTGAATTGGTTTTGCTTCGGTATTTAACTAGTTTAATAAGGCACAAAATGAAATCTCAGCCTAAAAATCTGCTTCAACAACAAGGTATTACAGGTTGTATATGGGGAGGTCCTAGAGCAGTTTTGTTTATTGAAATGATAGAATATTTTAATTTATTGCTCTTTCAGATTTTTATTAATTAAAACTTTTAAGTTGTTAGGCATTCAAGTGTGATTTTTTTTGTTTCTTCAAAACTAAAAGGTGCTATTTCTCTTTAGCGAATAATTGATGCTCTAGAAGAAGAAAAGCAGTTCCTGACCATGTCAATCACAGATTACCTGAAGGACTACCAAGAACTACTGCAAGTGAAAGCTGGCCTCATTCTTGAAATTGAAACTTACAGGTAAGAATTTCAATCCTACTAAGCTGCCTAGTGATAGGAAATTTAAAATCACTTTTAACAGACATGGGAACCTGAGTTCATCCTTTTCCAGCAGTTTAAAATGTGGACAGCTACTCAGCTAATCTTAGGGTTTCAGATCAAGATTCTGTCTTGTTTATTCCAACAGAAGGAATGGACTCCTAATATCACTTCTTAGCTTTTTCTTGGCTTGTTCTGTGACTTTGGGTCACCAAAACATCCTGTGTTTGACTGTGCTGTCTGTGAAAGGAAGATACATCCTTTCAAAAGGCTGTTAATATAGGATGGTTCTCAGAGGTCTCTGGGGAGACTGTAAGAAACTGTAAAATACCCTTATTCTAACATGTTAGAGAAGCCAGCGTTGTCCATAAAATCCTTTTAACTTTGCACAAGTATGTTGGTACTCAAGAAACCTTTTTTGCCCTGGTCAAGTTGATATCAAATAGATATAAATTGTTGATAAAATATTTGAATACAAATTGAGGGACCACTGTCTCTAGACTGTAATCAAAAGAACATGAGCTAGTGTAGCTGCCATCTGTCAACTTAAAGGCCACATTTCATTGTTTGAATGTGTTGCTTAGTGTCCACTTGTGGCACTGATAAGTAGTGGGTTCCCCATTCTTGTTTTAATTCAGCTGTAAAATGATGGGACGATAACAGCAAAGTCTATTTGATAAATCCTAGCTTTTTCCATCCTTGGTTTGTTACAAAAACACATCTAGGTTTAATATGTCAACGTACATCTCTGCTAGTTAATCCTCAGTACTGTATATCTCTCCAGCCACTTGGTAGTTGTGTGGTTGAAAAGCCAGAGTAATTCTGCTATCTGGAGAATGAGGATATATCACTTGGCACCTGGCATAAGAGTGACTCAGCAGAGGAAAAATAGGGAAAGAGCTTATGGATTAGAGAAGGATACTGCCTTTATTGTAAAGATTATGTTTTTTTTACAGCTAGCGCAATATTTTCCATAAATGTCACAGAAATAATACAGAGAAGTGCAGTTCTTACTGAGCAAAACAATAATCTGCAAAAAATGTAATGTCAGTCTGCTTTCATGTTCTTTGTAAGGAGTGTGTCCAGATATTCGTTATCTTGTTTATGTAGTGTGCGTTTTTCATATTCAACCTGTATAAACACATGTTGTGGCTACAAGTTCTGTATGATACGTCCTTCTGTGCACTGTAAATACTGTGTAGTGTTGTTAGGAACCGATAAGCACCTAAGCATAATTCAGGCAGTGCCATCGTTATGTGTCAAGTGCAGAGAAGAAAGTGATACACTGAAATAGATGAAGTTTAATTGTAGTTGTACTACTGGAAATGTGAGGAGTTTGAAAGAGCAACTTATGAGCAAGCTGGTGATAGACTAATGAGCAAAGCCTGTCAGTAATGCATCAAAGAGCAAAGAGGGTCCCTGCAAAATGCCCAGAGTTGTGTTAGGATGTGCAGACTGTGAAGTTAAAAGCATGATATTTAAGGATACATATCATGACCTAAATATAGAATTTCTAATGGCCAGTGTGCTTAAATATATATGCTTTGTTCATAATGGGAGTACCATTTAAGAAATCGAATGACATGTGCCAAGGAAGGTCCTAAAGATTTGGACTTTTCAGATTCAAGTTGCTGTGAAGTTTGACAGAGCTCTGTGGTATTTGGTTGATTTTAATAAAGAGTTCAATTCTGTGTAAAGAAACTTGCTAAGTTGAGTTGAAGAGTTAGGAAAGAGTGAGTCTGGCTACTGGAAGGGAAGAAATCGGAAACTGTCTAGGACGAGTCATCTGTGGTGAACTGATGAGTAGCAGCACCTGATGGTTTAGTGGGATCCCTCTGATCGACTGTGGGTGTCTCTAGTGGAAGAAACAGAGGCTGGAAGAGGCAGCCAACAGTGATCCTTATGTACATGTGTTAATTGTTACCTTTGCTAGAACATATGATAATTCTAAAATTATTCCTAGCTCTCGTGTTGACTTTTTATGTTGTCATTTAACCTTTCCCTTAGTTTATTCATCTGTAAAATGGGATTACACACTTCCACAGTTTTATAATTGCTTTGACTGTTGGTATTCACCCAGAAGCAGGAATAACGATACTCAGATATTTAGTTGTTTTGACACATTCATAGCTAATAAGTGAAACATGAGTGGTTCTGTTCTTTAAAAACTTGTTAGCCAGATCAATGCTGGAGCTTCTCCAGAGGCCATATTCCTGATTATCTATAGCACTGTTGGTTGGTCTAAGGATTCCCAGCCCTTCTTGATGAGAAGGGAACAATTTGGCATCACTTGCAGTATGTGTGCACTGTCTGATTAAGATACTTCCTGAACCTGTAGGATTTCTTCATCTGTTTTGAGAATGCAATTTGCCAGTATAACTGATTGCCCTGGCAAGGCAGACTTGAGTGGACAAATGAGCATCCACCCACTGTAGAAAGTCTAGAGATGAAAACAAGGAAGTGGCTCTTCCTACATGTCAGAAAACAGTCTCTGTAATGCCTGCAAAAAGAGTGATTTTAAAATCTCAGAAGCTAAAAAATGTTTGTTTTGATTTCCCACCACCACTCACACATACACATAGACATTCATATGTTTTTCCTTCTTTCCTTCTCATTCCCTCTTCAGTTAGAAGGCAAATGCCTTCCCTACTGGGTAATCTTTATTAACACTACTACGGGAGGGGGAGAGTATGGATCCAGTTAGCAAGCTGTTTAGTAAGAGAGTTCTGCACTCTTATGTTCTCTTTTGTATCCAGTTTTATCTGCCAGGCTTTTTCATCCGTGATAACCAGGATATGTGGAGCCAGCTTCAGTTCATCTTCTGTTGCTTGTGCTTGTAGGGAGCCAGTGGTGCCTGTACACACTCCAGTTCAGCATCCAGAACTTGTGTTGAGCAGTTTCCATGAGGGCCTTGGCACCTCTTCTCCTCCTGGCATTGCAGGCTAAGGATGTGGTGTCTGGCCAGCTTCTTTCCGTGGAGCTTCCTTTGTATCTCCCACCCTGTATTTTCCCTTTGTTTTAAAACTCCTACAGGTCCTGATGTAAGGCTAGTTTCTTCCACTAGTAAATGTTGCTCCGGAACTGGCAAGAGGGATCGTTATTGCGAGGAACACCCTTCCCAAGGGCCAGGCAAACTTCCTCTCTAATTCTGCCCTCCCTTCCTGCTTTGGAGCTGAGAGTCACTCAGGAAGTGTATAATATGTCTTATGTGGTTTTATGAAGTTGTTCCTTGGAGAAGCCCTCATTGCAATCCCCTTTCTCCAGTCCTGAAGTAAATAGTTATTAAGAACCTTGCTGTTTTGTACTGCGATGTTGGAAGCCTGCAAAACCACAAAAACTCAAACTATGCATTTTTTTTCTTTCCAAAAAGAAACGGTGAGCTATCGACCATTAAGACTCTCAGAAGTAGGTGGAGAATCTGCCTAAGATCAGCATTATCATTAAGCCTTTTCCCCCAACTACCAGAGTTTCCTTATCTTCCAATGTCCGGGGATGCCTAGAGCCTCTGTCTTAGGATAAATATTTTTCTTTATAGAAAATTATAGAAATATTTTCTATATTTCTTAGGATAAATATTAGGATAAATATATATTGTTGTTCAAAAGTAAAAGGTTTTACCTTGAAATCTTAGTGTCACACAAGTATTCTAGGTTACTGCCCTGTATTTTGAAGCAGCTGCTTCCCAGAACCTACAAAGCATCTTTTTGACCTTGGGCATTTTCAAGACCTCTTGCTATAGCTATAGTCAGCCCCTCTTTCTAATCTTCCATAGGTTGGTTTCCTTCACCAATGCTTATCCTAAACTTTTCCGCTTGTGTTCCTCTCAAGAAATTATCACCAGCATTTAGGCCCCCTCAGCTACTTACTGCAGTTTTTGCAGTTTTACTTTTTCCTGTTTATACTTGTGCCATCCAATATCTCAGAATTCCTGTCTTCCTTTTCTTTCTTGGAGAACATTCAGCATCTCTTATGTCAAGGAATCTGATTGTGTGGTTACCTGCGTTCGTTCACACACTTCTTGTCCTCCCATGCCATCCCCAAGAAAAGATATGTTGCAGTAGCCTTTCTCCTTAAAAGTGCTTTAAGGTTTTAGGTTTCTGTAACTGAGACGGAACAGGTCACTGTTATACATGAATGATCATGGTAACATTTGCACTATATCCTTTTGGTTTTGATAACTTCTCTCTCCCCATCCCAAGCAGTTTATCTCATCCACCCGCTCTTGGGGCCTGTCAAGTTCTAGTGGCTTCTATTATCACGCAGCAGGCAGAGGGGTTCCAGGCTGACTACACGGTAGCTGCTAGCACTAGATAAATGACTCTAATAATAAGCTGAATTAATGGTGCAGTTGGATTTTCTTTTCTGGCAACACTTAAACTAAGCCTTAGCAGCCTTAGCACAGTGTGGGTGTTTGCCACTTGGGATCTGATTTTTGAACAGTGTCTGACATGGGTTCTGTACAAGAGAGTGGTGCTTGGAGAAATGTTTTTTTATATTGGTCTGAATACTTAAGAGTTCATACAGACTGATATCATATTCCACAGGTGCTTTAAAGGCACAGTACAAACAGTTCTTACCGTGAGGACCTTATGCTTAAATAAAAAGGATTAGAAAAGGACATAGAGGATCAGAGAAGTAAAATGACTTGCTTAAAATGAATCTTTAAAAGCTACTGTCAAACCAGGAACTGAACCTGAGTTTGCTGGTTTCCAGGCTAGTGCTCAGTACATTGCACTACAGTTTCTTAGGCTAATTGATCAAGCCAAATTTAGTTTAACATTTTCTTGTTCACATTATAAGGCTGCAGAAATACATTATGAAAGGGGTGTTATAAAACACCATCATTGTCCAATTTTATAGAGACTTCATGATGTTTTGCCTTTTGTTTTCAAGTACAACATGTTTTCAGTAGTAATATTTCAGATCCAGCTTTTCTGTCTGCTATTGCCCTTTGCCATATTCAGTTACCTCTTGGAACTTATTTTTAGTGACTTCATACGTTGCTCCAGCAACTGAACAACTGTTGTTTTAACAGCAGCCAAAAATCCTTAGTCAAACTACCCACATTCCCAGTTTCCTTCATCATGGTTAACACTTTCAGAGCCAGCGCCTTGATATGTTTCTCTAACATCAGCATCAGCCTCTCTAGCACCTGCCCATCGAGTCATTTGCTTGACACATCACCAGATGGGATATTTGGTCTTGGGAATGTTCTTTAGGTATGTTGAAGTGATCTCATTCCAGCCAAGCTTCTCTTAACTGGGACCAAGTCAAGTAGCTTATATTTTGATTTTGGCCTGATAAAGCTTATCTTAAGTTTGAATTTGACTAATAAAATGAAGGTATAAGTATTCATCCAAGCCTGCACCAACTGGGAAAGTGAGCTGTTAACACATTAGGTAATTCTAACCTGTCTTTTCTTCTGAATCTAGGCAAATTCATGGTTGCGAAGAAGACTTTGTTTGCTGATGTGGTATTGTCCTAGTGAATCCCCATGTAGTCAGAAGCCAAAAGGAGTGTGAAATGTCCCAAGTGATCAGTCGTGTAAAATATGAAATCTACAGTTGACATATAAAATGTCTGTGGTGTTCGTTTTCACAGAAATGCCCAGGAAACATGTTTACCCCACAGTCTTAAACTGCTTTCAGCTCCCCACTAGGGAGTTGGAAGCCTCACTTATCATAATCCTCCAGCCTCGCTCAGGACAACTTTTGTGTTGTGGCTGTGTGTTATCATTGCAAAACATCTGGCATTTCCAAAACTGGAGTCGATGAAACAGTTACCTTGCTAGCAGAACTGAGTATAAAAACACCAAGGTTTCTGTACTGGTTATAGCAGTCAGTTGCGTATTTAAAGATCCTGTCATGGAATTTCTAGTCTATTGCACCAAAAATGGTGCAGGTTGGGGGAAGAACATAGCTCTCACCCCTAGAAAAGTTCCCTTGAAGCTGAACATACTGTATGTTGGGTAAAGCAAGCATATGGACACCAGGAAAGAAGAATGCACACAGAAAATTTAACCAAAAATTTGAGATTCAGGCTATTGGATCACTGTGCCTAGAAACTGTAGGAGTGAATAAGATACCACTCTGGGATCTACCTTCTGTATCTGCTGTGTAGAAGTCAACAGCTGAATTTTGCATGGTACATGGGTACCTTTTTCCCCAAAGTGAAGGTGAATAGATGAGTGTCCTGCCCGTTTCTGCAGAGCTGCGGCTGAGCCAGCCTGATGTCTTGGTCATTAACACAAGAGAGCTTTGACCAGGCAGTGCTGTGGCAGTGGTGGCTTCCTGGAACTACGGAGCTGTTATGGAGAAACTACAGGAAAATATGAATGGAAGGCTGAAGAACAGAGGGGAAAACAGAGATATCCAATAAAAACCCAAGCAGTGGCTGTTGCAAAGAATTTTCTTCATGGTTTGTTGTAAAATATGTTGCCTAGATTTCAGCTCAAATGAGCACTGAGAGTAGTGACTTTGGTGAAAGTGTTTTTCTCCAGCACAGGCCAGTGGGTTTGGCAGCAGAAGTTAATACTTTCCTCCAATGTTTATTCGAAAATGTTATAGGGTAGAACTAGGAATCCTGTCACAGGATTGTGTAACAATTCCCTAATATACTGCATTGCAACAACACTTTTTACTTTATTAATAGCAGAAAAGCCACTGACCGTTCCTTTGTTAAGATTTACTCATTTTTGCCTTTTCTTTATAAAAACCTCTCCATGTGTTTTCCTGAGAGAACTTTCCTGAATCATTGTTAAGTTTTGTTTGGCTTGGTTTTCTCCTGACTGTCACAAGATCACGATTCTGGAAAAACTTGCTAGTTTATGTAGTTCAATAGCACAAATTCATGGCCTTGTCAGTATCAGGAAGCAGCATATTGACTAATCTGGAAGATTTTCTGTACTGTTTCTGCTGCTATAACCTACTGTACGCTTAGTATACTCTTTGCAGGACCTAAACTTGGAAAACTTGAGTCTGAAATGTGCTGAGGATTTCACACTCCCATTAATAAAACTAAGGGATAATAAAAGCACTCAGGATGAGTCCCAACTGCATATTATTGTTTCAGTTTTAAAACATACAAATCATGACTGCTCTTCCCGTTATTTTAATTGAATGCTTTTCATGTGTTTTGCAGAGCTTTGTTAGAAGGGGAATGCAACCCATGGATTATTACATGGACAGAGGAGCATTTAAGGAAAATCCCTCAAGGTAAAAAATGAACATAAAAAGATGAATGTTAAATGAAATTGAACTGGAATTCTGAATTGAACTGGCAACTGGAAACTACTGTGCTGTAGCATTTCTGAAGCATACTTTTTTCTTTTTTTCTTTTTTTTTAACCATTGTACTACAATTTGGAAGTTGAATTGTTTTTGAGTTTTAGTATTTTTAAGCTAAGATAGTACTATACTGTATGAGAGAAGTTTAGAAATCATTACTCGGGTGGAGGACATAAGTAGGGAGTGATGTTTCATAGCTCTTCTATTGTAAGAACCTGGGGAAATCTTAGGAAAGCTTCAAGCTATATGGCAAGAGGTATTTAGTAGAAAACGTGGTTAAAACCATGGCATTCATTGCCATAAGACGTTGCGAGTATTAAAAATTTACATGGGTTTAAAGAGAAAATTTAAGAGAGTAACGAAAGAAAGTTCAAAGACTTATTCAACATTAAGATACCATTTCTGTCTTAGGAGCTGCAAATCTCTGGAGGCTGTGAGAGTATACCAGGGAAGTATCGCTATTTACTTTCCCTGTTCTTATACTCTTCCATACTTATCTATTGCTAGTCACTGTAATCAGGATACAAGATGAGATGGACATTAATCTGACTGCTATGGTGATTCTCACTAGAATAGCATTAGGCTGGATAATACCCTTGAGTAAAGCAGTGTGTGATCTTAAAATCATCAGACTGTCATAGACTGTAGCTCTGGGAGAAATCCAAAGGCTGAGTACTAATAAATGAAACAGGGTCAGGGCTGAAGCGCTCACTGCTGTTAAATTGTTAGCACTGACTCGGGCAAAGTTTTGGTCTAGACCAGCAGTTCTGTTGCAGACAATGCTGAGGTGTGATCAGTAGTTACCAGATCAAAAAGCACCCCTCAAAGTCAGTGTAGATATGGGCCTCTTTGAGGAGTAAGAGATTTGTGTTGTGCAGTGCTAGTTGGTCCTGGAGTCAAGGAATGATTCCTGGTTCATGTGATTAACTTGTCTAGGTATAGCCTAAGAGGTTCTTTGTTCCTCTCCTTTGTTTTATCTTGTGGCTATGAGGAGTTGTCTTTTCAATTTCCAGCATATGGTGCTAGGTATTTTTCACATCCAAGGTGCGTTAATTCTCAGTAGGAACTAAGAAACTTCAGGCAGCTTTGACTAGAGAAGCTGAAAACCAACCAGGGCTAGGACATTTAGCCATACAGTATTTAATACTAAGTTGTAAATGTAAATGAATGTTAATAGAAATGTGAAAGGTGTAATTCTTAAGTAAATACCATAATAGCTAGTAGCTCACAATGGGTTAAAATTAAGAAGTATTTGCTACTTACTAAAAAGCTTTGCTTTTTGTTTTAATGTAATTCATGCACAGGTTTAATTATCATGTAAATCCTACGGAAATACTTATCCAAAGCTTTACTGAAAATGAAGAGACAGTGTTTCTTTCAAAATCTTAGTCTAAAATAATATCTCTTAATTCCTTCTGTTCTTTATGTAAGTTACTATATATTATTTTTAGTTACAAGCCATTATTTTAACTTTTGCTCATCTATATTCTGTTTGCAGATATTATAAACACATCATATAACTACACTGATATTTATTCTACTTACCAAGAACGGAATAAAAATAAAGCCCTTCCAGCTATCAGAAGCACTGATACAAGACACAGAATACCAATGACAAATATTAGCAGCTCTGCGCTTTATTCAGCTCAATCAACACACGCTGGATCACAGACAGCAGGTACTGGGAAGTCTTTTGGAAGAGATGTGCTCAGTTCAACATATCGTCCATCCACAACTGTTAAAAAGGATGAAAGGATTGTGACAGACCACAGAGAAATGAGAACATATACTCCAGCCTTCAGTAGCTGGAAAACCACTGAAATGCAGCAAAAAAGATATCCAGAAACAAAGAAAACTGAAGTTACAACCTCATCCACTGTATCTTTTTCAAAAGAATCAGCACACACTGAAAAATCAAACAAGGACCACAAAGTTGATACAAGGCCAGGAACTGCTGAAAATATAAGCACAAAACCAAGCTTCGCCAAATCATCTAAGTATGAAGAAACCATAACTGAAACTCAGACCTCACTAAAAGAAAAAAAAGGAGGCAGTAAACCAGCTGAAGAAAAAAAGATTCTCTTGAAAGAAGAAGGTAAACTAGAAAAACATACAGAGGAAGAGAAAGATAGTGTACTGGAGAAAAAGAAAATGGTCGAGAAACCTGTTATGGAAAACAGAAGTGTTAATTTTGGGAAGAGGACTGAGGGTAAAACAGGCATAGAGCAGAAAAAATATGTTCATGAGGAAGTGATTAGCCAGAAGGTAACAGGGAGTGATATTCCTAATGCAAGAACTTTGAAAAGTGAATCAACCAGAAAGGACACAAATGTGACCTGGGAATCGAGAAATCGAGAAGCCACTGAGATGTCCATCAGTTCTGACAAAGTATCTCCAAGTAAGAAAGACATAAGGTTGCAAGGTTTTAAAACTTCTGTAGAAAGAGAAACTGTTGAGCATCTAACTAAGCCTGCTGAAATGCACAAAGTGACTGTTTCAGAAGCAGAATCCAGTCTGAAAGACGAAGAGAGAATTAGCGACAGACTTAAAAAAACGGGATCTCTTTCTACAGAAAACATAGCAGAAAATATTGTTGCTGACATTCTGAAAACTTTTACTCCATCTTCTAGTTCGGAAGCATCATCGGACGCAAAAGTGACTTACTTCAGTAAGAAAGAACAGCCAGATGCTGGGAAAATAAAGACTGAGATCACAGTAGAGTCTCAAGTTCAAGAAAACATAGACATTTCTGATCGGGTTGATCTCGAAGGTCTATCAAGCCAAGATATTAAAAAAGTGGTTTTAGAGGGTGTTGAAGGAATGCCTTCAAAAGAGGACATAGAAGATATAGTACATCATGGCCTGAAAGGAAGTGAGAGTGGAAAGAGTGTGACTGTTAATGTTGAGATTGTAGAGGAGCCACTAGATTATGTCACTGATGAAAGGACTGATTTTTCCACACCGTTTGAAGTAGAGGAAGTGGAAGATACATTCCCTGAAACACAGAGGCATTATGGTGATGAGGAAGAACAAATCACAACGTCTACATACGACGATCTTAAAAAGAAGAAACAGCGCCATGGGAGTTACACTCATGTGGAAGAAGTAACTGAAGAAGATGACTCACCTATTGAACAGAAATATTTTGTATCTATTCCTGATGATCACCCTGTTGTTCATGAAAAAGGTGATGATTCACTATATGGCCAAATTCATATAGAAGAAGAATCAACTATTAAGTATTCTTGGCAAGATGAATTTTTGCAAGGTACACAAGGTAAGAGAGATGAAGGTGCAAGCTCTCCAGATGTAACATATCAAGTGGTAGGAGAGGAAGCAAGTGCCCATATTTTAAAAGAAGAGCTTCCAAAAGCTGGAACAACCCATGTTGAATCTGTTGTTATTGAAAAAGAAATTAAAATACCTCATGAATTTCAGACTTCAATAAAGGGTCTTTTATCAAAGGAAACTAAGGATCCTAAGCATCAACTGAAAGAAGCTTTGGGACAGTTGGAGGGCAGTCTCCCAGAAAGTGTGAAAGAGGAACTGTCTGCATTAACAAAAGAAAATCAAGCTGACTCCAGTAGCTTAGAATTTGATATCAAGAAAGTTGATCAAACAGAGGATGGTGGCTCGGTGACTATTGTTGCTGAAGTCAATTTGTCACAGACCCTTAATACTGATGAGTTTGATGTAGCTCAGCTTGATGAAGTAATTGCAGGTGAGAAGAAGGTACCATTCCATTCCTTGAAAAAAGAGAGATCAGAGAGAGTTGTTGATGGTAAAAGCAGTATAGAAATAGATGTTTCTTCAGGCAGTGATAAATACACTCCTCTGGCTAATCAAGAAGTCTATAGCTCATCCACAATGAGAAGGAGTGGTGGCACAGGCTATCATGCCACTGAACAAGTTATCTATGACGGTTCAGTTGTGGAAACTGCAGATTTTGGAGTCTCTCACTCACCAGAAACAACCGATACGAGCAAATCTATAAGGCAAATTAAGATCAGTCCAGCAGAAGTACAGACAATTGAGCAGATTGTATATGAAAGGCCTGGTTCTGAAACTATAGAGCTTAGGGGTTCAGAAGATGTTGTTCATAAAGAAGGATCATCGGAAATGAGCAGGTCTGTCAGGCATTTTAAATTGGGTCCTAGAGAAATCCAAACTACAGAAGAAATAATTTTTAGAGGCCCTGTTACTACAACTGAAGAAGAAATAGAATCTGGAAATCTTTCTCAGCAGAAGTTTTCAACAGACTTTAACAGGTCCACAAGACATGTCACAGTAGGATCAAGGCAAGTAACTGAAGAAGTCACTTTTGAAGAGCCTGTTTCAGACTTTCTGGAGCTCAATAGCTCAGGGAGCCTTTCTCAGACAGAAGGGTCTGTGGATGTCAGTAGATCAATAAGACACTTCAGATTAGGTCCAAAAGAGGTTCATACTGAGCAAGTTATCTCTGAGGGACCAATCTCTAGTAAAGCGGAACTTAGTGATATTGGAGACTTTTCCCAGACAGAAAGTTCAGTAAGGCACATCCAGTTAGGTCCCAACGAGTTTATGACAACTGAACAGATTGTCTACCAGGTGCCGGTTTCAGAGCAAATAGAAATCAGTGAATCAGGAGACCAGATTCTTTCGGAAGGTTCAGTCAGGCACATTAGACGAGGTCAAAGGGGAGTTAAAACTACTGAAAAAATCATTTATCAAAGCTCCCTTTCTGAAACTTCAGAGCTCTTTAACAAAGGAAAACATCTTTCTGAGAACGAAGAAAGCTCAGATATTAATAGATCCTTGAGGCGCATTAAAATAAGTCCTGTAGAAACTCACACTGAGCAAGTGATCTTTAGAGAACCTGTTTCAGAAACGTTGGAAGATCTTTCACAAACACAAGAGTCATCTGAGAGCAGTAGATCAGTAAAGCACATTCAGTTAGGATCCAAGGAAACATCTTTCACTTTTCAAATGGATGTTTCCAACATGGGTGGAGTATCTACGGTGGCAAGTGGAGAACAAGCAGCAGTCCTCGTTTCCAATAAGCAAGACCCTACTGTTAGTCAGTCACAGGTTACAGCTGAAAGTGAACAGATTGTGAAAAACAAAACTAACAGAGGAGCTTATGTTTTCTCCAGTTTTTCCCATGATCATGGTGAGAAGGTAGAGGAGAAATCCTCTTTTGATAAAACTGTACAGTTGCAAAGAATGGTAGACCAACGGTCAGTTATTTCTGATGAAAAGAAAGTTGCCCTTGTCTATTTGGACCATGAGGAGGAAGAAGATGATGATAACGATGGACAGTGGTTCTAAAAGGACTTTTTAAAGAAAACTATCTAGTAATTTGTTTATACAGATTCCTGGTGGTCTTTTTCCTAAAAAAAAAAAAAACAAAAAAAAACAACAACAAAAAAAACAGGTAGGGAGACACTCATACTATTCAGGTCCTAATAGTGGCCTGAAGTATTGAATCTAAGCCCCTACCTATTCAGCACAGTTTTAATTTTATTAAAAATATGTATTTTACGAAGAAATAATGCTATCAATATTATTTTCCTCAGAAACCTGTTTCTAGTAACTCCGGATTTTTCTACCTTTAGAGACAGGAATTTTCTACTGGGGAATTCAGAAGATTGTATTTCTGTTTGTTTTATAGCAGGTTAATCAACAAGTATGTGTTTTAATAGGATTTTTTCATTAAAAAATACTGTATTTAATAATTGTATTTAGATGCTAAAATACTCAGCAGTTCTGTTTAAATCTCAAGCTACTAACCACAAACCTAACAGAATATAAGACTAATTAGAGTGGTAGGTAGTCGACTTTCAGTTCCATGTCCATGTGCTTATGTGCAATACCTAATGGAAACATTTTAAGAAAAGATACAGTTGTTACAGCTATTAAAAAATAAATACAACTCTTTAGGATGAAACCAAACAAAGCAAGAATTGACAAAAAATATGCTTTTTATATAGTTAAAATGAAATGTAAACAGAAAAGGTAATACTGAAGCAAGAACATCTCACAATACTCATTGTGAGGAATAGTGATTCTATGGTTAGAGAGTGGTGCACTTAGAATATTTAAAAAAGAAGGCAAGTTTAAAAAAATAGTCTAGATATTAGTTTCACTGAAGTAAACAGAAGAATTCTTTACAACTTCAGTGGCCATAATAAGATCAACCCCTCATTATTTTGGGATGTAGTGTTACCTTAATATAACAATACCTTAGTATTGTTAATAAGGTTAAGCATGCAGTGTCAAACATTACATAATACATAATTCCTTAACACAGAGGGGCTAGCTAATATGTGTTTTATTCTGAAAAAAAAAAAAAAAAAAAAAAGTAATTGATTGGTTCTATGTTCATTGTGTGTTAAATAATGTGTACACTATGGGCATCTTTATGCCCTTTCCAATTTCTTTTCTTGTAATGTTTTTCTCAGGCTAAATCTTCTTATATCATTTGAAACCCCCCTAATTTCCTTTGTACTGCACAAGTGGCTCAATGAAGGCTGTAATTAGAGCTCTACAATTATTATAAGTCAGTGACTTCAAAGTCCAGATCGGAAGCGAGCTCCAGTAGCTGTGCTAAACTGTGCAGTGCTAGCAAAGGCAAAAATAGCAGCCAAAATCTGTTCGTCACTGGGGTAAGAAGATACAATTCTGGACACATACAGGAAATAAGATACACGAATGAGAAGCTGCTATTTTTAGGCACCCTCGCTCACTCACTGGCACTTTTCGGCAGAGCGGAGCCACACACTGTGCTGCAGCGGCCACCGGGTCACCTTTCACTCTGAATTTCTCTCCTGTGGTTATGTAAGAGTAGTTTTGTGTGTGCTAACCCAAATTATAGTCCAATTGAATCATTTTAGTCTGGCATGACTATTCACTTTTCAGTTTCCTTCATGAAGCTATATTTTTTTTCAAAACTGACTGCTACTTTACAATGCCAAAGTAAATGCAAAGCTGTGATAATGTCTGCGGTTTCAGATATGGTGCAGATTAATTTGTTGCTATGTGCTTTTGTTACCAAGCTCAAACCTGTACAAAGTATGCTAAAGCTGTTCTCAGTGTACTTGAAGTATTAAATACTGGTGTTAAGGCAGTAATCAGGTCTGCAATAAGCACCAGAGCAAGGAAAATATCAGTGTGAGGTTTCTGAAAGTTTTGTTCTAAGGTGAAACTTAAACAGACCTCTGTAAAATAGATATATCTGCAGAAAATATATTTTATAACCAAAAAAAAAAGAAAAAAAAAAAAGCTGCTTATAAGGTCAAGCCTGTTTATTGATACCTCGTGGATCTTTGACAGACATTCTCCTTAGGAACAGCTATACTGACACTATTATGTTTATCTTCACCTGCTCAAAGGATTACAGTGTCAGGTGATGGAATAAAGCAGTAAGGAGCAAGTGAATCATAACATGAAGATGTCCTTACTATAGCAGAAGGAAAAAATTCAGTATTGTTTCCACTGAGGCAAAAACAGCTCTTTAAAAATTCCTATAGACATCACTGTCCAATGTAGCAGCGTATGCCAACATTTATTTCTGTGTTATTGGTTGATTACCTGGAGGGAAAATCCTTCTGTATACTTATTTTTTAATTCCATTTAAATCATGATTTTAATCAGCTGTTGGAAAGACTTTGCAAGGAACTGGAAATGTGCATTAACATAAGAGTAAGCGATATGGGCAGTTCCTGTGCAGGAATACTTTTGCACTTTTGCACAAATACTTTCAGGCTGCTTTGAAAACAGGGAAATGTTATGAAAAAAAGGGTGCAAGTTTTACAAAGGTTTTTATAAGCAGCCCATTTTCTTTTTAGCTCTCATTAATCTGAGACATTTTGACATAACGATAGCTTTGGTAACGCTACCTCCAGGCAACACAACGTGGTGAGGTGGACAGTCACGTTCTGCAGTCCCAATGGTTGCGCACACAAAAGTGGGGCCATAGGAACATGCTCTACTAGTAAAAGCAAATGTAACCTATTGTCTAATGTACTAACTCACCCTGTATACTCACTTTGTGCCTAAGTATTATAGCCTGAGGCTGAAAGGATTGGTGAAATAACCTTGGTCAGCATGCACTTCTGAAGCTTACTCATTTAACTTGTGCTTTTCATTAAATACAGGTAAGACGAGCTTTGCTAAGTTTGGATTCAACCAAATGCTTTTAAAATATAATTACTAATTTCAAAGTGAAACATATATGCATTTATATGCTGAGGTAGATCAGACCTGGGGCACTCGTTTCTAAATGTGTAAACCGCTGGTCTAGAAAACTAACATAGAGCCTAAAGAAAGATGTGTGAGAGACTTAGAACTATTGAGGGATGTTTGTGAATAGCAGGTGTTTAGAAGACAGTAAGGATGTTGAAACGGGGTCTGTTGAGCTCTGTGAGACTTTGCAGGCAGCTTGTGTTTTGGTCATTTGCAATGCAACTGCATTTGTGTGGTGGTATAAGCTTTGTGATTTTACACTTTTTCACTCTTGAGTATTAAACAATCAAAATCAATGCAGATGTTTCTCTTTCTTCCCTACGGATGTTTTTAAGACTGCGTTGTCAAAGAAAAAGGAATTCAGGTTTAAAGTTAACTTGTTATTTGTGAGGCCTCTCAGGTTGGTGAGTTCATTGCAGTTCAAAGAATGAACAAAATGCAGTGAACCTCTTTGGCTTCCGTAATAGAAATGATGCTCAAGCGCAGCCTGTTCTTTATTGCTACTACATGTAGCATGGAGGGACAAACAGAGGTTCTCCAGTTCAGCAGCGCTTTGCAGGAGGGGCAGGATACATTACAGAAAGCGAGGGGGACCTCCTGGAGCTGGGAGCATCGTTGTTTCCCTCGGGATCTGACTAAGGCAAATAATCCCTTAGCTTTTGCCCTTTTAAGTAACCTTTTACCCCTTGACATGCATAAAGAAAAGACCTTTTAATGCATGTTTAAATCTTAATGGAAAAGGTGTTTTTTTTGTGTGTTGTCTCTTTTTTCACAGAACTTCTCTATGTGCTGTTGCGTTTATTTTTCTCTCTCATCACACACTTCCTTTCTAATTAAGAAAATATCAGGACTTTAACCCAGAATATGGGGAGCTTCCTGGTGATTCAAGAAATGGGTTTTGCGTGAGGGAACGAGGTTTTGTAGAGAAATCCAACAGTTTTAATACAGTGAGGAAAGATATTTAGTTCTCCATTTGCTGCAGAAGCCGGGGGGAAAGGTACCTGGAAGTACTGACAAATCACAGCATGTTCTCAAGAGGGTTAAATGGTCCACAGATAGTTTCCTGTGAAACTGGCCTTTGTCAGAAAAGTGTTTTCTGCCTTCAATCTGCTCAATAAGCAAATATTACTGCTTAAAACATGAACTGTGAAGATCTAGTTTCTCTGAAACTTGAGGCTGGTCTCTGAACGGTAAGGGACGGGTCTCGGTGGGTTGGAGTCGAACGCGCTGTCTAAGGTTTCCTTTCAGTTTCCTGTTTTTGACCCACTTGTCGGTTGTGCTAGTATTTCAAAGATGCAATGAAAATACACTTGGTCTCAATGTGAAATTCTTGGACACTTAATGAAACAAAAGCCACGAATATTCATTGATACTCCAAATTTAATTAGTTTCAAAGCTGAAACTCTCTTTTCCTGAAGTGTCCCTGCAACCCAGGGGGCTGGCACACAACAAACAAAGGAGAACTTTTTGGCCAGGAAAATCTGTTTTCTGAGTGTTGTTTTATTTAGCTATATTTGTTTGTTGCAAACCACTGGTATTATTTTTTTTTTTTGATTTCCAAACATCACTTCGTGGTGTGTTGGTGTGGCTGCAACTCACAGCTGGAATCCAGCCTGCTTTATTCATATGTGCCCTTTTCAACTGACACATTCACAGGCACTCTGAACCCTAATATCAGGCAGAATTTGCTACAAATTGTATATCTGCAATGGGAAAAGTAATCCGTTCTAATCAATCAATCAACCAGAAATAGACTAGAAAACTGAAATCCAGGTTTATGGAAAAAGCTAATAAACAGACTTGCAATCCAGAAGCTTCTATGCTTGCCTCAATTTTATTTTGTTTTTACTTCTTTACTACATTGCAGTGCATTTTTTCCTGCAAAAAGAAATAGAAGCAATGTCTAATATGCTGAAAAGACCAAGAGCGGTTTAAAAGAAGGTGTTTTTTTTTGTTTTTGTTTTTTTTTTCCCCTCTCCGTCCCTCCCTCTCTCTCTCTCTCTCGGTTTTCTCTGTTCTGTCAATAAATTGGGAGCTCTGGAAAATGGGAAAGCTATATGTTATTACCACGTTTACATTTTTCATTTAATATTATAATATTTGCAGTTGCATTTCCAGAGACAGTGTGCCTGCAAGATATTCAGCCTTTTCCTACAGCTCTATATAATACAACGCTGCAAAATCTTTTCATAATAGGAAACTGCTGCTATCAGTGGAGGATTTTTTTTTTCTTTCGTAATTCTGGCTTTCCTTTCACTTTCTGTCTTATTGTGTCATCCTGTGAAAGCAGTAAGATACTGTGTGACCACCTCTGGCAATATCTGCTTTATCACTGAAGCAGAGGAGTTAACCCAGTGAATTCTTCCTGTAAGGTAGAAATAATACAGAAGGTGAACCTATTGTCCTTGGTTTTTTTTTTTTTTTCTTCATGTGGCCCTGTGATTTTTCAAGAAGGGTGATAGCTGCACATAATCAAATCTCTTCGGGCGCTGGCTGCTAAATCGCTGACACGTCTGACATTTAGGGAAGGAACAGTCTGACGGGTTAGCTGTCTAAACTGCTGCGCTGGCGGCTTTCCAGCGCTTCGACTCATCTGTCTTCTCCATCAGGCTGCGACTCCTGTGCCTAAACATTTGACAAGCCCAAAGGAAGGTAGTTTCTAGGAAAATGCAAAAAGATGCTCAGCCAACAAGACATCCAATTAAAAACTCACTCTGAATATAAGTCAGCAGTTCCTTGTATTGCTATCAATCATTTTCTTTTTTTATTTTTCTTTGTGTGGGTGGAGAGTGATATTTGTAAGTACAAGAAATACGTGATGAATCCTACGTACACTTTAGACTGTCTTCGGAATAAACATGCATAAACTACACACCTTTGATTTTGCTGGTCAGTAAGATCTGAAGTTACAAGTTTTCAGAGATCCATGTTTTAAATGCCAGTGATACTTCATATGGGGGCAGATCTTGTTCCTGCAGTGGGAGGAAATCTGAATGCTTTCAGTCTTAAATGTCAAGATTTAATTTCAACACTCAATCTATTTAAAAGTAATGATTTACACCCTCCAAACTTTGAGTGGCAGTAACTGAGAGATGGACTTTAAAAATGTGATAATCGGCACTACATATAAAAAAGTCGGCGGGGTTGTTTGTTTGTTTCTTCCTAGTCTGCATGCCTGGCTGTAAGTATCGTGTACATCTAGGGGGCCTGTGGTGATTGGAAGAGGTGAGTGAGAGAAAGTAGGAGGAGGAAAAGGAGGGTCCGGAAGGCAACGCTGTAACGTTGTGCTACAGGACAGCTGGGAATACGTCCGTCCCTTCCCCCTCATTACTTTAGTAAGAACCTCCAGCTTCCTCTAATAAAATAGTCTGAATTATAGACTAGATGAGCTAATTCACAAGTTTATATATATATATATATACTTAGTTAGGAGACTCAGGACAGTTTGAAACCTTCTCCATATGGCAAAACTGCCATTAGCAGAAAATAGAATAAAGGCAGGATTGACATCTGCAGTTACTGGACATGCCTGAAATTTAAATACTGCTTGTCTTACTTGGAAGAAAGTTGCAGTACTGCAAGGAATACTGTCTTGAGAAATCACATTTCTCTCTAATAGTATTTTAAGAATACTAGATACTTTATATTAGATATTTTACTAGATATAATGCTTTATATTAGATATTTTGCCTTTAGCTTTTTTCTATTTGGCTCAGGTGAGAATATCTTATGCATATGCAGCTAAATTCAAAAGCTGCTGCTTCTTTGACAACCTGATCATATGCACAAAAACCTCTAAATGAAGCAATGCATGTATTTGACAAAAGTGGAGCAAACATTAAAAATCCTACAGGTTGATCTTGAGAATGGACTCAAGGAACCAGTGATGTTCAGGGTCATCCAAAAAGCCAGTACATCCAAATGCAAACTGAAGGGATGATTTTAAATCCAAGGAGACTTTAATGACTGCAAGTGACTTGGCATTTTCACCCAGCCTGGAGTCATTTCAATATGTATCTGGTGTTGGCACAGGGTGATGAAAATTCAGGCTTCTTGTTTCCTTGAGATACTTAATATTAAAATGACCAGCTATTTATTTTAGATGGTATTAATCACAGCTGAAGGTGTTTAATACCCTCACGCTACAGTGGTTAATCATTTTAAACGATCATTTAAAACATTTACGAGTTCGTAGTTCTTGAGCAGCTCTGGTTTCCAGAACACAGAGGGACTAATTATAAGATATTAAATAAACATTATTCTTTACTAGTCCCTTTTTAAGTGGGATTGTTAATGCTTATTACTTTTATAGTCCAAGAATTAGATATGTTACAAAAATGCTTTTCAGATAGGTATGTTGTACCCTGGCAGAATTTGTTTTTTTCTGTAAGATCTTGTTTTATGGTACATAATTTGGTTTGTTGAATAATTGGTAGTCTATACTTTCCTTGTATGAGAGAGTAAACATATATAATATACAGTATTAACAGGGATAATTTCTGTGTTTTGTGTCACAAATTATCATTACTACAAACATAACAATATACCTTTTTTTTATATGTGTGTGTGTGTGGTAAGTCCTGAATGGAGATCAAATTTGTTGTCTGAAACGTCAGCATAAACTCTTCGAACTTTAAATAGAGATTAGCCAGTTCTATATACTGGTGCAAGGGGAAGAAAGGAGCACAAACATATTTTCCTTCCATCCCTCCCAAAGGTTTTGACACTTTTTTTTTTTTAAAAATCAGCTTCCAAATTAAGCCCTATTGGACCATTCCCCTTTTCCATGTCAGGCAGGTTTTCCAAGCCGAGCATTCACTCACTGCTAAAGCAGCCCAGACACAGCTTCCCATTTGCTTTTTTCCCTGCAGAGCTGGGCCACTTGGCACAGCCAAAGCTACATCTGGAAAAACTTCCATTCAAAGGGTCCCATGCAGCTAGGCTGGGAGCTGCTCCTGCCGCTGCTGTCAGGACGCAGCGACTCCGAGTCCAGATTCAGCGCCCGACCGCAGTTACGGCAGCGCCGCAGTTTGCACGGAGCTCCTCGAGAAACCGGCCTCTCGCAAGGCTGGGCTTAGCAACCTTTTCCCAGTTATGCCAGTAACAGCACACAGAAAATATCTAAATATCTGCTGCTTAGCAGTGTGGGGGAGAAAGACGCCCTTGCTGCAGTGCGCCATGTTCTTTCTTTTAAAAAGCTGCAAGCCACAAAATTGCTTAAAACTGCTACAGATGTTCTTGAAATTAAGTCAATGACTTCACTTACTGAAACTCAAACTGTATATTTTTTTATAGAAAATTTTTGTAACGAATGATTTATTACTTTACATGCTGAATTTACCAAAGAAAACAGCAAACTAATTCCTTGCTGTCTTTATACGAGAGGATAAATCAGCATACTAATTCCTTAAAGGAATAGGGGTAAGGGCTAAGTGACACAACCCAACTTTTCTTTGATTGTAACTAATTTTTTCTCTTTTGCACCACAGTTCACTTAAAGTAAATAACAATGGGTTCAGCTGGTGCTATGAAACCTGAGTATGAGATACGCTCCTTTATTCAGCTATCAAATATGGTTTTGCTTACTTGTAGTTGAAAACAGATCAAACCATGTTTGACTCTTGGGAATCCAATTTAACTGTACTTTTAACAGTATGGAAAGATCAAAAAGATAAATACAACTTGTCTTGCTAGTGTTTCTAAGTGGCTGCCATTTGTGTCAAGAACAAAAGGGTGAAACAGAGTATTCTGAAATAAATCTACTAGTTATTCTGTTCCTGGAAGGGCAGAGTGCAGAGGCAGTGTTAAAATCACCCCATTGATCTACTAAATTGAATTAGAATTGTTTCATGTAAATCAGTTGCTGGCAGATTGTCAATGTATTGATGGTTACTGCTGACTCTTCTCCAGGCACAAATGCTTCGCAGTTTAAGAGGGGAAAGAGAAAGGCGGGGGACACATTTCCTACCAGTGGTTAATGCTATGATTTGCAAAGAATGACTGATAGTAGTTGGGCCCCCTTCCCACATCATTATAGTCGATAATAAGCTGGACATTGACTTCCTGCAGCAGCAGATCGCACTCATAGCAATGTAGCCTGTCAGCAGCTCCCTTTTAGGACATGTTTTCAGAAGAGTAAGGATGAAACAATTATTTTTGGAAAGCAAGCAGCGATTTTTTTTTTTTTTTGTCATTAAGTAAAGCAACTATTTTTTGAGAGATCATAAATAAAGCACTTCCTGCGGTCTGGAGCAGAGGGGAGGAACCTCCGTTATCAGCGGCTCAGAGCCAAACTCCCCGAGCGCAGGAGGCTCTGGCAGGTGGGCCCGTCACTGGAGGAGATGGTTGCACCCAGCTCTGTGCCAGCAGTTCTGACACTGCACCAAGGACAACAGAAGGGGACAGGGACAAGCTCTTCAGCCTCTGCAAGTCACAGAGCTGAGCTTCAGCCTAGACCGAAACAGGCAATGGTTGAAGTTCCATCAAACTGTGTAACTCTGAGGTCTGGATGAGAGCTGATGAAGAGCGAGGTGCGGCGGTAGCTGCAGCAACTGGGGGCTCTTAGTGCCACAGGTGATGTCCTAACGGTGCTGCCGTAACCCTGATGCCAACGGCAGCTGTAATGCCAGGATTCACAGGAGGGAAAGGCAGGGAAGTTAGCAGGGCTTACAGGAAAGTCCACCACCCTCGAGGGAGGATGGGCCTTTATTCCAAACACAGCAACGTTTTTGGAAGTGCTGACAGAATTAGAAATAAGTTAAATAGAGAATAATATTAGATGGCAGAGCTGCAAGTTGAAATTTTTCCTTGAGTTATGGAGTGCAGATGCCAGTGCCAGATCCTCCAGCAGGACCAGTCAGCACCAGCTACAAATACGGGATTTATCTGCTCGGCTTCTTTTTGCACTTCCTTAATTTTGCAGATGATTTGGATGAGCCAAGTTCCTGTTACTGAGATGAAGAGCCCTGGCTTGTAACGAAGAGTCAGCCAGAGTAAGTTCTGCCAGAGTATAGCCTACCTAACTGAAAAGCATCTTTATAACATTGCCAGCTCCTAAGCTAGTGGTTGTACCTACTTAGGTTTCACGCGTGCTGTGTTTGTGTGCCCTTTTACCCATTCGGTCCCTTCCAGGCGCCTCTATGTCTTGGCTACTTCAGGACTACGATCCCTGTGCGTAGCCAGCCGGGTTCCCAGCCCTCCAAGGCTGCTCTCTGCGCAGAAACGATGGCCAAGGCATTTGAGAACTCGTGGTGGGAGGCAGTGAAAAATATCCGCTCTTCTATTCTTAACAATAACAAATAAATCCTACTTATTATATTTATAAAAACCAAATGTTGTATGAATATGCTGTAATCTCAAAATGTTATTAGTTAGGACACAACCTAAGTGCCTAAATTGTACGTGCAAGACAACGTAGGATGTTGCCATCTGAATCTCTTTATTCTAACACAGAGAAGCCTTTACAAATAAAATAAGACAAGAACCCTGCAAGTTCACTTGTTGGCATTGAACTAAGCTAGGTAATGCGCTCTCCTGTGTTTCTGCCAGCTCACCTTCGCATCGTGCTTCATTCAAAGCCTTTTGCAGAGCTGCCATTGCCTTCCATGAGCTCTGGTTTGGTACTCCAATACTTGTCCTTAAATGTAGTCCCAATGTGTATGTCAGAGGTTTTGTCTGTAAAGGCTCTTGATTCACTGTGTTAATATTTGCAATTACTGGTACTTGGGAAAATGCAGCTGGGCTTCATTAGTCACAATGAAGGAAACGCATTGCAACTACCAGAGCAAATATATAGTTACGGAAAGTGTCCACTGTGGCAGTGCTGTCCAGGCTTTTTGAAAATCTGTAAAATGCATTCAGTATAGACTTTCCATGGTAACATTATAGCAGAAAATGTGTTTATAGATATATACCGCTCCTGTATAAGTAATTTCTACATTTGATAAGCTGAAGCAAAAATAAGTTACTTGTGCATGTGCATCTGATGCCCTATTTTTCTAACTCAAAATGAAGCTACGAAACACTTAATTTGGCCCCTGTTCAAATAGAAACAATCCAACTGTAGTTACTTTCTGTGTTCTTATTACTGAGCAGCATTAAACTCTGTTCTTGACTCATGAGTTACCTAATTTCTATTCCTATATAGGATGTGTGACTTTTTTTATACGTACAAATACGTATATCAAAACTCCCTTTCTAGTCTGTTGTACTCAGCCACATGCTATTTTAGGTTGACATTTTCAAACCAGGCCTGAGGGAGTTAGATGTCTAAATTAAATTCAGTTTGACTGATTTGGACATTAAGCATCTCTGAGCTAAAATCCTGGCAAGAGGCAGTGGGTCAGTGCATAAATCACATTATTAGTTCTTCAGTAATGCAAGTAAATCTGCATCTACTCTTTTAATTGTTTTACCAAGATGACCATGTAATCGAATTGTGAAGGCAAAAAGCAGCACTTTGAAGACTAAGACGATATCTTTATTGAACAAACCTGGGAGATACTTATCCTGAAAGTGAAATGGGCAGAGGGTCATTCTGAGGTGTTTTGTTTTCGAAAGGAAATAAGCACTTTCTATGAAAAAATTCCAGTCTTAATGATCCAAATTTTCATGTACTTTAAGTGACAAGAAAAAAGAATTCATATTTTTTATACCTGACTTCTGATGTTAGAGATTAAATCCGGAAAACCAGTAACATTAAGCATGATCCATGCTAAACCTCTGATCACAACATCAGACTAGTATTATACAGCGATATTTCTGGGCAGAAGTGTGAAGAAGTAGGTCCTGAGAAATAACTTGAATTCTGTTCCCAAATGCTCACTTACTATTACAAGCATTGTGAGCAAAATAACATGAGCCTTCTGAACCCTAGTTTCTCTCTCAAAGTTTAAAAGCATGACAAGATTAAGAAGACCTCATAATGTTTTAAGATCCTCAAATCAACTGTGCTATAAAAGTCTAATATATAATTTATATTAAATTATATTCTCAAAGTTTACAGCAAATAGAGCAGATTCCAAAGTAACTGTGAACATGGCCCATATCCACTGCTAAAATTCAGCACAATAAGTGATGTTGAACCGTGGCCATTGCAATGGCAAAGCTAAAGCTAAAGAAAAGCTTGAGCTTTAGAAACGCTTTGCAAAGCTGAAGAAATGTCTGCCTGCCTGGTGCCTGCTGTGTTGTGCAGACGCTGTATTCAAGTGCTCTTTAAAGAACACATCCTGGAAGAGGCTCAAGCATTGAAAAGCAAAGAGGGAAACAATTCCAAACAAGGCTGCCTATGTGCAGCGCTGCCTCTGTATCCCCCTTTGAAGGTTTACACTGAAGCACTCCATGTCTCACAAGTTACTTTACATCAATATCATTTATGGAAAAAGCTATAAACAAAAGGCAAATGTCTTGAATGCTTTTCAGTGCTGGGAAGAAGTGTTATTATAAAAGTCTGACACTGGCTGCCCTAGCAGGCAGGTCTAACTCAGGTTATCACTCCTTTGCAGACCAGCATTGTAGAAAATAAATAAAATGTTGTAATCTTTCAACCTCTTCTCTCTAAATTAATTGTACTTCCAGCAGAAGTGAGCTGAAAAAGACCCCAACTTGTCCGATATAGCTGTTTATGCAGTCATCTAAACCGGTAGGCAGCAGCTACCCAGTGGAGCATAGAAAATCTGAAATGACATTTTATCTGCTACGGAACTGGGAAAAAATACTTATATTCTAAAGCATTAGGCAAGATGATTATTTGTGATCTGTGTGTCCTTGAAGTATTAGAAAATCCAGTGCACATAGAGTGACAACATGAGGACCTTGACAGGCAGCCTCAGAACAGACGTCTATGTCCTTCCTTCCCGCAGATCACACAGCCCCTCTGTGTTTAGTGACATGAGAACTTCCTTGTGACAGAGCAGCTCAGGATGGGGGATGCTGCCAGCACATTCTACCTCAGTGTGCACTATCATTTTGCTTTTGGCACAGTCCAAGCTTTGAATTACAATTTCATAAGCCCTGAATGTCCTGGGAGCTGTACCTGTCTGATCCCTTCTCATCACCACCGGTAATTAAGTCAGGACATTTGCTTTAATAGCATCTACCAACTGCCCTTGAGCGAGAAAACAAAAGTCTTTGCAGAAAGTTCTCACCTTGGGGTGAGACTTCTGTGCTCTAGGGCCCGATCCAAAAAGTTTTGATTTTTTTTTTTTTCTCTGTTTTCTTTTGTCAACCTAACAACAGCAGGACAGTCTGACTGTAGAAATGTTTCTGGCTGCAGTCAGAGCAGTGGCTCTTCTTACCCTTTTAAGGAAGTTCTCTCTGTGGTCTTTAAGATTTGTAAATAGCTCTGAGAAAATAAAGCACGTAAAATTCCCAAGTGGGTAATTTGAATGGACACTTGCATTTTGCTGTGAAAAGAGCTGATTATCAATCTGTAGCTGGAACGTAAAGGGCACCGAGGTCATCAGACATTGCTATCCTCATCAGATGCACTAGCTAATTAGACTTTGGATCGGGTGCCTTTTAGCACTGTGCCCTCACTGCAGATCCAGTGCAGCTGTAAAGTCCCAGCAGGGGAATAACCCTCATGGGTTTATGTGGATTTGGTATTTTAGCCTGAAGCACAAGCTGTTCACTGTGATGGCTACGTAGAGGTTCCCTCCTGCCTGCCCAGAGAGGGTTAGACACAGGGGAGGGTTTGTACCCAAGTCCTCCGTCCAAGATAGCGTGGATGCCACCAGCTAGTGGGAGCCCACGCATGGGTGTAACACACGGGGAGCCAATGGAGCATCTCCTCAGAACTGGAAATTTACTGGCAGGAAACCCCCCTGCTAAGACAGATCTACAGGAGAGTTCTATTGTGCAACGGAAGATAAAATTCGCTCTGACATCCCAGGAGACAGATATTGCTGCTCCAGCCTATCAAAGTGCAGGTCTGAATCAGGGCTTTAGTGTCCTGAAATAATCAAAGCTCTTTGCTGCAATGCTCAGCAAAAACTGAAAGATTTTGCTTACAACAGAAGATGTTGCTATGGTTTCATCCTGTTACAAAAACAAGAAGGTAAAACTCCAAATAATCTAACTGCGAAGTGAAAATAAGAAGGCAAATATACAGGAAAGCAGAAGGAAAATAAAACGGTTTCCTGGCTAAAATACTGATGGGATTAATGTAAGTTTAGACGTAATAGTAAATTTGGGGTTTTTTTTGATTAGTAGGTATGTCTACTTCTGTAATTTCTCTGCACTTAAATCTATGCCTTTTGAGGATATTATCTCTTCATTGAGTGTTGGGAAAGAAAAAAGTTCAAGGGATTTGAAAAGAGTAGGGAACACTGTTAAATATCATAGAGGAATGCTGAAAGTGTGCTAATGCCCATCACATGGATTAGGAAAGTCAGATACTGCTGGAAAGAATTTGTGTTTTCCCTCCATTTAGTTTCCTTTTATAAATCTGCCATCCACAAATCTTTCCAAGCCTTCCTGTTTCTGGTCACTTAAAATAGCCTTTTAAAATATGCATGAAACTACTTTGCTAGTAGCACTTCTATAAACCAGTGAAATACTGAGCAGAAATCACTGGTGGAAATATCATCTCCCCACCCATTGCATATTACTGCTCTGCTTGACCTGGGCAGTTAGGGCATGCAGGAAAGTTAACGTAGGTGGGCCTGTCTTTAGCTCTGAGTGACCCACTGTCTGCAGCAAAGGTATTAGAAATATTTTTAAATAATGTTCTCAATTCTGCATATTCCCTGTTTTATTTTGGTACAGCCCAGTAAATAAACATAGTTTCTGCCTTGTGCTAGTGCTCAGTAAAATTTGCTCTTACCATGCTTCCTTCCAGAGATGAGTCTATTCAACCACCCACATTTCACATTGTTGCATGCAGAACTATAATGGGGAGGGCAATTTTTTGAAGCACATTCCCGATTTCTCTGCATTGAGCTGAATTTCAGCCTTACTGGGTATTTTTGCAATAACATCCTCTCTGGTTTGAACTTTGTAACCCAAGAACCAAAGAAAAACAAATCATAGAGAAATACTAGTAGCTGTGGGATCCCGGTAGAATAAAGGTCCCAATAAAATAAATAAATACAAAATAGGTCAACATGCTGGTTGTGGAAGAATCCTAAACAGATCTTGGTTAAGAAGGTAAAATTTGATGGGGTCGACCATGAGACCCTGAGACCAATGTTTTCCAGTTGTAGTGGACTTGTATAGCAATTTACTCAAACTTATAGTCAGTTTGATTCTATATAAAGAAACAGCAAACCCTTACCACCATTTCATGACCTGTCACAGAGTGGCTGTTCTTGTTGCTTCAAGTCTCTACAGTTCCACCCGGTAGCTTCGATACTGCTCATGAAAGCCATGGATTAGGCAGAGAAATGGCAGAGTAACACATAGCACTGAAAACTGCCAAGGTGCCCTGAGAAAAAATAATATTTCATCAAATGTACACTGCAAAATCAAATAAGAAATGAAAGAAGTCCAAAGAGTTGACATAAAGCCACAAATACGATTACCCTCTGTGGGATTAAAAAAAAAAAAGTCAAAAATAATATTTTTTGAGGGAATTGAATTTTATAAATGCAATGCTCTACACAAACTAAAATTTATTTTCTTACTACCGACAACTGACTTTGTATCAGATATTCAGCTACTAAATTCGTTTGTTAGTCAGGTCAATCAGCCTCCTTTCTGAAGTGAAGTCCTTCGTGTATGGAGCAATTTGCTGAATTAACTATACAGTCATGCCGACTATACGAGAGAAGTGAGCTCACTTACTTTGTAACAGTCACTAAAATGCTTAACAGAAGGGAAAATGCAAACTCCTTCTTATCTAACTATCTGAGTTTCAGGGGGGGTATTCAGGGGAAAACAACAGTGAAACCTCAGCAGTGTTTTGAGAGAGTCAGATCAGCAAGATGAATCGCAATAATAATCTTCCAGTTATTACAGACCTCTAAAGTTGACAGATTCAAGTTGGTTTTAAACTAGTATATAACCTGTGCAAATAACATCTTCATGCTTGTTCTTCCAATATTGAAAATAAGCAGTTCAATAGTGCTCAGGAATATTGTGCCACAAACCATGACAAACACTGAAAAATAACAATACCCCTTGAAGGAGCGGAAGGAATGTAATTATGTATCTTGCCACAACACTAAATTTAAGAAGGTGCCTTAGAGCAGGGTTCTGTTGTTAGTTCTCTTTAGGATGGTGCTTCTGTCTGAAAATGCCATCTCTCTGGGCCTAGCTTCCATCCTTCCTGGAGAAGGAGATTTCCCTGTGCATGCTAACCCTCTGTATTTTTTGAACTCTCTTCCATCAGGTACTGAACAAACTCAAATGTTTTATGACAGTAGCTGAGGCCAGAGCACTATGAGACTCATCTAAGCACTTATGTTGTGATGCTTTTATTTACTAAATTTTGCTCCTCTCCTTTTTCATTCTTATCTTTTAATACTGCTGTTGTGCATTGATCCTTGACTTTGTCTTTCTGCAGGAAAAAAAGCTTTAGCAGTTATTGCATGTTGTTTCAGTACACTCCTTCCCCCAAGGAACTGAAGGATAAGGTTTGGAAATTTTCAAACACAAAGGATTTGATGTTCACCCTGCATTGCTTTCAAAATAACATATATGGGATGATGAGGTCAGAGAGGGATCACCTGCAACTGGAAGTAGGAAAACATTATTTGCTTCACTGACACAGCTTTCTGTGTACAGGGACGGTCAAATCATCAAGAGCTGAGCTGCCCCTTCAGCAAAATAAAATCCTGTCATCAACCCATGCAAACTTGAGCTATGTTGTTAAATGTTGGCATACCATACACCACATCAATCTTCCAGGGAAGTGTGCCTCTCCATTTCGTAATATCACAACACCTTATCAGTTTCCTATCTTCCAGAGTGTATTATGACTATTTAGACTGACATTTTAAAACATAAGAAGGAGCCAAACCACAATGCATTTATCTACCCATTTTCCAGATCCAGAGTGAACTATTTCTCATATCACATTGGTGGTCTCAAGCTACAATAAAGGACGGGTCCCCTTAGGGAGGGACCTCACCTCAAGTGAGCTCTGAAAGGCCTGAGAGCAAAAGCCTGAAAGGCTATTTCAAATTTCAGCTCTACTCACCGCAAAAATGATGTGCCCTGTATATAAAAATTTAATAATGCTATAGCAGTTACCACATTAGCTATAACAGCAACAAGAGCACTAGTGCACAAGAGAAATAAGTAAATCATCTGGTTTGACCCCCTCCTCAGAGCAGCACTGTTCTTGGATCAGATTTAACATAGATGAGGTTTCTTGCTACTTCAATTCTTATTAAGAAATTCAGTCTAAAATATAAGCAGCAGCAGGATGATTGCCTTTTGGAATGAACTTTTCTGCAAAGTCTAACATCTATAGCTCAGAAATCAAATTTGTGCAACGTGTGTTAGATGGTTGTTTGGCTGCTGATCAGAGCGTACAGAAAACTGTAAGAGAACAGTAAGATAACTGATAAATCTAGAGTGAGTCTATGTTTCTTTAACAATATACTCTGGTTCCTGCTTTCTTTTTTAGATTATGTTAGCCTGCAGAACTTGCTCATCTGTCCTTTATTTAGGCAATGGGAAGAAAAATGCTCACGTTTCTACTCTTGGTTCTGGAATGTAATTGGAACCTGCCAAAAGAGTAAAAGCTTGAATGAATGGTCTCTTTGTTTGTTGGACTGAATGTTAAACTCTAACAGTAATAATAATACTAAAAACAACAACAAAAAAGACCTCATCTTGGAAGTTTTTTATGGCAAAGGAAAACTAGAGAGCCAAATATGGCATACAAAAGTGAACTGCTTTTCAGTAGTACCCCAGTAATGAATGAAGCTGCAGCAGCTTCAAAGTTTGTAGATATCTGTAGATCTTTATTTGTGTCAGTAGGGCTGGCTCTAATGTCCAGCTCTATCAATGGATTATTGGTATAAAGGTGTGATACTCACTAGAGAATAGCTGTTCTAAGCATAGCAGTGTATATTTGAGAAACTTCAGTTTATTGAGCCTGACTTGCTAACCCGATAACCTCTGTGAGGGGGGAGCTGTGGTTCATGTTTGCTTTGACTTTATAAGGCTCTTGACACTCTCTCCCATAACATCTTCATATACAAACTGATGAAGTGAGGGCCAGATAAATGGTCAGGGAGCTGAAGTGAAAACTGGCCGAACTCCCAGGCTCGAGTGTTGTGATCAGTGGCACCAAATCCAGCTGGAAGCCAAATGGTGTCCCCCAGAGAACTGATACTGCTTAACATCTTCATTCTTCATGCATCTTCACCTGTTTGATGGAACCAAATGCGCCCTCAGCAAGTTCACAGCTAATACAGAACTGGGAGAAGTGGCTGATACCCGGTGGCTGATGCAGAGGGACCTTGACAGGCTGGGAAATGGGCAGAGAGGAACCTCAGGAAGTTCAACACAGGGAAGTGCCATGTCCTCTGCCCAGGAAGGAACCCGATGCCAGGGGCCTGCTGGGGGCTGAGCAGCTGCAGAGCAGTTTTGCAGAGAAGGACCTGGGGGTCCTGGGAGGGCAACAATTTGAACATGGGCCAGTAATGCACCTTCATGGCAAGGCTGGCCACCAGCATTCTGGGCTGCTGCTTGAGGGGGCTGATCTTTCCCCTCTACTCAGCACGGATGGGGTCACATCTGTAGAGCTGAGTCCAGTGCTGGGCTCCCCAGTACAGGACAGGCAAGGACAGACTGCAGCAAGTACAGTGAAGGGCCACAAAAATAATGAAAGGATTTGAGGGAGGATGTAAGACTCAAAAGCTCCATGTGATAATTAGTCATTACTACACGGGTGATATGTTGAACTCTACTCTAGAACTGTATCCAGCCAGTTATGAATTACTGTGACTTCTATTTTAGTGCAGATTTTTGTCCACTGGACTTTTCACTCACAAAGCCTTCAAGAATTCACATCAAATATCTCTGAAAGGATATACAGAGAGTAATGAGAAAAGAAATATCCATTCTCCTTGACTCTCCTGGTTTGCTCTTGAAAACTTTGATTGCTGCCAGAAGTTCTCCATGTAACAAGAAGCTGCCTATAGACTATCCCTTCCCACGCATGGAACACCTGGCCATACACTTGAACTACTCCTGGTGTGTCTAACAAGGTTAGATCCTGGCTATAACCACAGGGGTGGTTTATGGGAGAAGGAGAAACTCTGCAAGCTCTCCACAAGCAAACTGGGCTCAGGTACCCGCTAGGCTAAGGTACTCAAATTTTCTATATCTAACTTCACCACAACAGGTTCCACAACATGCTTGTATAAATCAAAAGGCTTGTGTAGACACTAGGCTTCCCTCGCTTCACTATTTATATTCCGTTGGAAAGAAAAATAGCTCACCACCTGCCTCACTTCTGTCATAATGCAATAGGCCACAGAGTCAACATGCTCCTGATATGAATGGCAGAATAAAATCACAGAAGTGGTCACTCATACACAACTAAGATTTCTGGCACTTTACTTAAAACTTTCCCATAAGAAATACAAACATTTCATAAAGATATGAAAATACGTTATTTCATATCTTTATATATGTTAAGTATGTTATTTCAAGTATGTGTATCTCTTCCCTTTCAAGCTTATGTGTACTGAAATTAAGGAACACTGTGGACAGGAGTATAAAAAATCAGTATTTTAGCTATTTTTTAAAATACATATACAGGAATGATGGATTTCTACTGACAAAATGACATCAGGCAGCAACAGTGACATCAGATTAAGAACTTGACTAAGTTTAATATGGAAGTAGGAACAGCTTTAGAATAACATTAAACCCACTGCTTTCAGGTAAAAAAACAGTAAATTTTGCTTCTGCCTCCGATGAAACATTAGAAATACTCAGGAAGCTTTTTACAATTATTGCAGATCTCTGCAAAACTGTTAATAGACCTCGAGGCAAGTGTTGTGAAGGGGGACAGGATCCTGGGCCAGGAAGGAGAAATAACCACCACGCAGCTTCAATGACAGCAGAGGGCAGTAGTAAAAAATAAAATTATTGAGGTCATATAAAAATAGACCAAAGAACATTTCATGCCATTTGCAGCCTGAAACTGAGAAACACCCATGCACTACTTAAGTCTAGTATTTGAGGTTTAATACTTCTTGGGTTCAAAGTGAAGGAAAATTCTGTGGATAATATTCTAAGTGACTTTAATTGAATCAAATTAGTCTAAGTTTATGATAAAGTGAAATCCAAAAGAAAAGGAAAATGTTATTGATTAACGCATGTGTGACAGAAAACAAGGTCAATAAGCTGGAAAATAATGTTTGGTCAATCGAAATTAATTTGGAAGTTTTGGGCATCAATTCAACACGGGATCACGTTAAAAATCTCTGTATCAGCTACTTATATCTTTGCTAGTCTTTAAACAAGGGCTAAAAACTTACTGAGCCATGGAGAGCTGGCTGATTTGTTACCTTTGTGATGGTCCCATGTTGAGATTCCCTGATGGAGCTGTGGCAGAAAAGTTGATTCCCTCTATTGTTATACGTGTGGGTTACATTAATGGAGGAATTTGGTTTGTGCGGCTGTCACTGCAATATTGTTCTTTTTCCATTCGAGACTAATTATATCAGTGGGGATTTAATATGAGCAGAGACTGCATGATCAGGGCCAAAATCCACCACTCGCCTATTCTCTGTTAGGGTTGTTCCATTCAAATCACTGCATTGTCCAAATTACTAGCACTTTCCATCATCTCTTTGGAAATCCATTCCTCAGCATAATCAATGTGACTATCAGGAAATTCCTCTCAAATAACAAGTTCAGCTCAAATTGGAGATTGACGTGTTCAAAAAGTTCCTATTTTGAGCAAAGCTGACTTTGAATTATGTAATGCGTATAACTTTCTTTCAAATTACGGCACTTAAGCCTTTTCCTTAGAATTACTTTGTCATTGAGACAAAACAAACTGAAAAAGGAGTTGTAAAAGGAGTTGCTTAAGGTTTAATAAATACATGCTAAATAAATAAAAAGACAGACTAAGGGTGGATGATGCCTAGACATTAAATACAGGAATGTTGGCACTTGGCATGCAGGAGCTCCATCTGCCTTCCAGCTTTGGGTACTGCTGCAGAAGCCAGTTTCATAAGCAAAGAAATCAAAGTTAGTGGTACTGTAATGAGTCACTTTAGTTTAGTTCCACTCAAATCAAAAAGCTTTGCCACTACACCAAAATTGTTAACTGGAGGTTAGGAAAGACCTCCTAAGAAGATCCTTCAGACAACAGACATTTTTATGCATCAGTAAAAGGAGAATCTTTTAGTGAATTAGTGAATTTAGTGAAGACCCTCACTGCAGAAAAATGAAATCCTGTACTGATGTGCATCAAACACTTCTGACATTCTAGGCAATGTAAATCTTCTAGCGACAAGCAGGGTAAAATGTATCTGCTTAACACAGATTGACAGGTTGATACCGTGCACCTACGAAATTCCCCTCGCCTATGTGTCTACCTCTATACCAAGCAAACTGGGTGGGCTCCATGTTTAGTGATAGATGTTTGCTGGAGTGTAATTCTCAGAATATAGTGATGTCCGAGAAAATCCACCTAACAGTGTCAGTTAACATGCTAGAGAGTGTAGGCTGTAACATGTGCTATTGGACAGTGAAGAAGAAACAGTCCTCTGTTATTAAGCAGTCACACTACACTACTTTCCTGCTCATAAAACTGACCCTTGTTTGCCCGCTTAGTGAATGTTTGGAATATCAGACTCCAAGCATGAAATGTCTAATTTCATGTACACAAATCACATGAAATCATATTGACGATACTGGGAACACGATGACGATACTGGGAGTACAATGGCTGGGAACAATTCACCCATAATTATTGGAGGGGCAGAACCTCAAAATGCTCAGAACTTCAAGTTCAACAGTTCAGTAAGACATTTTGGATCTCCTGATTCTGCAGAATTCAGAACTACACATCTTGTCACAAAAACCTCCATTAAGAAATGTTTATACCTGTTTTGTCAAAAAAAAAAAAACAAAACAAAAGAAAATGGCTGTATAAAGCTTTACTAAATAGGTTAGAGATATTTTCATTTGCATCTTCCCGACATTGCTAAACTCAAAATAGTTACCTTGTCTAATAAGTCGGATAACATATCATCATCCATCTTTATTCAAGCTATATTCAATTGGATTGCATAACGTTAGCACAAGCAGGGAAATGACCAATGGAGCTCTGCCCACTTATCTCAGTTACTGGAATTCTTCCAGCTGACCAACTGATGAAGGAGGATCCTCAAGACATGGGCAGCTGGAAGCTACATAAATATGTCCACTCCTACAACGTAGTTGCACTTCTATACAGGTTTCATCATCTGTTTATGTGGACACAGGTGAGATCAGCCATCCTCCTGAGAAGATATTAACTTCAAGCCTCTCTGTTTCCTGTTCTCACAAGCACAAGATTGAATATAAGCAGGTTAGGGTAAAGAAATAATAACAACATATTTAGAGAAGGGCTTCCCACTAGTCTCACTTGTTAGTTGGGAATGACTTGGCAACCATGAAGTAACACTCCCTGCAATTGAGGGTCAGGTTCCAACACTCACTGTTCTGCTTTTCGTTTTTAGCCTTGTGACTAAACAGGCAAGACTTTACACCTGTGCTGGGCAGGATAAAATCTTCAGAGATCGGCTTTCAGGTCAGAGAGATCAGCATTTTCTAGAAGGACTGCATGAAGTTTGGTGACATAAGCCTGGGAGACTGTGATGGCATCAGCCAGGAAATTAAAAACAGACTGGGAATGACAGGGAGTGATGACCGTGGGCTACTCGAGCCAATGGGGAAACCTGAATGATGGCTTCAGGACGAAAGTCACAGATGAAGTGATGTGTGAGCACACACAGTGGATTAGGAATTCTTTTGGACACCATAAAGCCTTGAAGTAACTGGCACTGACCTGTACAAAGCTGATATGAACCTGATACCGCTCTGGAACAGGTGAGGAAAATGTAATATAGTTGAAACGGAAAGGCTGGTTGGTTGTCTCAGCAAAGAACAGCTCACCTCATTCCACAAAGACTCCTCTTGCCAATCAGAAAGCAGTCTGCAGGGAATCATATACAGATCACCTCTTACTTGCAAGCCAAAGACATTTTAGGATTGTTAGTAGGACTTTCTCACTCAGGAAACAAGAGAGAGATTGAAAACACCCATCACTCTGAAATCCTCAGTTTTAAAACTCCCCAATGAAATACTAACCACTCCAATACTTAAAACATCATTAAGACCTTTAATTTTTCATTAATTCTAAACTGCTCTGCAGCACTCAGCTGAATCTGTTTTCATGACAAAAAAAGAACCAAAGGCACTTTATCACTGCTCTGATCTCTGGCTCTTTTGGTGGTGTGAGCAGAAAAGAAGAAATACACAAAAAACTATTCTCAAAAAAATCCCAGCATGCAGCAGTTCTATTTCCCTCTATGTTATTGACTCCAAATAAAGCAAGAATAGCATTACAACATATGCACAAAGAAATAAATTAACTATCCTGGCTATGATGGGAGTAGTCCCTCAAGAAAAAAGCTGCATTCTTACCATTTGTGCTTTAGTGGAAGACAGCAGAAACACAGTTTTCTCCCCCACGCTACGTTTCTGTCCAGACCAATGACCTCATTTCCTGGATAAGAACATTGAGTTTGACCCATCATTGAATTCCCTCCAAATGTGAATGTCTTGCTAACCGCTAACTGTGCTCATATTCAATTTCTGCATTGGTCTGAAATACACTTTGAACTTCTCGGATATTTATAATGTGGGACTGAAGCGACATTAAGAACTGTGATGCAATTGCTGTTTTTAAAACAATGGTGGTATAGAGGCAGGCCACTTCCAGGAAATTAGCATCCCACTGAGAAAAACAGACCAGTGCTATCAACTGCAGTGAGAAATAATGTGTGCAGTATGATATGATAAATAGGGAGGACCTAGGATTTTGAAGGGCAAATTATTTCAGGTCATATTATTTCAACGAAGTGCACCCTATCTGAAAAAATAAAAAGGATTGCAAGTGGCAAGTAAGACTGAGAAGGTACGCTTGTCAGAATCAATTAATGCCTTTCCAAGTGTAGGAAAATGACAAGGGAGTTAATTAAGGATGTCTGTTCTTTGTTCAGTCCAGAGGAAGAGATGAATGAAATTGCAGAAAAAAACCTTCAAGCTTTTTCTGTATGTTGTTTTGCTTGAAGTTAGTGTTGTGAATATACATGAAAGGAAATACTTGTGCTGAAAGACATTCAGCTCCTGCATCCAGATTCTTGCCTGGCACTCCTGCAGATCTTCTACGCGAATCTTTCTCTTAAGACAAGTTTATGGGGAATTAAAGAGGATTTTTCCACCTGGGATTCCTTTTAAGGCAACTTGTGGGGCTTCACCAAAGGAGAACTTGTAAACCCCGGTAAGGTGAAATATTCAGAGTATGAGGGAACTTGCTGTTACTGGAGTCCTGATGTAACAAGAACAAGCCCTTCCCTAGGGTAGGATTTACGTGTTGGGAATTTGCCCAGGAAGACGGTCTCCGACCAGCGCACTTTTGTTTAATGATGATTTTTTCCTTCAAGAGCTGCTGTGCACAACTCAACCCAGGGGCTCTCATGACTGCGGGAGACTAAGGGGGCCCTGCTGACCCTTAGGAGCCCCGCGGAAGGGAGGGCAAAGGAGATGGGCAGGGAAAGACAAGACGGCCCCGCTCCGTCCCAACGGCCCCAACGGCCCCAACCGCCGCGCGCGAGGCGCTTCCCGCTCCACAGCCCCTACGAGAGAGACGCTGAGCGGAGCCGCCTTCTCATTGGCTGACGGCGGGCGCCGAGGCCGTGATTGGGGGGCGGGGGAAGAGAGCTTGCGATTGGACGAGTGGCCGGGTGGGCGGGTCGTCGCCTCGCGAGAGTCGCGCGCCGTCTCGCGCGGCCCCCTCCTGCCCGGGCCGGCGGCGGTGCCGAGCGGAGCGGAGGGCAGGGCCGAGCCGTGAGGCGCCGGTGAGTGACGCGGTCCCGCTCAGTGATCCGGCCTCGCGGGCGGGCAGGGGGACGCGCCCGCTCGCCGCCCCCTCTGCCGCCAAGCCCAGCGGAGCAGGGGCACGCGCTTCTCTCGCTTTCTGCGGAGGTCCCGCGGGCCCCGCCGCCTTCTCGGCTCGCGGGCGCCTCACCGGCCTCCGGCGGCTGTGGCGACCCCTCACCTCTCGGGGATAGGCCCCGTTGTCCCCTCGCTGCGTGGGGCAGGCCGGTCCTGGACCTATTTCCCCCTTCCTGGGACGGGCCGGTGCCTCCCTTATCCCCATTCCTTCTCCGGAACAGGCAATTCCCAAGTAGCAGCTAGTCGAGGCTCCTCTGGAGATGATGGCCCGTGGGTCTAGCGGGCTCCCGAGCCTCCTGCCTGTGTCCTGTGCACGCACCGCTGCGTCGTATCCGCTCCCGGGTGTGTGCAGCTCTGCAAGTGCTTTCCGTTTTCTAAACTGTGTTTTTCTTCCCTGAATAACCCGAGCCCTCGCAGCTCCATCATAGTGTGTTTGTGTGCGCACTCATCATCCTCCCTCCTCATTTAGAGTCTGTGATTGTGTCTCTCTTGGTAGTGTTGTGGCTTATTGCTGGAGGGGGACTATTTAGAGATAGTGATTTGGATGGTGCCTGAAAGGAGGAGGAGGATTGCCTTTGAAGTAAGAGCCAAACGGACTGGGTTACAAGTAGCCCCTGCACTCACGGGCTTGCCCGCTGTGGTCCTTATATCCGTGCCCTGCCTAAATGTTGTCCCCGTGGTGTAAGGAGTTGCAACTGTGTGAGAGTAGTCTACCTGTGCAGGACATTTAAATAGCTTACCTGGGCCATCAGGAATGCTGATGGATACTTATGTATGTGTTTCATGGCTTCTCATATTTTAATTAAAAATACAAATAAATAAATTTAAAAAAAAAAACAACTTCCAAAGGAGGGGGGGAAAATGAGGGTATGAAATAGAATCCACACACATGCACTTAATGTGTCCAAAACTGATTCAGTTATTATAGGGGAAAGGTGAATGTTCCTTTATCATTTCTTGAATTGTAGTACTCAAATACTCTTGTACTATGCACTTCAAAAATTTAATCCTTTTTTTTTTTTTAAAGTTATTTTGATGATGACCACAGATGTGGGATTGAGAATGGCCGAGTCTTAATTTTCTTCATCAATTTACAGGAGAGCTTTATTGCACTGCAAGTGCGAAGGGTAACTGTGTTTATAACTTTTGTCCTAAAGATACTTACTGGTGACAGCTGTTTATTATAGTGATGGTCCTTCTTGTACGAATACAGTTTAACCAAAGTTAGACTGACGCTGTCTAATTTTGTATAGGAATCCCAATGGGATAATGTTTTTGTGTGCAGAACTGATCTTAACATAGCTTGGATTGGGGGTAACTGATGACTGAAAGAGGTGTGCACAATGCTACCTTAAACCTGTGATGAGGAGCTCTCTAAGAAATAAATGCTTTATTCCTACAGAAGGACAGAGCTCCTTATCTGGAAATCACAGAGAGTTACTGACACTGATGCGGTAGTTTGATTTACGTGCACAGTGTAGTTCTGGATAAGGAGATTAATTCACAAAAGCTACCGTATCAAATAGGTTTCTTTTTGAGGCCTGGTATCTTCATTTGCAATATCTGCTATGATCAAAAATATCTCCTTCAGTAAAGGAATGAGTTAATATAGCTTTTGACTGAAATTTTTTTTTATAGTTTTACATGGGAAAGTGTACCAAAACGTTATAGTATTTTGTCATTTGGACATAAAAGCTACATGAAATTATTTTAATCAGCTAAAGATAGGAATTCCTGTGATAAATCATGCACTTATTATTTTTATGATCCCTTGGTAAGTGGGTTCTTCTTTTAACTCACTTCACAGAATAGATGTACAGCATCAGATAATGATTAGTAGACAATTTTTTTGTGATGTCAACTTTGACTCTATTATCAAAGGTTCATGGAAAATGGGAGAAAAGGAAGGTGTTATGAATATCTTAATGCCTTATTGTGTCTTGTTTGAAAACAGCCAAAAATTTTTATCCAGGAAACAATCGAAGGCTCGCTTTAGCTGACCTGGGTGTGAAAGTTTTGTATCCTTCATTTCTGTATTAAAAGGAACAACAGTATTTAGACAGATTATCCAATAATATGTTATAACTAATTTCACAAAAGAAATCATTGCATAAACCTTGATACATTTTTTTTTCCCCTTTTATCTCCTAGAAATGAGTCTGCTATCAGAAGATGTAGTACACTAGATGTGGTGCTTGGAACAGTATTAGTCATGGCATCAGAACTATGTAAAACAATCTCTGAGGCAAAGCTGGAAAAGCACAAGAACTTGTTCTTAAATTACCGAAATCTACATCACTTTCCTTTGGAGTTACTGAAAGATGAGGGTCTGCAGTACTTGGAGAGACTTTATATGAAAAGAAATTCCCTGACCACATTGGTACGACAACCTCTTTATTGTAATATTTGCTCTCTGTAAATCTCTTATACTCTGTTTTATGGTTACACTTTTGAAGCTCTGTGAAGCTCTGTTTTTTGTTTTTTTTAATTTATTTTGTTTTGTTTTTTTAACTGTTACAAATTTTGCTCGCAATCTCAGTGGTCAGGCCTTCCTACTGTTAGGAAATACTGTGTAGTCTAGTCTGCATTCTTTCATTAGGCTAAACAATATTTACCTTGGTGTGTGCCAAGTCAGTGTCAACCCCATAGGCTAATTCAAAGCTAGCTGATGATGTGCCTGTGAAAGCTTGTATTTGTGGTGAGGTGCCACTGATAACCTGAACAAAACTAATTTCAGGGCTGCTTCTGTCCTTTTTCCCTGCCCCTTTCCCTTCCTCCTCCCTGCTCCTTCCTTTCCATGAACTGAACAAATTCTCAAGCTGAATGAATGTTGTGACTTTGGAATTTAGTAGTCTTAATTTTGTCAGGAGCTACTAAAACTCTATGTAGAATCAAAAGCTTTTAAAAGCTTTTAAATGGACTCAAGTCTCAAAATTATTTTTTTCTTGGATTCTTTTAGAGTAAAATAGAGAAAATTAATAGCCAGGACAAAGGAGCTGGAGGGCCTGGGTATTTAAAATTGATCAAAATTGTCTATTTCTTAGTCCTTCCTAACAGCAAGTCCAGCACTCCAGTTTAAGGAGTCATTTTTAAAGTTCTAACAATAATGCAATAGAATGCCTTAATGAAGGCTTTACTTCATGGAGTGAAAGTTGGAAGGGTTCTGAAGGTTTTGTCCGTTTTTTTTTAAATGAGTCACTTGAGGTTGTGTTTACTGTAGAAGATTATTTTGGCACACTTTGACCAAGTCCTTGACTTAATGATTTGATAGGCACACAGGATTCATGGTTACAAATTAAAAATGACTTAAAACTTACGGAAGTGTAGACAGCTTAGGTTTGGCACTCTTTGAAATAGAGCGGTAGGTGGTGTTAGGCTCATGACATTTGCACTGCTCAAAAGGTGGAACAGTGATATGGAAAGTTTGCATATCCTTTTTCTGTATGTCTGTGCTAAAGCCTGACTTTTTTTTTTTCTTAAAGCAATTATAGATCAGAAGCCAAAATATTATCAGCTAAATACAGTAAAATATAGTTCCATTTTCTTTTCAGTATCAATACTGCCAATCCATAGATGTGAAGTAAGGTTCAATTGTTAATAATGTTTAATTTACAAATGAGTTCTGTGTAGAGGGAGGCAACTCTGATCTGATAATCCTTAGAATTGTTGTTGAATCATGGGAGGGCAAAACTGAAAGAGTGAAATGTGGATAATTCTTAGACAAGATGACTTGCAAACACTTCAAAGCAGAGAATTAGCATTCAAGGAGATGTAACTTGGTCATACTGTAACTTGGTGGAATCTCATTCATACCACTATTTCTAGGAGACCCGTCAAACTGGCTATAAGTTACGGAGCATCTGTTCTGCCGAATAGAGATGTGAAGATGTAGTAGACCAAGTTAGAGCAAATGAGTAGGATGTTATGAAGAAGACAAATATTTTTGGAGGGGGACATACAGTGGTTAACAATCTTTGTTTTAAGCTGCTGGAAGTAATTATTGCTTACTGTTAAAGCATAAAGTGGGGTATGATTCACAGTTTGGAGTTCCAGTTTATATATAGATTATGGAAACCTTTGTATTTCTTTCACTGGAGGCTCTTGCATGAGAAAGTGCGCAGGTATCTTTGAGGGGTGATACTGCAACAGCGTGTAATATGGAAGATGTAGCTTCCGTGTCTTTGAACCTTGTGCTGCTTTGATTCCATGCATTAGCTCACCAATAAATTCTTCAAAGGGTATATAAATTATTAGCGATCATTATAAAAATAAATCTGAACCTTATTTCTTTAAAATAAAGTTAAGTGGTACTTTTTGGCTTTTGAGAAATACTGACTGAATCAATTTTTGCTCCTCTTTGCTCTTCTAAATTTATTTCAATCCTTGATGGATGACTCCTCCTGTGAATACATATGACCATAAGCACTCTGTCAGGCTTTATGTATACCCTACCTAAGAATAAATTTTAGTTTTGTCCTCAATTACAGGAGGGAAATGATAAAGAAATATCAGATAATGAATGGATCAGGGAGCTCTATAAACCACCAGTAGCCCAATATCCAGTGTCCCACCCTCTTCTTGTTTAATGTTTGACTAATGGCATTAGCTTTCCAGTAATCCCATTTCTCAGTTTAAAAAGGAAATAAGTTTACTTTGATGGCAGGGTCAGAACTGTGACCTAGCCATATCAAAGAATGATTGTTTATAACTTAAATAATTCAGAACATGTCTTGCTATCCAGCTGAGATAACTCGACATGTATGCTTTGTAAAAAATGACATGTGGGTGTTAGCAGGAGGGAATCTTCTTCAAACTGATAGAAGTGATGATTTATTTATAATCATTATTTGTACTCCTGTCACCAAAAGAGACTGGAGTTTGTATGTCACTGACTTCTACTCTTCAATAGATGGATAACGTATTGTTTTTTATCTTAATTTCATTATATGTTGTTGTGTTAAAAAAGTTCATCTCAAATGCATCCTTATTGTACTCTGAGATGAGCAGCCTTTCTATTATGGATTTCCTAATTGTACATTTGTTCCCTGTCTCGGGTTTACTTCTTTTACAATATGAAAGAGTCAAAAAATGAGAGTACAAAATTCATGTTTAATGTAGAAATAATTTGTGGCTGTCTCAGATTATCTTTTTACTCTAATGAAGGGTTTGGGGCAACAGTGAGATTTTTTTTTTTTTTCCCACATTCCCTCTTTGCTTTTAAATTAAAAAACTGAGTTGCTGTGCTCAAGCTATTTGCAGACTCTGTATATTTCCCAGCTTAAGCTTTTTCGTTTAATCAAATGAAAGTTTGTGCTGGTGAGAGAAGATAAATGTACTGTAACAAGCTTTCCAGTAGGTGGCAACACCTGCTTAGATATAGCTTATTTCCTGAGAATTGACATCAGATGGTTCATTTGTTACCGAGCTGTCACTTGCTGCTTACTAGTTAAAAACAAAATTTTTTTTTTTTGTATTCAGATCTAGGATGTGGAATCTTTTTTACATACGAGTAACATGATATTACTGTTTCAGGCTAGCATATTTCTCCACAATAAATCTATAACCACAAATTTAAATATTTTAGGTGAAAATGTATCTTAACCGATAGTGGAAAATGCTAAATTTTTCATGGAAGTTGGCCATGTTATTGAGCTATTTTTATTCCTTTTGTGTGTATGTGTGTGTCTGATAATATGTATATTATAAACAGTTAAGAAATAGATATGTTTTGCTGAAAAAGTCTATCTTTAAAGTAAACAGTGAAACTAAACCTTGACAAACTTCCGGTATGATTACCAACATGGCATTTTGGCACTCCTCAAGACAATTCTGTAGTATTTGTTCATGGCTAAAAATGCTAGCTAGGGATCAGTTAAGAGACAGAAAGTGATGTTCATATTAATATGCAAATAAGGAAATCTAATTTCGTGGATTCAGTGCCTGTGGTTTAGTGGTAACTAAGCTACACAAATGTTCCAGGTCATTTCCTAATTTATTAGCAATACAAAATAAAACAAGTTATATAGTTAGGCATCTTGGATACTTCCTGTTCCACCTTATATCTCTCAGGAGCTTCTTAGCAGTCTCTCTGCTTTTGCTAACTCAATTATTTTAATGTATTTTCAAAAGTATGGTCTTGGTAATCCATATTTTCAGCCTCAAAAGACTGCCATTTGCTTGAGGACACAATAATGCCATTTTTAGGTTGTAGTTCAATTTGAGTAATGAATTGCTTGCTCTTGTGTATCCCAGATTGAGCAGATGGAGAGTGTGGGGGGGATTTGCAAGTGAGCCCTTGTGTACAGGTTTCTTGTGGCAGCTTTTTTGTTTCTATCTGCTAACATGTTTTAGTATGGTTATTAAAATGAGTCGGCTACAGAATACAGCGTTTCTGCTTTTTGTTTTTAAACCTAAAAAATCTCTAACTCTTCTTGCAGCCAGAAAACCTTGCACAGAAGCTTCCAAACCTCGTGGAATTGTGAGTTTGTGTAGGAGTTCTAATATATTTTTATTATGCTAATACATCTTGCATTAAAATACTTTAATAATGTATTGCTAGCGTATATGTACACCTCTTAAAAGTGAAGGTTTTTCTTGGAGGGTGAAAAAGGGTCTTTGTTTGTTTGTTTTTTGGATTTCTGTGTGTGTGTGTATTTCCTTTCTAAAGGATGTACATCCAGACATTCAGTCTTTTTTTTTTTAATTCCTCATTTATTGTATAACGACGACTGCTTTACAAGTGCCTACGCGGTTTAGGAAAAAGAACTTTCCTTACAAGTCCTGTGTGTGCTGTTGTCACACTGATCACCCTGTCCTCTTGTCACTGGAACCTCCCAACAGTGCGGTTGGATGGATGCAGCAGAGCCAGAGTAACTAGTTATTGCCTGCAGCCCATCCCTGTTTGCTTTTCACCCTGGCTACTAGTGGTATGATTTCAGTCCTGCTGATTGTAATGGTAGTTTTTTGGAAACAAGTCAGAGATTGTCAAATAGGAGCAGCAATTAGCAAGCAGGGATAGTAACCATTTAAGGTTGTTTATCTAATCTTTCCCAAAGAATGGGGTCACATGAATTGTATTGTTTTTGGCAATTAATTTTGATTTGTAAACTCCTGAGTCAGTGTTTTCATCTTTTCTGTTTTCTCTTTTAAGGCTCTGATTTGCTTGTACAGTAGGACTGCCTTTTTTTTAGCACTCCCTTTTAGTTGAAGATGATTAATTTGTTTATATAATACAGTATTCCAAACAAGGAGGTATATATCTGAGCAGTGCAATACATTCAGCTGTCAGATCGTGTAATCTGAATTTGGCCCTTGAAACTGCTTTCTGATAGAAGTGACCACATGGTAATTGAACTATTTTGTAGGTCACTGCAGTCTCTGACTTTCTTGAGAGACAGTCTTGTCTCACTATGCCTGAATACTGAGAATCTGTGTATGCTGTGAAGCACTAAAATATTCTCATACTCAGTATAGTTAGTATTGGATGATCTGCCATCGGTCCTCATCAGGAAATAGTGATATTATCTGATGGTGCCTTTAGAATAACCTAAAATCACAGGTTCTTAAAATAATCCTTTCCAAACACTGTATTGTAGGAGTCAGTAGGGGTTCAGAAAATTTAGTTGTACCACCATTACCCCATACATTCTAGTGGTCTGGAAAGAATTGTACTTGTCCTGTGATTCAGGTAGTTCTAATGATGTAAGTCAATTTTTGATCAGAGAATAAGCTATTTTGTTAACAAAGAAGTGAAGAAACAGTACAAAATAAATAATTTTAAAGAGCATTTTGTTACAGTAGTTCTAAACTTTGAAAGACTTTATTTTTTTGACAAATGAAAATCATCATCTCTTACCTATGTCATCATGTTCTTTTAAAAACTTCGCTAGGATCTGCATTTCTTTGTATATTGTACAAAGCTCTTATGTATAAATCCTCAAAATACACATATTTTTAGTCTGTTTCTGTCTGTAATATAGTTCACAACAATGTTCAGTGGCTGTAGCTGAAAAGAATAGGAAAATAGGAGTTCTGCAAACATATCAGCTATGTTTGTGCTTGCTACCTTTTTAATAATGCTTTGACTTTATCTGCATTTTTAAAGGAAAAAGATATCACCGTAGTTACAAGTTGTTGGAATGTTCTTTTCTTTGTTTTGCCTCCACCTCCCCCAAAAGTTTCATGCTTTCGGACCATTTAAGTAGATTGGAAAAGATCTGGAAAAATAATTTCTGTGTGTACTTAAACAACTGTGCATTTGGTACTCAATGTTCCTTTACAAATACATATCAATATTAGTCATTGTTGCAAATAAATGAATAACAGGAACCAAGTTTTCAATTTCAGTCATGAAAGCTGTGTGAAAGCTGTATTTTTTTTCAATGTCAATAGTACTGCTCAATGTGCCCCACTAGAGGGTGCTGAATATTCTTAGTGAAAGATCAGATCCCCATCGGTACTTACTAATGATTTTGTACGTGACTGGATTTTCCTTTTCAAAAATGTGTTCTAGTTTTAAAATAATCCAGTTATGGTGAGTAGATCGTGTTTTTTTTTTTTTTTTTTTTTTTTTTTTGGCCCTGCAGTCATTAAGACATGAGAATATTTTATCTACAGAGAAAGCTGTTCATCCCTAACTAACTTGTGAGGGTTTGAGGGGTTTTGTTACCATAGTATGATGATAATAACAACAACTACCTGAGATTAAAACACAGTTGTTTTGGTTAGTCTTTTTGTGTTATTCTTTTACCTTGTTCTCTTCTTGTGACTCTCAAAAGTGAAGCCCATTGTTGTTGTAACTGTAAATGTTTTGTTTCTATAACTGTCTGTCGTTCTTTTATGATAATCATGGGCTAAGTGAAGCTTAAGTGCCTGTCTGTTGCCAGTTTGTACAGTTTCCACAGCTTTTGTGGTCGTGGAGAGGAATGGCTTTGAGGGTGCTCTCCTCTTTCAATCTGAAATTGGATATTTTTGCAAACTGATTATATAGTAAAAGTCCTTGAGGGTAACAGGTGGTATCCTCTGCTCTTTTCTCCTCCCCCTAGGTACCTTCATTCAAATAACATAGTTGTTGTACCTGAAGGTAAGTAACCTACCAGCTCACAATAAGTGGCAGGAATCATAAAATATTCATTTTTCTTTGAAGAGGCATATTTTTCCTTTGTTTTTTTCCCATAAAACATTTCAGATTATCATACAAAATATACCCGTATAGCCTTTAGTCGATAATCTCCTTGTTTATGGTATGTTAAATTCTTTTAATGAGTTCTCAAATGTACCTAAATGCTCTTTGCTTCAGTTCTAATTGCAGAAAGTGAAAAGTCTAAATGGCACTCGTCTACAGAAACACAACTAGAGTGTCTTCTGCTTTGAGACTATTACCACATAGAATAGTTTGCTGCTTTTGTTCATGAAACATTTAAACACTGAAGTATCAAAAACTTGTCCTACCTTCTTTTCTTTGCTGTAATTGTAGTATTCAACATCAGAAAAGCACTTTAAGCTCTATCTGAATATATATAATTTGGAAAGATTCTGAACAAAGGAATTTAAAAACAGTTTCAGGGCAGTACAGTACTCTCTGAGAAAAATATATAGATATGGGAGTACCCTGTGTATTTCTTTTTTTTTCCCCTGCCCATCTCATTGCCAGCAGTGCTGTTTATTAGATGGATAAGCATGTCCATAAACTCTGACATTCACTTACGAGACAGACTTCAATACGTCACAATCTGCTCAGATGTAGGTATTGGGCCTTGCGGCTTTTTTATCCTCTTCTAGTCCTATTAAGATTTTAACTTTACTCTTGGGTCACATTCATGTTTTAATCTGTTCTCTCACAAGCCATTGGCTCCCTCGTTAAACTGCAGTTTCTGGACCTAAGTGATAATGCCCTCGAAATCGTGTGCCCGGAGATTGGCCGCCTCAGATCTTTACGTCATCTTCGTTTGGCTAACAACCAGCTGAAATATTTACCTGCAGGTAAGTAGAAACCTGTGAGGGACTGCAGGAATGACCAATTCCATTTGAATTTAATTTGCACACTGATCTGCTCTAGTTTTTTTTCTATTCTTCCAGTAAAGCTTGCCTTTAAAGACCAGTTGAGCATTGCCAATATACTATTCTGTGCTAAATATACTCTATATTTAAAAAAATAGTAAGCCTAATTTTACAAAAAAGTAGGGAATTCCAGTCTTCCCTCTCTGTCTTTTAGGGCAATTACCTCATACTTGTATTTCCTTCAATTAAAAAAAAAAAAAAAAAAAAAAAAAAAAAAAAAAAGACATATCCAGTAGGTTTGCTTGTGGCATTACATCTCACTGTGGCATGAGATAACGAATGTTGGTCATGCTTTTTTATAATAATAATAAAAAAAAAATTATTCAAAGTAATTGTGAAACAAATTCAGGACTTTTTTTGATAAGCAGAAATAACTGATTCTTCTTTTTTCATCTCCTATCTATCCTTCCAGATGAGGGGATGATGATGATTGTTGTTTAAATCTTGCTCTGGGTGTTTTTATTTTCTGATCTGCACATGATAAAAATGTAAGATCAACAATTCCGAAAAAAAGTGGACTAACTTAATCTAACAGGATTAGCTTTTGACTCTATTTTTAAATCAATTCTCAATCTGACCTTCATGTGTTTATAAATTCACATTGTATAAGCTTAAGAAATGTTTGTAGCTTCATGAAGTTCTGGGTGTCAAAATGGAGTTGTCCTTTCCTTGTACTTTCCTGGTCATAAGAAGCTTTGTAGAACAATTCAAAGAATGATCATGATTAGGAAGGAAAAAAAAAATATATGACGATGTAAATCCTCTGGAATGAAATTAGATAAACCTGTTAAACATTATGACCCAAGGCCAGTAAAATTTCCATCAGTTTTCAGATGTCCTATATTCAAAAGAAAGGAGTGACTTGAGTGTGCTTTATGTTCCTCAAAGATAATTTACCTTACGGTGCTGTTTCATGAAAGAAAGATTTGTTCAAAGAAGAAGTGACACATTTTTTTGCAAAACTTCACACATTAACTTAAAAAGGTTCCAAAAAAGACTACTTTCAAAAGGATAATTTACATTACTGAGGAGTTGATTGTGAGTCTACCACATTTGATTAGGAACTGGTATTAGCTGCATAGGCAAGCTGCATTTATTTTCTCCTGAAGACAACTTGGTACTGAAGCATCTTGCATAAGTGAAATTTTCAGGCATGCAGAACTCTAACGCATGTTTGGAAGTAGTTCCACTGTAGCCTACTTTTAAATCAAAGAATCCACTGGTATCCAATCTGTCTGTGTTACTGGCAGTGTACAACACTTTTATATATATATATTATATATACATATGTACAAATACTGTTATTGATATCATTACTAATCCTGTCTGTTCAGGTGGTGTCACTACCATCATAAACAGGCATCCTGCAGCTTGTGTATTATCAGTCCAAGTAAGATTAATCTTTCACTCACGCTGAAGAGTTTGCCCAGCTCAAATATTGCATTGTCTGTTTCCTAAACTTAGCGCTTCCAAGGATATTTTAATAGTTTGTTGTTGTTTTTCTTTGCGGAGATTTTGAAAATCTCATAACAAAATGTTGAGGTTTGAAAATACATTTCATCAATTGAAGGTGGGGGGGGAAAGGAGAATAATACGTTTTGTTATCTTATTGGAAATACTTTTATCTTCAGCTACACTGATAGTGTCAGTCTTCATAAGGTATTAAATAGTGTTCTGTCAGGAAAACTAGCAAGGTTAATAAAAGGAAACAGTCAGAGATGTAATTACACTGTAGTGCGTTTCGATGTGTCGTTGTTAGTTCTTTCTTCATGGTGGGTACTGCATCGTGGTGCATTGTTAGGGAAAGACTCCTTTTTGTTCTTTAGTAATTCATAAAATGTTAAGTGAGCATTAAAAGTATAGCTTAGCTTCTGCAAATACAGCTTGTGTGGAATAAATAAATAGTGTAATGGGTTTGGTTATAGCTGGTAGCCTTTTCTGAAGGCAACTTTTCAAAAATAATTATCTTCGTTTTACTTCTGACTTAGTCCTACACGGATAACACAAATGGACAGTGAACTCTAGATCACAGTAGAGGATCCAGTTAAGAAAAGCTGATCATCATTCACCTTGTGTAACCAGTTAGGCCAACTTGCAGCACAGTGATGTCATGGATAAGATGCTTATTTCAGTGCTGTTGACCTGTCATTCCTCCTCTTTGTCACTTCCCATTGCCAGGTTTTCTAAGTCCCTCCAGTTTCTGTTGAAGCTACATGGAGATCTAGGAGAGTAAAAACCTCTAAATAGTGTCCTTAATGAACTGATTAAAAATTTTGTTAAAAGTGCAGAAGAGTTGGATGATAAAAATTCTCGGATGTTCAGGTGCTTAATGGCATTTCCTCTTGTATTGCATACTTTGAGCGTATTTTTTTTTTTTTTGCAGCTGCTTTTAATTGTAATTGAAGCAGAACGGAAGTAAATGATGCAATAGTATCACTTGCAGTTAATGTTCATTAACGATTTTTAATGTTTTGTTCCACAATTGTGCTTTTAACACTTGATATTAGTATTTAAGATTTGGCTTACAGAAATCTAACATAGCTTTATTTTAAAACAATTGATAAATCTGACTGTAGATATTCTTCAGCCTTTAACAAAGGTTGAGCCTGTGCTGTGGTTTTCCCTCAATGTCTTGGGCATTAAAATAAGCTAAGGCATAGCTTAATATCCCGTATATATCCTTTTATTCATAAAACTTGTGAGAACTCAATAACATGATCTGTATGCTTTTCTCAGGTTTGGTCCAATTTGCATGAAAAGTTAGTTTGGGAGAGGAGATGGGAGAAAGTAATGAGAACACATGCAAACAGCATGAATGCATAAACCTTAGTTCCCTGAAGAAATCAGGAGGTGAGGCATGAAAATTGTGTTCCTTGGAGATTAGAGAGCACTTGCTATGCTGTGGCACTGCTGCAGTGTAAATAATAATCCTACCTTTGTGCTTAGCAAACACTACCAAATCAGTGTCACCCATTGATAAGATCATGTACTTTGGCCTCAAGGTACCTTGTTTAATTGCACATTAGCACTGAAACAATGTGATTTCCTTTATACATCTTTAAAACGTCACAAGAGATGTTGAAAAAGGAGTGGACTAAAAGTGTTGAGAACCAATAGGAAAATCTTGTTCAAAATAAGCATGTGATAACTGAGATGTAATATAAAATGTCTGGAAGAAAATTCTTTACAATTCCCTTGGAGTCATGTTTTGAATATATTTTGAGCAAGATTAGTAAGACTTCTGCCTATCAGTGTCTACATTCTGTTGCAATCAAAATTGTTAACAAACTCTATGAACACTCTTTCGAGGAGTTGTGGATGAGTGAAAAGAAATAAATATTGTGTGAGATTTAATATTTGTAAAATTCTCTTGAGCTCTTTTTTTCATTAAAATGCACAGCATTTTTTTTGATCTGTAAGTTGCAAATCTTGTAGCTTCTGTGTTTTAACAACTTACTGGTTCTTTTGTTTGGCTCTGCTTCATGGAGTTCTTGAATATCAAGTAAACTTTCTCTGAAGCCTTCTACCATTCAACTATATCACTTAATTCTCTAAATTCTTTAGGGCCATTGGGAAATGTGTAATGCCAGATATCTTTCTTGAAAAATCTTACAGTTGCAGCAGCAAGAAAAGATGGTTATTTCATATTGTGAATGTAGTTCATGTAGAAGCTTGATTTACAGAGCTGATGTTACATTTTTATAATTATTTTTACAGAGCTTTTTCTTAAGTCAAAATGTTGATATCTGTTATTTAATTGAGAATTGTCTTAGTCCTATTAGAATAAGTAATAGGACAAGTAAATTTTTGGAATCTTCTGTGTTATAAATGACTAATTAGAAAGTTCTTTTTGATTTCTCATATTTGTAATGTATATTCTGATATTTGTAATGTATATAAGTAAATTTTTGGAATCTTCTGTGTTATAAATGACTAATTAGAAAGTTCTTTTTGATTTCTCATATTTGTAATGTATATGTGATATGTCAACTCATCAATTTATATGAAAATTATTGCAAAAGAATGTACTGAAAAAACAGCTTTTCAGGAGCCTCAAAGCCAAGGTTATCTCTTGGTTTTGCTGTGTAATTTAGACATGATTTTGATGTTATTCGCGATCTTTTGATATGAACTGGTGGTTCTTCAGGGTTTATATATCTATCTTGAACTTAGTGAATGCTCTTTTGCACAGCTTAAAAGGAGGGTACTTAAAGTTGGATTTAGGTTTTCTGTTTGACAAAGATTAGAGTTTTTATTGCATGTTACTTGATATACATACTTAGGATGGCAAGTTGTAGCATCTTGTTCTAAGATTTAATTAAAAATGAGGTTATGTTTACTCAGCACATGCTGAAGTTAATTATAGATTTACTAAAATGAAAAGCTTAATGTTTTGCCAAGTTAAGAGCAAAAGCTAAGTAATTAAAGAATAGGGTATGGTTTATAATCCCAGCCCATCTTTTGGCAAAGCTCCCAATAAGAAAGGGAAAAAAAAATATATCAGCAGTTGTCTTTCTGTGGGCTAGACTTAGTTTCCCTTTGTATTTGTTGTCAGGGAAATTTAAAAGCTAAGAGTTCAGTGTGTTGATTGGAGACGAATTATATGTATAGATGTTTGGTATTATATGACTGCCTGTATGATGCTGTTTCCTTGATATGTAAACCGAAATTGCTGTTGACCGGAGAGTCCCAGCAACTGCTGTGGCTGAAGAGTGGGGCTGATCTCTTTGCAGGAGTCAAATGTAAGTTTAGCAAATGCCCTTTCTTCCCTGTATAAGGAAGAGCGTGGATTCCATTTCAAACTGACGTTTCTGTCTTGTCTCTTGAGACTTCTTTTCATTGCAGTAGCTTATTGCCGTTTTGTTTCGTTTGGGTTGAAAGCTAAGGAAATTTTATTCATCTGCTCTTGGTATTTTTGAAGTGCATACTGCCATAATATTTAGGGGAGGCTGATAGCACAGTGGATTCTTAGAGTAACTCTTCATCTCTTCATTTTGTTTCTGTTTAAATACCTTTTTAGGGCTTTTTTTTTCTTTTTTTTTTTAACTAAAGTCTGTTTAAGCCTTATTAAAATACATCTGTAGACTCATAAAACTTCATCTTCAAAGCATTTGACAAAGATCCTGTGATACTGATAAGGGAGTGTTATCCTCATTTTATAGATGGAAAAAAAAGTGTTTTTAACAGAAGTGATTTGCTCCGGGCCACAGCAGGAGTCAGTGTTAGCCAGAAATAGAACCTGGGTGTTCCCATTCCATTTGCTAAGACCACACATTTTTGAGGTTGTTCATGCTTAATAGTGGGGAGGACTGAGTCTTTCTACCCGTTATTAGGAAATTATTAATTATCTCTCTATAATTAATAACCATCCCACTTAGTAGGAAATTAATAGTAGTGAGATCAGGGAGGCTTTTTATTTTTATTGAAACAGCTTGCATTTGTAGAAGGCTGAAAGAGTTTGTAAAGATGAATTGAAAAAATATAATTTTACCTTTACATAAAATAATTTACGTAATTCTATATAAATTTATTTCCTTTTGTGTGGATAACTTCTTTCACTGGGAACAGACAAGAAGGATTCAGTCTTCATTAAAATTATAAATCAAACTATAATTGTTGATGACTGCTTTGGCTATTTATAAAGCAATCCTGGGAATGTTAATTGATTACTGCTAAGGCTGTTTAGCTTTGCTTTGCTAAGGCATTTTGCTTTGCTAACTGGGGCAAGAGAAGCTTTAAAACTTGAAAACTGCATATTTATTCTGTTTTTTAAAGTTGCCATAAAGTACAATATATGTATTTACTATTCATACCAGTATTCCACTGGTAAAGACTTCTTGAATACCTGACTTAGTAGTCCTGAATAGAGCTCAATATGAGGTATTTCAGTAAATCTTAATTACAAAGTTGTGTTTATATGCTTTTCCCTACCTCTGTTTTCAGTAGATTTCCACTGTTCAAAGGTACAGCATACAGAATCCTATTCTTATTTTAGACTTTGGCATTAAAATATGCAGGGTTTTATTTATTTATTTATTTTTAAATACAGTGATTGTGACTTTAAAAGTGAAGGCATGGACTGATGCAAACAGTTTTTTTTTCGGAGCTGGCATAACCTTAGTCCACTCCGCTTTCCTAATTTAGTAACATGTATAAAAATATGCACGACGGGACAGGTTTGGTACGCCAGGCAGCAGGCCAGGAGTGTGGTGTTTTTAAGTAAATGGACTTGTGGGGATTTGAGGAAAACATAGATTCGGTTACAGGAGCTTTGCATTTTGTAAGTCTGTAACTATTTAAAGGAGCATGGACTCCTAAATAAAAAAAAAGTTTTAATTATGGTAAGGATATATTGCTTTTATTGAAGTAGGTTATGTCTAATATTAAAAAAGCTTGTGTTTTCTTAGCACAGATCTGTAAAGTACATGCTCTGATGAATAATTCATTGCCAGATTCAGTTTATGATGTAAAGCTAAAAGTCAGTGTACGAAGATTTGCATTAACTCCTTCTAAGCTTCTTTTCAACAGTTGTCAGAGTAGCATACTTACAGAATACTAGTTGAAATTTCTTTTTTTGACTGAAAACAGTGTAAGTTTATGTGGTTTTACAATATATTCAGAAATCTTATTACTCCCAAAGTTTGGTAAATTCTAGGAAAGATTTTCTATTCCTCTGATATTTACAGCAGCTCTAATGAGTGACCATTAATTCAAAACTGTATGTTTAAGGGCAGCAATACATTATTTAACTCTTTTTGTTGTTGATGTGGGAATTGGATTTTACATTTCTAAAATATCTGAGACAGTTAAATGACTACCCTGATAACAGACATACCAGTTTTTGTGTGTGCTTGAAAATCCCTTCATCTGGTCATAATGAAGTAATGATGTAAATTAATTTAATATTTTTCAAACATGACTCTTTGTGGTGTCTTGCCTATTGCTTCAGCTGGAAGCATAGACACTCTTAGAGAACAAAAAATATTATTTATTATTATAATATTTATTTTAGAAAATAAATGCTTAGGTTCAACAGTGAAAAGGACCTAAACTGAAAACTGATCCTATGCTTGCCTACTACTCTTTTTTTTTTTTTTTTTTTTTTTTTCCCTCCTCTTCACATCAGGATTACTAAGGCTTCAGTAATTATGTCATCTTAACCTAGAAGTGCAATAAAAATGTTTGATAGTATCTTTAAGACATTCTTTGGATATCTATGAAAAGACTTTTATATGTTTTGATTGCATATAGATTACTGTATAGCCCTGTCCTGGCAGCCTGTAAGAATTAAATTTTTTATGAGGAAAAAATTCCCCTAGGAAATCATAGAAGAGAATTATCTGTGAAGAGTTAGGGACAAAATGGCAGTGTAGACAGCTACTGACTGTTACTGGAGTTTGTGACCTAAATAGAGGTGACCACAGCACAGGGTAGTATTTTGTGCAAGCGGTATTCCTTACAGATCAGCTTTCATGTTTGTCCAAACACAGTGGTAGCTATTTAATTAAGGGATATTGGAAGTATGAGATTTTATAACAAAGTCTGCGTTGCTCAAAGATTTGGTTTGGGTTAAATTCTCAGGAGGACAACTAGTACTTTTGAGTGCTCTGAATTTATGGGAAGGGAAGTGAGGACGGAATTAAAAAAAAATCTGGTAAATTCCTGGAAATTTTCATTATTTTTTTTCCTTTTTTTCCTCCGTATCTGACCTGTATAGTGTGTTAGTGAGCCATCTGTGCAACAGAGCTGCTCACTATTCTCTGTTTGTCTGCTTGCCCCTATTTATGGTTATTTTCTTTCCATAGTTCAGTGCCACTTCCTGCCTGTTGAGGGGCTATTGAAAGCCTCTTTGTTAGTATCATACAACACTTTTTGGTATCCCGCGATAGGTTCATAAAGTCACTGGATGCTCGTAGCAAAAATAGGGGTGCTAAACATACAGTTCTGGACCTATATTTTCTTAAGCTTAAGATGTCATTCTAATGGTTAGTTCCAGCATTTCTTCCAGATAGTCTTGTATTGGGCGTACTGGAATAGAAACATTTCTGTTAAGCAACATAAAGATGTTAAGAAGAAGAAGGAGGGGGTAAAAACAAAACAAATATTGCTTTCAACTATGGCCTGTGGTTGCAGTGTCACTGAGCAAGTTCCCCAAAATACATATATTAAGTATCTATGTGCTGTGATTCATTAAACAGAAAATGATTAGGAAACAGTTGGAGGGAGTCATCAGTGGCTCTCATTGTAAAATTTAAATTATATATATATATATATATATATTGTATGTTTGGATTAT
>VZSV01000075.1:2609898-2629912 GCA_013398735.1 Nothocercus julius | reverse complement strand
TGATATGGATCAGTGCATCTCACTTTCAAGGACCTCCAATTCTATCGAACATAGAGGTTAAAACAGCTGCAGTGTTTTTTTTGCATGTCTGGAAAAGCTGTCAGGGACAAAATGAAACTAGAGTGTGGTATCATGTCCTTAATGTGAAGGCTAAAATCCTGCTAAAGCAAAAACATAGAGACCAAAGAAATATCAAATGTTTGAGTTTTCTAATACTACTTTTACAATATTTAAAAGGCATTCAAACCCCTTCATTAAACCTAGTAATTTCTATTTTATTCTTCCTTGTTACATATTTCAGCAAGATAATGCAGATCTTGGATCAATCACTGTTTTCTTAGCTATTTAGTTTGTTTATAGTGATACTTTAAATTTGGATCAAAATCTCTACCTTTTTGAGTTTTTACGGTTTCTAAAATGTGAACAGGATGCTCAGGTAATTACTGGATTCCTAAATAGACATGTCTTAGAGTAGTGTGCAGTATATCTGCATTTCTAAGACCATATTAATTTAAGTGATTAAACTAATGAGGCAGATGAGAGTTGACCTGTAAAAGTTCCCTTTTTTGTCTGATGACTCTTACTAGCCATACCATCTTCAGTGAAAGTTTGGTTATCATCACATATCCGCAAAGAGGCATCTGTCCAAATGATACCATGGGAGTTCTAAACATAAAATTATTTTTAACTGCATTGTACTCCTGGTAGAATGTGTTTTTAGCAGGTAAGAATTTGTCAGTGTGAAACTTCCTGTGACCTGCTCTTGCCCAATTTGTCATTTTCAATGATGACGACTTCTGGAGCAGCAAAGTTCTGCTTTCGTATGTTTTTAGTGCTTTGAAACTAACTCGTTTGTGAAGTGCCAGCTTGTTGACCCTTATTCCATATTATTTCACAAGAGAACCCTGTGACAGGTTTCCTGCACTAAGCTGATTAAATCTGGCCCCACCATCCCCATACTTTTCTATTTTTTTGTTCCTTTCCTGATAGGAAGCAAAAAGAAACCTCCTTGAACGTAGGTGAAATCAGGAAGGAGGAGAGAAAAGCCAACCTAATTAATACTGGTGGTGCTCTCAAGCCTGTTGTGCTTCTGGCTTTGCACTACTTCACTTGCGAAAATCAAAGTTTTTGCAGGAACATGTATGTTTTCAAAGCCTTGGGCCATGGACTTTTCCCTGGTAACTGTCCCCTTAGGGGTTTTAGGTAGAAGATAACACTGTTGTGCCAAGATGAAGCAATTTGAGGGCTTCTCATAATGCTGAGGTACTTGGAGCATTTCTGCATTCCTGAGAGTATGGGAGCATTTTTAATAGAACTCCTTGTTATGAATTTTGTTCTAACCTGAATGTTTTAATCTTATGCCATCGTAACTTATGGGTGCCCCCCCAATCCACCTGCTAGGTTCATCTTTCTGGTTCCTGTGCCCTGTCTTTGGTTTCCTGGTTAGGTGGTTGTGGTTCTTTTTTAGTCAGAATGTTGTGCCTGACTCCTTGTGAACTTTCCAAAGTTGGCTTGGAAAATGTTAAGGCTTCACCATAACATGAGCTTTATAAAACACACTCTTGAGTGTGAAGTCTTGTTTCAGGAAGGTGGTTATGCTACAGAATTTCTGATCTGGTAAAGCTTATTATACTGCAGCTTTGAATTACCTAGCAACTGGTTTCTCTTTTAAGCAATTTGGAACTGCCTCTTGAATCCTGGACTGTTCTGCAGTCCTTGATCTGTGAAGTCACTCGTTGTTTCTCTAGGGTTTTCCTCCTTGGGGGGTAGGAGGAGATTGCACAGGAATTTTGAAGATGTCAGGAGTCCTTTAAGGAACTGAGACAGGCATGGACATGTAGCCAAAAGTTTATGGAGATGTCAGATCATACAAATAGCTGTAGAAGTGTGGTGGATTTATGTTGCATGTTCTTATGCTTTCTTTATAGATAAATCTTCAATACCACTGATGGCAACACATTTGGTTAAACATAAAATACTTGTTATTTTTCTAGTAAACTCAGTTTGAGATTACTAGATTACTAACTATACCGTTAAAATAAATGGAGCTAATATAGATGCAAATATAAAATGAAATAATTTTTTCACCCATGACTCACACATCTGAGGAACCTCCAAACTTAGCTTACAAAATGTCTGCAAGTCACCCACAGCATGTACAAAATATCAAGTGGACAAGAATTGAAATATTTAACTCAGTACCAGAGTGAGAAGGGGTCTTGGACCATAATGAAATTGATAATAGGGCAATGTGAAAATGCTGCTATGTCCTACAAGTAGTTCATACATTAATGCACCCTGCAGCCTTTCAAATGAAAGACTTCAACAGCTGACAGGGGAAATGACAACACGATTTTTCTAGGATATATGAAAACAGAACCCCCATGGAATTAATCTGCCCCGCTCTGCTCCCCGCTCCTGCCCTCGCTACAGCTGCCACTTAGGGCTACTGCAAAGTCTCTTGACCTTTGATTATGCTCCCAATGACATGCTGAGCTGGAGGCCACAAGGCAAAAGTGGGAAGTTTATGCAGCAATATATAACTTTAAAGAACATTAAGTTGTCACTGCTGCTTTGATCAGGGCCAGAGTATACTTCGATAAAACTCAGATAAAGGGCTTCAGGCTGTAGCATCAAAACAATGCGTTCTGTTCCTGTTAGTTTGAAAAATTTATTTCTACATAGTCTGTTTTAAAAAGTGGAGTGCACTTCTGAGAGCTGATCAGACTTGGCACACAGACCTAAATAATGAAGGTCAAATCGAATTTGTCTTTATTTTATGTTTTGATAATTTGAAAAATTGCGTTTGTGGGGACTCATGGTGACGCAGTTATGAACTGCAAAAGAGAATAACTTTGAAAGTGGCTGGAGGTGTGTTTGAATTCGGGAGTTGTTCCATGAGTGGTGTTTTGTTTTGTGTGAGTTCATAGACCATGTATCAGAGGGGAGGCAGGAGAAGTCGGGTTCCTCACTTGCTTTTGGTCAGTTTTCCATCTGCAGAGTGGAATCTGAGATGTAGAAAAGCGGATGACCAGGAATGTAATTATGTAGGAATGTCATCCTGCGTGTAGTCTTGTTCTGTGTGTTGGGAGGTATTTTTTATTTATGGAGACATATTTAGACTATGTAGACCATATAGACTGTGAAAAACATAAACCGTCATTCCTAATTGCTTGAATTTCACATATGACTTGTGTGGCTCATAAGACTTTGCAGCTCATTGTGCCACTCTGACAAACGCCTCCTTCCCACCTCTTTAGGATCCCTAAAAGTGTCATTCATTTCAAGGTGTCCTTCCTTTCCTTTGAAGCTTTTTTCCACAGTGTACTTAATGCCCTATTTAGAGCACCGAAAACCTGCTTCTTTGGAATTTGATATGAGGGTTTTTCCATGTTATGGCTGGCAAGAGTCATATTCTGAGCAACGTACCTAGGGGCTATAATGAGGCCGATTTTCCTCCTTGTGCAGCGCGTGTGTTAGCCTGCCTTTGCCGCATGAAAGGAAGAGCGGGGGACTCCTACTTAGTCTCTTCCTTTCAAATGTCTTTTCTTGCAAAAATCACCTCTTGTTGTGGGTTAATATATTCTGAGAAATTAAACTGAACTGAGTGGTCACATAGTGCATAATGTTGTATGTGCTTTCTAAACAGGAATTTTAGAGAAAGTTGCTGATGATTCCAAGAGTAAATATCTGACTTCATTGATTGCTTGGTTGAAGCATATATGGGACGCATATGAAATTCACTTCTGAAACTTCTTAACAGATGCTCTTTAAAATACTTGGAAATGTCTTTCTCTTAGAATTGTTATCCAAAAGCAAAACTGAACTTCTTAAAGTGAATTTTAAGATGCTCAGGGTCCATCTCACAAACATTTGCCAATAACTGTTTACACCAGTGAAGAAAGATGCATATTGACAGGACTGTGACTAAAGCTCTGACATTGACACGTCTGCCGAGAAAGATGTTTCATATACCAATGTGTGTGTGTTTCTATAGATTGAAGACTTCTTTAATATAGACAATCTGTTCAATAGAGTTCAGTCAGACTCAACTACAGCTTTGAACAGATATTAAACTGTAGGGGACTTCTGAAATTTTTGAACAGTTTGTGAAATGTGTGGAAAAAAAGGAAATTATAATAGCAACTGCAAATTCCAGAGTTGTGTTAGAAATGCCTTACTAATTTCATTATGCTACACTGTCAAACTTCATTTTGCTGCCCTGACTTCCGAGAGCCCTAAATCAAGATAAAGTAAGGCATACAGGCAAAGCAGATTTGCATGGGAGATATGCGCATACTTGCTGACTTTGCCAATGTTGTTTAGAAAAAAAGTGGTGGAAAAAAATGCACCTCATTGTATCCTCCATCAGCAAAATGAGGTTGGTAAGTTTGAAGCGTGCATCTGCTACAACAAGACATGGCTGCAAATGTTGTCTTATTCACAAAATTCAGCAGTCGTTAGTATGTAGAGCTTATTCAGATATTGAATTTTTGGAATAAAATTACTTGTAGGCTGTGAAAATACTAAAATAATTAGATACTCATATTTCTTGCAAAACTTGTTGCTTATTTGAAATATTTTGAGATACTCTTTGTTAAACAAAAAAATACTGTGATGAGTTATGACCAAATAAAATAGTGCTCTCCTATTTAGACCTATTTCTTTGGGAAGAATAGCTTTTGTTCTTTATTTTTATAATTTTCAAGTTGGATGTTTGAGATGGTTTTTTTGTGCCTCCCTTCCTCTCCTAAACTTCCAATTATTTATAAATAAAAGTTTTCTATGAATACTTCTGTCTCTTTGGTTCCTTTTTTTCTTTCTTCAGGCTTTCTAAGTTATATAGAATGATTAGCTGTATTAACAGGTAGTTGATTTTATGTATACATTAAACAAATTGAATTTAGTAGTAAGACTTGGGTACTGAGGGAAGGTTAGAGAACAAGGTTATTTGGACTTTAGAACCCAGCAAACACGAATGTTTTATGCAACAGAAGATTTTGGGAATGTATTGATTTCCATTCTGGTTTTGCTGACCAGAAGTAATTTTCTTGCATCTTTCAATGGATCCTTGTGAGAGAGTTAAATCAAAATATGGCTTATTACTGACGCCTTTGTTTTTACTCGACTAGTCTATTAAATGATTTGAGGCAAAATAAAATGCATCATTTACTGCCACTAAATCTAAATGGAAAAAGCCTTCAAGGAGAATGTGTAGAAGTGGAGGTGTTTCATGAGATTAACTTTGTCACACCTGCAGAGTTTGATACCTGCATTTCAGCTAACTTAATTTTACTGCAGTGGTGTTTTATATAAAGAGCTGTGTTTAATTTAGTGTTGTCCTAAGCTGTGTTAAATTATCTTTCCTTATGGAGGGCTTTGATACACAGCACCTATGAGTATACTCTACGTGGTAATTGTTTAATGTGCGAGAGTTTTATGGACTATGGCTACTTATTTGTGAAGCTAAAGGAGTAAAACTCCCCATGCCTCTGTGGGGGCTTGTTCCGCGAGACCCGGCCGGCCTTGCTTGTGTCTCTGCGGAGCTGAAACGCCGCGCCGCAGCGTTGCCCAGTGATTGAAACAGTATTTGCAGTTGCTCTCAGCACTTTGAAAATTAGGGCACTGCTGTCTTTTGACATGATTGGATGTGGTTTTCTTGGATGACAGTCTTACTCAGAAACTGTTAATAGTTGGTCCTATAGGCTGTTTTCTTAGTAGCCATGTCATTGTAGCGGCTCCTGCCCGACCTTCCCTCTCAGGGAATTACCTGGTCTGCTGGGTGGCCTCACAGCAGTGTCTTAGCACTAAATGGGAAGGTTTCCTGTTTTTTGTTATGGAGATGGTCTTACCTTCAGGGAAAAGGCTTCTTTTGGTGTCCCCCAGTAGTAATTTGGGTGGACATAATTTGATTTGATATATAGAGTGTAATACTTCTGTGCTCAAAGATGAAAATCTCCCTTGGACTTGCTGCTTTTGTTATGTGTGTAGTTATTTTGGGGCGGGGGAGCCTTAGGAAAAGAAATGAAGTTGTATCTGCTTCTAGTTAGTTGGAAATAGTTGATAGCAACAGGCACAACAGAGAGGTCTTTGCTTGGATTATTTTGACAGTAAAGCAGTAGCAGGTTAGGAGCGAGACCAGTCTGTTGAGTTGAAGCTATTCCTTTCAAGAAGAAATGAAAAAGCTGTCCCAGAATTTATGGCCTGCTTTGACCCTGGCTCTTTGGCTTTCTGGACTACGCTTAATCTCTCCTTAGGATGCATGTTTTGCTTGCTTCAGTTTTTGGTGACTGCTGGGTTCTTGTACCACTAATCATAGTGGGGAATTGGGGAACAGCCATCTCTAGTTGGCTGCCCTCCGGATTTCAAATCAGTAGCTCTCTATTTTATGCACTAATTTTTTTTCTGGAAGGCTTTTATGTTGTTCATGTTTTGACATTAATGAAAAGTGAATTAGAAATGAAATGTATCAATAAAGATGGTAAGACAGTAACAAAACAAGAGAAACATAATAGAACTCTTGCTTCATTTGTATCGCACTTGTTTGTTTGTACCATTGGGAATGTCCCAAACAGGAAAATAACTGTTTCTCAAAGCAAGCTCAGCAGTGAAAATATATTACTTGCTAAATAACAGGCTCTTTTTTTGTAAGAGACCAGCAGAATTTTTCCTGTAGCATACCAGACAAAATACCCCTCTCTTTTCACACATCATCTTAGTCCCCCTTTCCAAAATAAGGGGCATCATTTTAATAAAACTGCAGAATGGTCTCTTGATGTATTAATTTCACATCTCTTGTGTAGTAATAGTACCTTGCTTTGGGGTATAATGTAATCGAGTATATTAGAGCAAAATGAAAGGATAAGCTCTGTTCTAAAAAATGTTTCATGGCCTTGAGTTACCATTCTCCATAAACAACTGTTTGTTTTTTCCAGTGTTTCTAATGTTGTGGATTGCTGCTCCCTTACTGTTTTCAACCTCTTTCCCAACCTGTTCCACTTTTGTGTGTGCTATTTTTCTGGTATTAGTATTACCTGATTTATTCTAACTTTTTAAATCTAAACCATGAGATAATGAAAGAAAATAGAATTCCTTCTTGCTTGTGAAAGCATGAATGCAGGCATTAGGAAACTAAGACTTTTTCTGGAACTGGAGGTTGACATTTAAAAAAATTAACACCTTATATAAAGGGGCTTAGGGAGGCATCTGTCTTAAAGACTGCAAGTGGATCCATACACTTAACTTGGAACTTTTTCTTTTGGCATTGCACTCAGTTCCAAAAGTATGTCTATTCCAATCATTTATTGCCTCAAAAGACTTGTCATCACTGGAGAAGTAATTCACTTGTGTGGGTGATTTCTGGCAGGGGTTCATGAAAAAAAATGTAGGCTTAATAGGTGTGATGCAAGCGCATGGAGGAGAGATGTGGAAGAGAAGCTAATACCCTCTCTGGATCTGTACTATCAGTTTGGGGAGGAAAGGATTTAGTTGCTTCAGTGTGGATGCTGAGGAGAACACAGATTGCTGGACCAGTAAAATACAGAAGGCTGCCAGTTTGGCCAGTTGAAGTGTAATTGTGAAAAAGACGGGGAAACACTGATACTTCGTATCTGCATTACTGGAACTTAATGAAGCCCTCATTCCTGAAGTCTGTTTTCAGCTACATGGCTGAATTATTGTTTTGCACTTCAGAAAGCCACTTTACCCACCCTTGCTCATGGATGATGGCAGGAAATAAATAAGTTTTGGTACCCAATTTGTGTGTAACAGCTACAAGGTTGAGAAAGAGTCAGTTAAGGTAAATTCAGGAGAAGTTTCTGGAGGGTTTTTTTTCACTTTTTTTTTTTTTCTCTTAAAAGTTCTGAGAGGTGCCTTAATTTATGGATGAAGTAGGTGAACCTGAGGGTTGGTAAAGTCTTTGAGGTGTTATGTATGAGTGTTCATTCACAAAGGCAACCTTGACCTAGAAAAGCTTTTTCCCTTTTCATTCCAGCCAGGATGTTTCAGGGAAATGGAAGCATAAGTATTGCTTAAATCAAATTTAATCAGGTAGGATAGAGTTTTATTCCATAGAATTCTTGCAATTTTTTAGGTCATATTCAAGCTTGTTTAAATACAGGTTATCTGTGAAATATGCAATATCACAACCTGTCTCCCAATCTTTTCTTAAAATATAGAGCAAATGCTGGGCTGCACAGGAAGGATACAGCAAATCTTCAGTTCTGTTATGCATGAGAAGCAGAACCCTTTAAGTGCTCTCATTAGCAAAACAGTGAAAGTTCTGCATACATTACTGGCAAAATGGGATTCTTTTTGCCTTTAATTTTTTCTTTCCTTCTGCCCTTAAATCTAATGATACCAGTTTTCACTTGTCAGAATTCCTTGTTTGAAGATGGCACAAGTCTATCAAAAGTGTCAATTTGTGCTAGAAAAAAAGATTTTTATAAGCCATGAGACGTGAGCTGTGTGGTAGGACAGTAAATATAATATATAATAGGCAATTTAATTTATTTCAACCATCTTAAAAGCTATTTAAGTCCTCTTGAGGTATTGCAGAGCTGATCTCTGATTTCAGCTGCTTGGCATGAGGAATCCTCTTAGATTTCATAACTAATGTAGTAGTTCAGATTGTGGCATTAGGGTTTTTCTTAAACCTATCCCGGGGACATACGTTGCAGGTGTCTGTTGAGTTTCTTCCTCTAGCACCACCTGCACAAGTCAACAGTGCCATGGTTGTGGCTGCATGATCTCTTCATCTGAAATCATTGTGGCAATCACTCTCTATGTCAGTTAAAAATACCTGTTTTCTAACCCTGTCTCTGTTTCTGAACCCCTGTGCTTCAAAGCCATGCTATGCCTCCTACAAAGGTATATTCACAAACTTCCTTGCTCCTACTAAAATATTGGTTCTATCTAGAAATTGCCATAGTTGTTCCCAATGGTGGCTCATTACCCAGTGAACCAGTATTCCCAGTCCCTCTCTCCCTCCGTTGTTCCCAGGTAATAGCAGAGGTCTAATGGCACTTCTATTGGTCTCAGAGTTCCTGACTTTGCAACTTGTTTTCCCATTATTTTTCATTCCATTTTTGTCACTTAGGCATAAATGGTTTTGTCTCTTCCTGTATGATAATTTGATTCTTTACCATATTAGCAGTACTTTAAATGTTTGCATCATCAGCCATCCAAGACCTAGTATTCTACCAATTTAGATGGTAGCAATTCTAAACAAAACAGCTCCCTGAGGAGCACTGCTAATATTTTTTTTTTCTTCAGCTCAATGACTTGCTTTCCAGTGTGTGCAGTACTAGATGCTATACTTACATGTTACTATTAACTAAGAGATGTAATTTAATCGAAGAAAGAGAAGCTAGTAAGATACTTCTACTCATATGCGCCGCTTGTTGGTTACTATTGCAAGATATTGAAGAACACCAAGTTTACTGGGCTTTTTTTGGACACAGGTTAAACATTTGTTCTCTAGCTCTAGGCTACTATCTTCTAAATGTCTTACTGAGATTCCTCATTTCTGAGCTTGCAGTTTTGATGTATAACTCATTTTTCTCTGTATGCCTGGGCAGAAATTTTTTAAGCAGCCTCATTTCATTTTAGTAATGGATGTGGTAATTTACAGGTTCTTTATCTTTGCTCTCACAAGGTATTCTATCTCTGTCCTCATAGCAGCGTTACTCTTGCAGAAAAATCTGATGCAAAAAGCTCATTTAGTGTTCGGTGCGTCGTCTTAATTTCTGCTCCTGGTTGGCACCACTTCTTCATTTTTGTTCTCTTTCTTACAAAGATTTCATTTGTTTTTAATTTTCTTTGAGAATTCCCTTTTTTGGCTGTTTCTTCTTGCAGTTTTCATTTAACTTCCACAGTCTGACCTCTAAGTGACAGCTCTCCTTGCTGATCAGTCCCATTTTCCATTCCTTGTAGGTTCTCTGCTTTCTCTTAATATCTTCTTTTGAGGTGCGTACTCATGCAGGTAGGTCTATAGCCCTTTTCTGTCCCCCCCCCCCCCCCCTTTTTTTTTCTTTTCTTTACTTGGTTTGAAATACACAGATAGTGTGTAATTTAAAGTAAATCCATGCCTTGCATACATGCCTTCCATACACTCAAATCCAACAGTGTATGTGTTTCATATTATCTTTGGATAAAATTTTGGGTTATGGCCCATCAGGGAAAGGTGGGATTGTTCTTGAAACTTAAGGAAAACTGTTTTTTTCAGTTATGCAGCTGGTGAGGCCTATACCCCCCCAAAGGTTAAAGAAGTTTGAATTGCCTTTGGCAATTATTATATGTTGTATAGGCAGGTTACTTCCAGATGGTGCTTTTCCTGCAAATAAAACCATAGGAATTAATTTTAAAACCTGGCATTTAAGCTGTCTGAGCCATATTTTTTTTTGTGCTGCTAGATAAATACAGTCAGTTTTGTTAGAAGGTCATAATTTAGGAAATTTCCTCAAGTTGTTTTAAGGATTAACCTTTTTGGTAACAACAATATCACAATGTTTCTTTTCTTCCTGCGTTGAGACACATACCTTTCTGGACTTTTGTCTTTTGTAAATATAAACACTAAGATCACTTGTCCCTTTCTCCAAGTGGTTTGGAAAGCTGTTGCAACAAATGCAAGGACTGGTTTTTGGTAATCACTTCTGAGTCCTGTGTTTACTCTTCATATTAGCAAGGATGAAAAAGGTGACTTAATTATTCTGAGTGTTGGCAGTTTTAGAATACACGTAATACAAATACAGTCTTAAGTACTCGTGTGTGTCACTGAAATCGAGTCTCGAAGCCAGTAGGCAGGACTTTGGGGTAAGCCTGGGTATAAGTTTCTGGGAGGTAAGGCCGTATGTGAATTTACAGTCTGTCAGATGCTTCGTGTGTACTGCCCCATGAACACGTTTGTACCATATGGTCAAACCACATAATTGCCCAAATATATGTGAAAGCAGATGGATGTAGCTGAAACACTTTGGTCCAAAAATCAGCACAGAAACTTAAAGTTAGGACTCCATGTGCCGCCACAAACCGAGTTCGGCAAAGCTCCCAAAGATTTGCTCTAGCCTCTGATGTCAAAAGCGGGCTCTGCACACTGCTGTGTTGATTTTGATAGTGTTAATCTTAAAATACTGAAGCTAATATAAATTTTAAATCACACATTTATGAATTTCATTTAAATGTAATTGGAATTTCTGAGTGATTCCTGAGTGAGGTTTAATGGTGATGCATAGTGCTTGTCTCTTTCTTGTTGCAGCATTATTTGAGTTTAAAATCTCTGAATCAAAGTTGCTTCTCTGACAAATCTTTTTAGTTAGTTATTTTCCATGACTGACTAAAATTTCCCAAGCTCACCTCTCCAAAGTACCAAAGAACCTCATTAGGTCATAGCAAAAGAGAGGTTTGTAAATCTTTCACTGCTTGTTGGACAAGGTGTCCTTCAGTATTTACACTGCAAGATTTTAAAAGTATGGATAATAGTATTTAGTAAATAAAGCTTGAAAAAATTATTAATAGGCTGTTTATATTTTGTTTCATTCTTTATTGTTTTCCTTTGAGATGGAAACCAATTTAGGGTCATTAAAATATGTCTGGGCACCTTTTTCAGAATGAGCTTTCAACTCTGAGGTGGGGAGTCTTGGGGGCTATATCTTTAATCTGATGGCACTTTCAGTGGTTTGGCTTACTTTTTAACTTCATCGTGGGTTGGTGGGCATTTTTGTAACATATGGTACTCTATGTTGAAAGTGGATGTTTACATCTGGTATGCATTGGAAGATTAAGGTAGAGAGGATGAAGTTTTGGACAAGTATGTGTTTTTTGGATGAAGGATAAAGTGAGAATACTTTTATTTCCTCTTAGATTTGAAACATATCATTCTAGCAATGTCTTTGAAACTCTGCCAGCTTTGCCAACCATAACATTTATGGGATTTTGGACCTATACTGAATTAGAAAACTGTTTTTAGTGGGAGAGAAAAAGGTTAGTGCCTGAAAATAGCGAGCCCTGTTATTGCCTGCCTGTGGTCAGTGGTTTGGCTGAATGTAGGTGGCTCTCTTCCTGTCACTGTTTTAAAGCATATGTCTTTGTGAGGAATATAAAACTCTTGAAAATGAGACTGCTTTAGTAATTTTGCACAGTTGTCTTCTACTATTCTTCTACTATTTAGTGGTGATTATTTTTCTTTTGCAATTTATTTTCAGTCTTGCAGTAAGGTTTTTTTTTTTTTTTTTTTTTTTTTTTGTAACAGAGTTAACATCAAAACTGTCAAAGGTTTGAAGAATGTGGTCATCTCTGTACTGCAGCTGCTTGTGTCACGATCTGAAGTTAAACTTCAAATGTGTATAAGACGGCTGGAAATGAACCCAGCTCTTTGTTTACATCTTAAGATGCAGAAATCGTGCGACGTGCTCTTAGTGCTCAGGGAATAGGGAATTTTCTCGCTCTTGCTGCGGAGGGAGCTTAAGGGCACAACAGGTCTTGTTGAAATTTATCTGAAATAGAGTTCGGCAATAGAACTGTAGACTGTATTTTATAATTTACCTGATCTGTCATGTCATGTGTTTTCAGTACAGACAACTTTGAGGACTCTTCCTTAGCAGGTATCAGGTGCAAAAGCTGGATTTGTTTAACTAAGGCAAAGTAAACCTGGTTCTGGAAGATGCTGTGAATTGCCAGGAGAATATAGAGCACTGAATACTTGATGTGTTGGTTGTATTACTGCAATGTATTTAAGAATAAAGCAAAACTGTTTAAAGCTCCCCCATATTCAGGGGAAATACTTAATAGAACTATCTCACTTACAGATTTTATGGTAAAAGAATAAATAAGTGAGATAACCCATAAGGCTTCTCTGATGTATTCATCAATCAGCCTTCAGAGAAGCACAGCCTGGTCCCAAAGACCAGACAAAGGAGATCACTCCATTACACAAGTCAGGCTACTTATTTGATTAGGTCTTGCAGACTTTGAAGAACTTTTTTTTTTTTTAATCTGCAGAAAAAGCTATATGAAACTATTTAAAGAACCACATAAGCTTCTGCAGAGCTCTTACACTGACAATAATTAACCAGATTCTTAGTTTTAGGAAAGAAAATGTCTAGAACTGTAATTATTGCAACTATAGTTTATAACTTACTGTAATGTCCTCCTGAAATAACGTAACCCACCACAATATACAGATCATTAAAATGGATTTCTGTTCTAATTCAAGCTAGCCCTTTTGAAGTGTAGGGAGCAGTTGTTCCTAACCATGCTTGGTGAAAGAACTGTCACTAAGCAGAAAATGATATTCATGTATCTGTAAGTCTAATTGCAAGAGAATCTTAAGTAAGGTGGATATCAGCATTGTAGCCTCATTTTTTTTTGTTTTAAGTTAATCTAAATTTGCATGAATTCAAGGTCATGTAAAACACCCTTGCTAACCATAAGCTATGTTAAGTCTTTTATTTTTAAGCGTTCATTTTTTTTTTTTTGCTACTTCTGATTTTGGCCCTGGAAATTGCTTGATGTTTTTGTTGGTAGTAACAGACGCGGTTCAGCAACGCGCTGTCTTGAGAGCGGTCATATTTAAACATACTGCCTCAAAAATAACTGCTTTGGTTTGCTGAGATCTTCTTTGCAGCTTTGTTATGAACTTAATTCTATTAATATATCTCCACGCCTAACTGCATTGCAGAGGTCGGAGACCTGAGGGAGCTGCAAACACTGGACATCTCAACCAACCGGTTGATAACGTTACCCGAAAGGCTGCACATGTGTCTGTCGCTGCAGTACCTGACCGCAGACCGCAACCACCTGTGCTGCGTCCCCCGCCACCTCTGCCAGCTGCCCAGCCTCAACGAGCTCTCCATGGCTGGCAACCGTCTGGCCTTCCTGCCACTTGGTGAGTCACTGCCCTCATCCCAGGGGCGGGGAGTGGAGAAGGGGTGAAAAAACAAACTTACTTTCCAAAAAAAACCATCAACAGACGATTTTCATCCATGCTGGTCCCTTTGCAGGATCATTACACTGATCGCATTGTTGGAAATTAAGATAATAAATGAAAAACGTGAGAAGCGTTAAGGTTTCTTGTCTGTTTTAAAGCCATAGGTCAGCTATTAAAGTTGCTTTATTTTTAGCTAACTGAGGGAAAGAAAGTTTAAATGATGCCCTGTTTAAATATAATACTATGTAATCTGAGTTCCACCACTTTGGGTAATGATCTGTTTGTTTGCTAGATGTGATGATTTAACAAAGGTTCTTCAGCTAGGGTTTTTAACTCGCCATGGAAACCAGTAACTACACGGAAATTATGTAGCATCATGAGGAGTGGCAGCACTGCATAATTTAGCTGAATTTTAGTTTGTGCTGTGTATAGGCATCCATCGAAACTCGCACAGCAGTAGCCCAGAAAAGAATTAATCTGCCTTTTAACCCTTTGTAAGTTTGGATCTGTAGAAGGAAGCCCTCGTAGCAGGAGGTGCAGCGAACGTGTGGTACCTTCTTGTGGGGAGGAGTTGTCATGTTAATAGGACTGTGTGCTTTGCCTGTGAAAAGCAAGTCCTTTTCCATGTGTTTATTGCTTTTTATTTTCAGTGGATTGTCGAGGGCTAATTTCTGCTGAAATATGGACAAATATACAGATCTGTCACGTCCGCTGAATATCCACTAATAGCTTTTCTAGCACAGGACTGGAATCTGGTTAATTAGGTGCAGGTGAAATTTAGATGCAGCAAATCATGTTGAAAAAAAAGATAAAATTTAAGGTTACTGAAAATGAGGTAATCTTATCCCTAAAGTAACTGCATTGTATAGGTATAACAGTTTGTGTAGTACTAGCTGTTTAGTCCTCAAAAAAGTTGATAAGCTGAGACTCAGGAAGCCTTTACTACTGACAAGGGCCTCTAACTGTGAATGACCTCTCCAAAGGGAGTGTTTTGGGTATGTCCCAACATATGTCATTATATAAGTGAGGAAATGAGCCCCAGGATGCATCGTGCACTTTCCACAGCAATCTCTAAAATGAGCAAAGTAACTACCCAAACTTTGGCAAATCTTTTTAGCTCCACTTTACAAGTGAGGGAAGTTGAAGATTTCTCAATAGTTTTAATTTTGCAAAAGTAAGATGCTGTTATATGTGATAAGATGTAAAACATTAAAGGATTTGAATGGTTTAATGTGAAAGTTTTCTTTACTTTTACACTAGTAGCTTATCTGTGAGTGAGCTATGACCTCGATCAGCTGCAGATCTGTTGAAGTGTTTTAAGTTCAAAAGGAGGAAATAAATCTCTAATAAAATGACACACCTTCTTTTTTTTCTTTATTTTTAGACTCAAAATTCAAAACATTCAAAAGGAACTTTAAAATAACGGGAAACATCAAAGACTATCAATTGACCTTGTTCAGTAGTTCTTAATAGTGACTCACTGGTGAACATTTGGAGATAATTTGCTATCTCTGAATATGAAACTGAATCATAAATCCTAGAGTTCAGAGGAAAAGCGGTACAGAATAAATGTTAATGTTTAATCCTTCCTTCTAAAGAATCAGAAGGTTTCAGAATGGTCAAGATGTGATGAAATAAAGTAGAAGAGAGGGTTAGTGCACTGAAAAAGCAAAAAGATTAAATCTGTCTTCTGCCACGTGGAATTATTTTTTGGGGTGTATGGTAGGGCATGGAGCACTACTGAGGTTGAGGCACAACTGTAGCATTATTTCGGCTGGCTGCCCATGTTGGCTAATGTTATTTTGTGTATACTCCTACATCCAACTTCTCTTTCGTGGTTAATGACCGTGAGTAAGGAGGTTAAATAACCAAGAGATAGACATTGTAGAAACATTTACAAGTGGGAATCAAGCAAAAATTGTCAAGCAAGTTCTTGAAATTAGAGTGTAGAGTAGGAAGGCAGGCAACTTATTTATCACCAAGCAGAATGTGTTTTTTTTAATTTTTTTTTTTTTTATTAGACATGCCCATGTTTGTTAGAAGAAATAACCGTGTTTTAAACATATTGGCTAACATACTGGCTTGTTAAAGTGTGGCTTTTTTCTTGTTTTCCATATGGTGATTAACATCCACTGCACCACAGAATCAGTTCTTCTTCATCTAAACATGGCCCTAGGAGCTGCCTGTGGAAGTCTTGCTTGTATAATGGAAGCTTAGATTTTCCATGGATTAATAGGAATTTAATAGGAATAAGATATATTCCAACACATTCCCTGCACTTTCACTGCAGGGAATCACTATTAGATATGTACTACTGGATATGTAGTTTTGTCCTGTATGCTTTTTTATTTTAAATGGTAATATTTACCTTTCTGCAGTTTGAGAGCACATGCATCTTAAGAAAAAAACAGTGTAACAAAAGGAATCAAATTTGTAAAATACAATATAAAATACCTCATGCCACTCTGATTTTTCAAAACTGGCATGTAAACAAGCAGATGGGTAAACAATGAATTAGTCGTTTGTTCTGCAGTGTATACTTAATGGTTGGATATAGAAGCATTTCACACAAAGGATTATTTTTCAGCTGTCATATATTTCAGTTGATATTCAAAGAAATAAAAATGTAGATATTTGAGGTTTTGGACCTTCCTAATAAATTTCTAAAAATACCCAAACTATAAGTGCAGGTCACACTGGAACTGGCATCCCGGCCAGCCATGTGTGACCTTTTTTTTACTTGTTTGGGTGAAGGATGGGGGTTTTCCTGTTGCTCTGATAAGTGGTCTTGAAAATTCTCTTGAATGGCAGATGGAACTACTGATTATTTTTTATCTATTTATATTATAAATTACCCTTTGATAGAAATTTAAATTTCTGTTACCAAATGCTTCAAGGCCTGAAAACAAATTCCATTGCCAATAGAAATTTGAATCTGTTGACAATGCTAGAATAGAAATTATTTATGTATAAAGGTACAAATGTAGTTAAAATAGGCCCTAAATTCTGAAGTGTACTCACAGTACAGGTTATGACAGCAGATATGTGGTGTTATATTACTTTATTGAAGGTTTATATGCACTTTTTGTTTAGAAAACAGCCCTAGTAATTATCAGTGCACAGTAAACAAAGGCCTTATTCTGCCTCAGTATATGCTGCTTTTGTATCCTTGCCCTCTCAATATGGTTAAAAGAGCATCAGTGCAGACACACAAGAGCTTTTGTTCCATCTTCAGCCATGTGGAATGCATATGCCAGGGCCCTGAGGTTTTTTTTTTTTAATATACAAAAAAGGAGGAGAAGGGGAAAGAAAGAAAAAGCGAAAAATGAGAATTGGGGTTTGTTCAGGACTTACGGCATTTGGTCATTTCTAGGAGAAAGGTCTTTGATCTGGGAGCCTGGAAGGAGGAAAGTGGAAATGTTTTAGACACAGTGCAGTGCTTGCAAAAGCCACATGAAAACCTTCTTTGTAGCTTTAGCCTTTTCATAGATGGGCAGCTTCCTTATTTCACAAAGTTCTTAAGAAGTGTGTTTTTTAGAGGAGTTTTAACACTATTTGTTGACTGATATAAGACATAAAAATTAATGGAGATAGGATACAAAGAGCTTTTAAAGTGATGATTTATTTAAATTTAACTAAGCTTTATGAATAGTGTTTGAAACTTGAAAAAAATCTTTGGGGACTGGGAGATGCTTGGTTATTTAATGCAAAGAAACTGTATCAAAGGAACATTTATAGTTACGGGCTATTTGGCGTGGGGAATTGAATTTTTCCTACTGAGATTTTGTCTAACGTCCAAAATCTTGCTTTAATTACCTAGTAAATGCAATCTTCAACTCAGAACTTACTGTCTAAACATAGCATAAGATAAAGACAGAGCAAAGAGGTGAGATGCATCAAGAGGGTGGGGAAAAAGCCAACCCCCTCCCTCCCTCCAAAATGCGTATGAAAAAGACACCTCTTAGTCTTTTTTTGGGTTGCCTGATTTCCAGCCCACTTAGATACATCTGTGTAGAAATGAACAAACAAGCCTTAAAATAAAAAAATAGAAAAAAAATTCTCCCATTCTCCAAATTAATAAGTTAACCCAAGCTATGCAGCCACCCCTAATTTTAATTTTCAGCTCTTACTAGTATAATTAGTTTCTGCAGCACGAGGCAGTGTCCATTCAGCTTCAGATGTGAGATGCGTGCGCTTTGCGTTTTAACTTATTGCCTGGCTCTTTTGCAGCAGTACAGGCTTTTACAGTGGCCCAGCATTACCATATTTTTATTCATTGCAGGATAACAATGCTTTTGTTTCATCTAAAAAAAATCCCAGGTCTTCTGTAATCTATTTTCAGCCGGGAAATATCCCAAGCCAAAATAAATCATTGTTTTGAGGTGGTAGCTAATGATGCACATTAGCACCTCCCTGCAGTGCCCGTCAGGCAGCGGAGATACCTGCCCGTGCTCCTGGGGGCAGAACAGTCAGTGTGCGCATCCTATAGCACTTTGAATGTAAATGACTTTGGGATAGTGTCAAAGAAGCCTGTGCTGGTTGAAGGTGTCACCTAATGTCCACTGACTCCAATTTGAATAAAGGCCAGAAGTTGTCCCTGAAGCCTAGGACAAAACCTCCATAGACTGTAGCAGGGTAAGGCTCTATATTAAAGGGAAAAACAACTCAAGTTTTTATGTTAGCACTTTTCTTCCAGAAAAGAAACCTGTTAGGTTTTCTTTTGGTATCGTCACTTGTTCTCTGTACAAAAGATTCGATAATGCCGCATCTTTCAAGTTCCTCAGCATGATCTTCCAAGGTTTCTGATGCTTGCAGCTGTCATACAAGAGGGTGAGAGCTTAAGGCTTTCAATATATTGTAAGAGTGGCATACACACTTGAAAAGCTATTTGCTTTATCTGGGTTAAATTACATCCCTGTGTGTAAGGAGAACTATTCAGTGATAAAGGACTGTATTACCTACTGTCATAATAGGGAGTAACGAGGGATCTCAGTTCATTACTGCAAACAAAATATCTAAAGAGAAATATCACAGAAAATGTTCTAATTTTTGATTCTGTTCTTGATATAACGGTGATTATGAAAGAGACAGAAGCTATGTTAATCCCTCAGAGGTGACCTTTGTTTTTATGCCAGTTAGGAGAACTGACAGTTGGAAAAAAAGGGAAGTCAGAATTTGTCAATTTTATGCTAAGTTTTCAGCATGCCTGATTCAGCCAAACACTTGTTTGTCTTGATTAGTTTCCGTTACAGACTCTTTAAGACTATAAAATGTTAAGATAGAGGCACACAAATACTATGTTCTTAAAGTATATGTAATAACTTTGAAATAAATTGTCCCATTCTTTCTCCAAACTGACTTTAGAGTTTTCAGTATGAAAATTCTTAATGAGATTTTTCAGGACTGTTGAGAAGAGGTGTGTATGTGTGTATGTACGTATATATATATGTAAATATATATATACTTAGATATATATGTATGTCTATTTCTAACCAGTTTTTCAGTTAATCCATAATAAAATAGCTAGCTCAATTTTCAAGGTGAGAATTTAATAATTTAGCTTTGCTTACACTGAGTCTGCTTAGTTTTTTGTTGGTCTTTTTAAATAAAAAGAACTGTTTTGCTTAAAATTGTCATTTTGTCATCCCTTCTCCCCCTTACTCTTTTTTTCTTGTTTTCTAAACCCAGATTTAGGTCGTTCCCGGGAGCTACAATATGTTTATGTGGATAACAACATTCATCTGAAAGGGCTTCCGTCTTATCTGTATAATAAAGTAATTGGCTGCAGTGGGTAGGTATGAGTTAATTTAAATGTTTTGCATAATTTTTTCCTTGTAAAATTTCTCCTAAATATGTGCCTGTATGATACAACTCTCTTTTGTGATTGATTCAGAACTAGTGTTACTTTAAGGGGATTACTGCAGCTGCCAGTTCTCTTTTACTTTGGTAATAAATTTTGTGTGTTAATTTGCTGACTTACAATATTTTAGTATTAAGCCAAAACAGTCAGTGCAGTTATTCTAAAGGAATTCTTAATGGTAGTGTAGGGCTTGAACCTGAAGAGTAGCTGCATTTAAATGTGGCCAAAAA
>VZSV01000075.1:2550062-2609878 GCA_013398735.1 Nothocercus julius | reverse complement strand
AACTTTCTCATGTTACAGCATTTAACTAGTTTGTAATTCCTAACATTTTATAATTTAAGGGCCACTTCTTGGAATGTCTCATGCAGCTCCTTCACTCACTTTACATCCCAGCATCAGCACTTCATATGGCTTGGCACCAACTAACTAAAATAAGTAACTTTTTTTTTTGGAATTCTGGATTGACAGGTATATTTTTAAGTGTGCATTTCAAAAATATCCTAGGCAGTCTCATGTTTGCGGTTAGGATGTGAGGAAAAAGTGGTCTGTGTAGGACACTAGCTTAATTCTTTCAACACTGACACTAGCATAAATTGGGATCAGCACTGCTGAAATGAATGGAGTCTTGCTGGTGGAAAACTGATCAGAGGAGAATTGTCCCCATTACCATCTAATTATAAATTTCTGGTATGCTTGCTCTCAGCAGATCTTACATTAAATATAAATTCCCTCTTTACAGCCTGTGCTCTACTGCAATATGTGAGATATTGAGTCTTGACATTTAATTTTTTTTTTTAATATTCCTGTGTCGCATAGCTGATTGTGTGATATTTAAACATTTGCAGTTGTATTATAATTCTGCTGATCTGTGTGCAGCCTCAAACTTTTACAGACTAGCTTTTCTGTTAAATAATTCTTAGGATTTTTTTGTTTGTTTGTTTTCAGAACCGAGAGTACCTTGTAAGAAAGATATTAATGATGGTAGATAGTTGGCTAAGGATAATAGAAAGGTATTGATTTGACTGAAAACAGTAGGGGAAGTGCCCTCAGAGGTTTGGTCCAACTACCCTGTTTAATTCAGGTGATTTTAAAAAACAACCTGGTTAATTTTTGTAACATTTGAAATCCTTGTTTTAATCTCAGCCAAAATATTTTTATCTTCCCACTGATCTTTGTTATGAGACTCCTCTGCTCTCCGCAGTACATTGTTTCAATTTGAATTTTGGTAATTGTTTGGTAAAACTTCGGTTTCTTCGATCATTCGATCTTTGATTTTTGTTGTTCAGTAATGGTTATAAAATCCGTAAATAAATTTCCACAAAATGCCTTTAAAAGGGAGGTGGAGGAGAGATGAAACTATTATCAGTTCTTTCGGCTTACACTACATTTACATGGCTGGTGGCATTCTGTCTGGAGAATACAATAAGTCTATAATTTTATTACAACAAGAAATTGAAAAATAAAATAGTTTTTTGTTTGTAAGCAAAATAGTATTTGCATTTGTGTACCAAATGCATACTTTCCTTTATTTGGTGAAATGCTTTTGAAATTTTAGGTTATTTTTAAGAAAAACTTTGACATGGGGAAAGCATTTCTATATACTTTAATAAGAAACTCAAGCTTTTATTGGATTATATGCTGGACAACATTGTTAAAAATCATATATTAATGGTAATCTGGAGCATTTCTACATTCTTTCCAAGTAGGTATTAGTAACCAATGCAGGGTTTTTATGGGTCAAACAAAAGGCCTGAAGATCCAGGGTTTAGTGCTTTTCCTGGGCATCCACTGGTAACAAAATCTGATATGTTGCTGTTACAAATATAAAGCTAGATTTCTGAAAATAGAATATAAATTGCACTGTGTAAGTAATGAATATCTGTCTAGGAATCCTGTAGTCAGGCTGACTGAAAAAACGTCTTTTACATAAGAGGTGATGATCTCAGCACTCAGAATAAATTTTGATCTTACTTTTTGCAGATTGGATTTCATGGTCTCCAGCTAGATATCTGTGAGCTTGCTGAGGGGAGCCAAGTGGTGGTCACAACTCTTCCCCTTGGGCTTTATTTGCCAGGGATCTTCTGTAGCTCTATTTTTCCTGCTTGATAAAATCATCTTTCCCCTCTTCCTTTCCTTGCTCTTTTTGTTCTTGACCTCCATGAAGTTTGTTTTTTGTCAGGTCTTTGTTTTTTACCTAGCGCTACTCAAAGGACAAAATTCTTTCCCTGATAAATCCTGATTTTTGTTTTTATGTATGTGTGTGTTTTTGTTCTTGTATGTGTGTGGGTGTGTGTATTATATATGTACATGTAATACAGCCTGATTTAAGGGTCTGTCTCTTTAAGATTGTTCTGCTTGATATCTGGATTGCTTGCTGTGTTTTTCAGTGTTGCAGGAAGAAGCATTGGACATGAATAGCCTCACTCTTCGGGCAGCCCAAACGGCCAAGCTTTGAATTGTAGCAACTGTAGCAGCTTATGGGAATTCGTTCTATTTGGAATGGAGAGGGGCTGATCAGCGTGAAAATACATGCTAGCTAATTTGTTGGGAACACATTGTTGGAGAATTAATTACTGGATAATATTAGAGCTCTGAAATCCTGTGGTGGTTTTTTGTTGTTGTTGTTGTTTTTTTATCTTTTTTAAATCCCATTAATGATTTGTGGGAAATTATTAAGTATTTGACAAGAGGCTTATTGACTTGCTGTTTGCTGCTGTTCTTCGTTGCTTCTTTCTCTGGGGTGCTTTTTCTTCAGCAGAGAAGATGAGATTCTTTGTCGTCAGAGAAATACTAAGAGATTTCTTTCACGCCTGATACAGCCTAATAGCGTTACCTCAGTTTGAGGTCCAGTATCTGGGAAGGCTGAGTAATTTGTGTTTCTGTTCCATTTGTTAGGACTGGCCCTAACAAGTTGCTCTTGGCTTCAAATTTAAGTTGTCATAAACAATTCCAATTCCCCCATTGACTTCCCCAACTTCTTAGCAGAATTTTCCTTTGCGTGTCTCTTTGGTATGATAGATGGCAACAGGGATCATGTAAAGAATTATTATTTTTACTACAGGCTAAGTTTCTGTCCTTGGATCCACATAACTTTTCTTTGTCTCATGATTTGGGAAGGACGATGCTAGCAGACTTACTGGGTTACCTTCTTATTACAGCTTAGGAGTTTTATTTTATTTTTCTCTCCAAGGGAATTCTGTGGATTGGGAAAGTTGCAGCACAGAATCAGCCAGTGGCACTTTGTTCTTAGCTTGTTCTTAGCTAGTTGATCCAAAACACAGGAAACCAATTATTTGGTACAAAACTGCTCCTTATGCAAAATACTTAGCAATGGTGGCATTCAGAGGCTAAATTAGATCAGCTTTTAGGCAAAATAAGAGACATAAGACATAAGACAACTTTGAGTAGTGGACTTGACCTATCCGCTCAGGATTGTGTTCTCATTTCTATCTTCCACATGTTACATGGTCAGTGAAGACCTCCAGGTGACACAAGACTAGCATGTCACAGAGGTTGGGGATCTGTAGGAAATGCACATCAGAAGGTATAACACTCTTCATGAGTCCTTGGAAGATGCTGCACTGAAGAATAGTATCAAGTGTTCTTTGGGCTGGTCATGGGAGTTTTTCCATGAAGTTACTTTTACTGTTTTCTAACCATTTTCCAAATGTTTTGTGTCCTTCCAGTTGTGGTTCTCCAATTCAGGTTTCAGAGGTGAAACTGCTCTCTTTTTCATCGGGACAGTTAACTGTGTTCCTGCCAGCAGAGGTGAAATCTATAGGGACAGAAACGGATCGTGTGCTGCCCTTACAAGAACTGGCCATGAGGACACTCTATACCACCTACTACAGGCTTTTAAAAGGTATGAAACTTGTGTGTCCTTTAGGTTGTCTGAAAAACATTTCTGTTTTTGCAGTGATACAAACATTTCAAACAGTTCCTCAAAGAGCTGGGCAGATTTATGTTTTAAAAGATTAATGTAATCAAATTATGTTTAAATTGCTGTTTAAAACAAAATACCAAATATTAAAGCCAGAGATTGAAAAACTATTTCTAAGGTACAGTGGTGCTTACCAATGGTTTCTTGAGGGCTGTACAAAGAAGGAGGCTTTTTGCAGGAACTCTTTAGTGGAAATAGGAGATGAGAAATGCTCTTCCTGAGGCAAGATTAGATGCATCAGCCAACAATGCAGCTCCTTGCCAGGCAGCACACTCCTAAACTGGCAGACTTGTACATCAGGCAAAAGAAATGTTAGCAGCCGCTGGCCATTTCGGTGCAGCGTGACAGCTGAGCTGCTTTAGTTCTGCCCCAGTTCAGACTTTGTTGTGAACTGGCCCTTGGCTCATCTGGTTATATATCGTGCTGTCACATGAGCTGGTGATATCTGAGAATAAGCTGCAGATTCAGATTTTCTCAGATTTCGGTGCATTGCAAATCTCTCCTATTCATGGCATCCTGGAAATTTGTCAGCGTCAGAGGTGAAAGGAGAAGGTGGGAAGGGTGGAGAGTTCCAGTAAAAAGATAAGAGGGTTACGGTAAAGGGTTGCTTGTACTCTAGCCACTGGAGGAAGTCCCGAGTGCTGAACTGTGCCCATGCCAGGAAGAGCATTCGAGGAGCTGGCATTCTCCATGACCTCAGCAGCAGATATACTGAAGGGAAGAAACTTCATGGTAAAGGGTGCGATAAACATAGCAGCCTGCATGTATAGGAAGCAGCACTGCTTTCTGGAGGTTATATTAACTGATGGAGAGAATTAATTAATTCACTAGCTTAGGTGCTGTGTGTTTCTGCTGTTTCTGCTTACAGAGGGTAGATGCAAAGAGTTTAATTGTTCATTATCATATCAGCTGCACCAGAATTACACAGTGAAGGATGTTGTTTCATTCTGATTTGCAGAATTCTAGTCCCTGCTGAAAAGGAATTTAAGAATATAATATATACAGAGAAAGCAAGGTTTGAGATCTTTTAAATCATCAGTAGAACTGTTTTCTAGTGGTGACTCGCACAGTGATTTCTGGGATATGACGGTGAAACTGTGGTTCTTGAAGATGTAGGTGAAGCTTGGTTTGACAGTAACAGGCCAGCATTGCAAAATCAATGTAAGGAAGTTTGCAGGAGGTTTATACAAGGATCTGAAGATTATATCTGCTGGCAGCAAAGGTGGAGAACTTGAAAAAGATTGTGAAGCATCGTTATAACCCTTTCCTATTTTCAACTAGGAAGATTGTTCTGTGCTGTATAGCCTTCATATCTCTGCTTCTGAGGGACCTTATGACAGGTGCTGTATATCATCACTGGTGACACCCAGATTTCATTGAGACATGAGTAAAGCATAGTCAGGGATAAGATAATGGTGGCTTGGGGAAGCATGGGACACATGATCAAAGCTGCAGGTTTGATCTATCACTGATTGCTTAAATTTGCAACTTTAAAGATGCTGTTAAATGCTCAACTGCCTCTACGTAAGTACGAAAGTGGCTAGACTACTTTTTCTGTTTGTCAAACCTGTCATCTCAAAGTGATGTTGTGGAACATTGTGCATGAGATTAAACCTTACAGTGTTTGAAAGCTGAAACTAGCCTGTTATCTCAAAACTGATTTATCAGGTACTGCATCTTGTCCTGATTACTCAGCACCTAAACTCATTCATCTGTCTTGGCTGTGTCTCAGTTTTAAGACAGAGATTAACCTGTTGGTTTTAATTTATAAAATAATAAGTGACTTGGGTTAAGCCTGGAGAAAAAAAAAAAAAAAAAAAAAAAAGATTGGTTCTTCCCCTGAAATGACTGTGGTATCTCTTGAACTGTGGGGACATCCCTGAGAGAATGTGAATATATTGATCTTTTTGGAGTGGCCTATGTGCTACAAGGATTATACTGGGCTGGATTGTATTTCAATTAATTCTAAATATTAGAGATCCCTTTTTGCTGATGGTGGAGTTTGGGCTTTTGAGTGAGCTTAACTATCCTGCTGGATTGGCTGCTAAAAGATTTCAGTAAAATGATACTGATGTCCTTTCTAGAATTTTGCCTTGTTTATCATTAAATACTTGTCCAGATTATAAATACGTGATACTAACAGATCTCAATAACCTTTATGCCTAAGAATGCTAAGTGACATACTACTACTTTTTATTATTTGCTTGATCAATGATATCTTCAGCTGGGTATTTGGGCCCACTTAATCTTATTCCTGCAGGGTTTTTCTAACCTCTATATTGTTAACTTTGTGCCGTGAGAACATCACGTGTTTCACCTTGGTTGTGGATAATGGACTTTAGCTTGCTGATCTTCTGACAGCCTTGAGAAAGTGGGACCTGACGTGTTCTCAGTTGTTCATGGATTGTGCTTGTTGTGTTTGACTTGATCGTGCAGTTGTATTGTTACAAGGCTTTCTTGTTTCTTCTCTTCCCTAGACTTGAACTTTCTGACTCCGATCTCATTACCCAAAAGCCTCTTGGAATTGCTGCACTGTCCCTTGGGACATTGCCATCGTTGCAGCCAGCCCATGTTTACCATTGTCTACCCAAAGCTCTTTCCCTTGAGGGAAACTCCAATGGCCGGATTGCATCAAGGGTAATTATACAGGAAATTACACTGGGATTTCATTTAGGAAAGAAAATCACCTTTATGGAGCAAAGTGTTTGTTTGTTTGTTTGCTTTTTAGCTTAGCAAGCTTTCAGATCTAAAGCTTCTTTCCTACAACTGCAATAAAAGTTGTCAAATATTTTATTTGGAAGGCACCTGGGGCAAACTGCCCTAAGATAAGACAAGGGTTGCATCACTTGTGTATTTTAGATTCATGTTAGACAGTGAAGGATTTTGGTATGATGGAATTGACCTGTTTGCCATGGTACAGCACCCGGATGGCACTTCTGTGCCCAGACAGGATATATTGCCTAACACTAGTACTTCTGTTGATGCTCTCAAGCCAGACTTGAGGAGAATGCCACCACCAAATAAACAGTGTTCTAGGATTAAAGGTAAAGAAAAAAAAAAAAAGAAAAATCTCTAAAGTCACTGTTTAATTAGAATACTCTGCAGTTAAAATACTTTTTCCAACAAATTTGAGACATGCTGTAGAAGCATTCTGCATTTTTAAAAAAGTGGCTTGCTAAGAAACGTATGTTAAATATTTCAGTTTTTATGGTGATAGCAGTTGTGAACGTGTCTGCAGGCTTCTCTAGTCAAGCTTAGAAGCTCACTCAGACTTAACAGGGCTCAAAACTGGGGGTGATTCAGGGAGTATTGCCCCCATGCAGATGTAACTTTAAAATACCCTGAATGTGAGCACTGATCATCTTGCAGTGATTCTTTTCCTATCCCCTATTAATCTCAGCTGATACTGTGGCCTGGCAGCAACCATAATATTAACAAATACACACTCTGCAATGAAAAAACATCATCAGAGAGATTTCTATTGATTCTACTTAAATCTCTAGGCTTAATCTATGAAGGCTTCAGGATTCAGCACCCTGGAAGAGCCATACCGTTTTGGAGAGGTTTCCTCTGTATTTCATATCCAACTTTGTCCACAATTAAGCTCAAATTTACTTGGATTTAAAAATTACTCAATATTAGAGATTTTTGTCACTTTTTTGCTGATATGCTTCATTTTTATTCTGGTATCACTTTGCAGACTGTGCCCCTTCCCTTTTTGCTAGGATATGGGAGAGAGAAATTGCCATATTCTATGTAAGAAGTGGTACCTGCTTGAAGTTTAAGATGCTTGAGAAAACTGCAAGAAAAAAAGGAGAGTATGTTATGTTGGATTCCCAATCAAAAATTTATTAGATGCAAGTTCAGTATGTTTCAGTGAAGAACACGGAAGCTCACACAGGTCCTTATGTCCTTGTTTCTGAGTGCAAAAGTGGCCAGTAGCAACATCATCATCTTGCCATGGAACCCTCTTTTGAATTTCCTGGGGTCTTTTATTTGCTTTGCCTTGAAATTCTTCTCTTATTTTCCTCCTCTTTGGAGGAGAGTCCCCTTTACAGAATATATCAGAATCTCACCAAAATAGCAGCACTACAGGTATTTGAATAGTAGAAGGAAATGTAAAATTCTTTTACCCTGCATGAAATAAGGTCTTTAAACTGAACAACAAGGAGGCTTTGTCCCATTCATAGCTGGTATAATTCAAACAAAACTACAGTACTGTTTGAAACCTAGTTTGCTATAAAGAAAAGTCACTTGGGGTTAAAAAAGCAAATGCGGTGTTCGGGTTCTTTTAGAGAAGTCATATCAAGACATTGCTTAAAACAGCATTTCCCTAGAGATGGGGGAGCAGAAAGGAACGTGTTTTAAAAAACAAAATGTTTCTGCAAATTAATTTTTGGTTCATATAATGCGCAAGATGCTGCACAGTTCTTGTCCTGCTGAAATCCATTGATTTGCTAGTTATTTTCCCTAACAATAAAAAGACACTGCTTTCAATAGGAGAATGTTTACAAAAAAAGAGTGTAACTGTTGATTCTCGTTGATGGTATTAGTCATTTTTCCACAGCTAAATCACAGTCTATTTTGCTGTGGGTTTTTGGCATAATAGGTATCTGATTTGTAAGCAATTCAACTTTATGAAATGAAAACAACTTTGGTATGTCAAATCTAGGCAGCAGCCGGAAGGCTGCATAAATGCTCTTTTGGAAAAAACAATTTTTAAAAAAAGCTCTCTTGATTATGGAGATGGCATTCTTTAACTTGTCATTGTATTACAGTTCACTCAGATGTTTAAATTCAATGGGCTTCATGCTGATTCAAAGAAAATGCTCCCACATTAGTCTTTGTATTTAAAATGGCGTAAGATGTTACAAATATGTCATCAGTAATTTCTTTCAAGCCCAGTAGAGTGGTACAATATTTTAAGAAAGTGATGAGAATCTGCTTATCACTAAATCCTTATATTATCTTGATTAAGACATGTCCAACCACTTCTCCCAACAATGGGAGAACATAGTAAACTAGAGTCCCTCCAAAAATCAGAAAGCTCTGATTTCTAATTAAATTCTAATTGTTATTCATTTTAAAGCTTACAGTATGGGATGATAGGTGTATCAATGCACACCTTCATTGTTTAGGAATTATAAAATTACAAATTGACAAAAATAGATTTTTTTCTGGAGGAACACCATATTGTAATTCTGAAGTATATCAGTTAAAAATTTTTATTTCTGTCTGGTTTTCACTTTTTTAAAAAAAGGTGGATATCTTAATTATCTTATGTAAATTATCATGCCCTCCCTTAAACAAGAATGTACTGTGTTTTTGTAAAATGCAGTAATGAGTATAATCTTGAGTAGCTGACAGATCTGATTCAAATCCAGAGACAGTGAGATCTGAAGAGGGTAGCCTGTCATGCTTATCTCCATAGCTCTTGCACTTGACATGGGAAGATTATATGGAATTGCAGAGGTGTGATAGCTGGTTTATAAAGATGTGAAGGACAGGGCTGCAGCTCTAAAGAGCTTACAGTAACCATGAAAACACGCAGGGAAAGGGTCCCAAATATTTGAGCAGTGTTGATTAGCACATGCCATGCTCATGCTAGTAACTCCTGTCTGGATTTCTGTATCACAGTCTGTATCCCCTTACAGGAAGGGAGGGTCAAGTGTTGAACTGAATTTCTATATGTGAAAAAGCACCGATGACATTAGCACTGGGTAAAGTGTGATTTGTGCGTTAGGAGAAAACAGATTTTAACGTTTTTCAAGCCACTATCTAGCCGGCTGCCAAGCCGGGGAGGGTCACACCGGAGCACAGGAAGGCTGGTACGATGCTTTCCTGTGGCCGTCTCTGGTGGTGTCTGAGCTGCTGCGGGCATCACGGCCAGTCCCTCAGCCTCGACGAGGATCTGGATCCCGGGGCTCACTCAGCTGAACTGCAGGAGGATGCCGGATTTCAGTTTTTTCATGCCTACGAGCAGCAGTTTAGGAAACACACAGCAAAGCTCAATCAAAGCGCTCCCAGCAGTTATTTTCATTTTAGCTGCTAAACCTCCTGGCTATAACAGCCAACCCCACCCTCTGCAGAGAGGAACCGCTGCCCTTCTTCAGACGGAGCACAAAGCAAACCAGGAAGGTTTTGAGAACCCCCGCAGCGTTTCCCTGCGTCTTTATCCCTCACTCATGTACAGCAAATGAACCCTCTTTTGCTAAAGTGGCAAGCCTAAGACAGGCTAATCCCTGTACTTTTGCAAACCATCATATTGTCTGCAGTGGAACGGGGCCAGGAACTTTAATCTTGACAACTCTTCTTCCCTCCCACCCCCACTTTATTTTTTTCTCTCTCTGCAGGAGGACAACTGTTAGTTTTGTGGCATACTGCTGCTCCACCCAGTGTCTGCAGACTTTTGACCTACTGAGTTGATAAACACTCAAAGCTGCTCAGGAGCCCAGCCAGCTTCAAGCCGCATTAGACTGCGTAGCCCGTTGGTGCTGGAATACTGTGTGCGTGCGTGTGTGCCAAAGCTGCCGACGTGCCCGCTCGGGAACACGGAGAGGCACTTAATTCCTGCCCTCTCAAGGTTGGATGAACTGCAGAAACTTTTTGGAAGCGTAAATACCAGGCTTTTACAAGCATTAACTTCTCTCTCCTCCAAAGCAGCATGCAAACCAAACAAATTCACGAGTCCTATCTCCAGTTTTCCAGTATTTTTTGAGTGTGGCAGTTTACAAATGAGACCAATTCTAACGATGTTTAATTGATCTATAATTTAAAAAAAAATCCATTTCTCTCAGGCCATTTTTCAATTACTGATCTGGACAATCCTTCTCAGCCTGCAGTGGGAGGCAGGTGTATACATCTAAGCTGAGAGAAACCTTTGAAGGATCACAGTGACTCTCCCATAGAACTTTATTTTCTCCCATTTGTCTTAATAGTTTTCCCAATACATTTTTCCCAGCTGCAGACTGAATCTCGGTTAGCTAACTGGTATTTAAATCTGTGTATTCATAGCAGGTCTTTCTTTCTGATATCGTTACAAGTCACACTGATTTCCTTGGAATAACGAAGATATGTGCAGAGACTACAGACCCTGTTTTGGTAATGAAGGCTGATATCTACACTAAGTGGTCTTGCTCCAGCATGTTTGGGGATGTGTTTTCTTTAATTTGGGGCTTTTTAGAAAACACTTTCCGTCTTGCTTCTTCGAGTTCTTCAAGAGGATGATGATTTTAAATACCCATTTCACTTGGAAAAAAATAACAACATGATGGTAAATATCTGTGTTTATATCTTAAGTGCAGACCATAGGCCTGAAAAGAGCTGAAGAGCAGTTCTTCCTCCTTTTCTTGGTTTGGCATTTGGCTGATATCCGAGGGAGATTCAGCTGAGCATTGTAACCTCAGAGAAAGCTGGAAGAGGGGGGGACAGTCAGTATGTGTATGTTGATGTGTAGGCATACATGCATACATAGGTATCCTCCTAAAAGGGCTGTAACATCTATTTTAGCATGTTAATAGCAGATTTAGCACAAAATTCCCCTTGCCATCTTTGTGGGAACCTTTTTGTTTGGTCATGTTCATTTTAAATAAAGGACAAAGAATGGTAAAAAGGTCCGAAATGTCTGCATAACTTAAATGTTTAATTTTACACTGAAACAACTTATATAAAATCAGTCCCTCTTGGCTTGTTTTGGAATATATAAATTTTTAATACAATGTCTTCATGATTTATTCTTGGGTATAAACCACATGTTGATTTAACACAATGTTCTGCTCTGTGCAGTAGTTAGTTGCACACTAAAATAGATATGAATGAAATGGTTTGTTATAAAAATGGAAAGATAAAGAGGCTTATTTGGTAGTATATTAGCATATGTTGTGGTGAGGTGCACATACTTTGAAGGGAGGGGGCATTAAAATGTTTTCCTTTTGCCAAAGAAGCATTTGTTTGTGCTGCAAGCTTTCTGGCATCTCTTCAATGCATAGAGTATCTTAAGAGCTTAAAAGAGGACCAAAAAGGCAGGTTTTGGAGCTGGAATTTTTAGGTTGTGCATGTTACTTGTAGAAGCCCTGCTAGTTCTGCTGGGCTGGTTTCAGAGAGTTGAATTAGCATTAAGAAATGTAGAACTTAATCCTTCAGGAATGCAAGTATCACTGCTTCTTAAGAATTGTGAAACTTTCTAAAATAAATCCCATTTAATAAAACTGCTTTGCAGTAGGGTAAAGAGCCTTGTCCCAAGCAGACTTCGTACTATTGGATTTCTTATTCGCTGTTACTTCACTAACTTGTTTCGCTTTTGGTACCCCTAACAGGCCTTCGTACCAAGTGGGGATTACCATAGAGGCTGCAATATGAATCTTCAGATGTTTTTTTCTGCAGTACTACACATTTGAGGTATAAATTGCCCATCTTCATGATATGTCTATGTCAGAAATGTGCAAGTGTAGTACAAAATCCAGTATTTGAATGGATGGCACATGCAGATGTCATTAAGTGGTTTAATTTGCCCTACAGTCATATGTCATGTGCTTTTAGCTTTTGGAATAGAGTTATTGTGAACTGACCTGGCATTTTAAAAGATGTATTGGTAAACAGAAAAATGCTATATGAAAAATATAAATTTTAATATAAATTTTAAAATGGCACCTGATTTCACATACTAGTCTTCCCCTTAAGTAAAATATTGTTGGGCTGAAAATAATCCTACACAATATTCTGCTAAACTGTTGTACTATTACACAGATCAATTATTGGTGCAATATTCTGATCATGTATTTTTAGTATCATTTTTATTATGGTTTCCTCTGTATTCTTTGGAGGAGATGTTTTGTTGGCAGTTTGTTTTACACTATTTTACTTTTGTTTTTTTTATCCTTAGCAACTCATAGACTTTGCTTAAAACAAAGTTTATTTCTGAATTCTGTCTGTTAATGGTATTTTGGAGTTAAATATTTTGGCCTTTTAAAAGGCATAGCCTTTTGTTTTATTAAGAGTCAAACAGTAAGAGTGGGGCTTGACATTTTTTTCCACAATCTAATTGTTTTTCATTGGCTTCATATCAGCGTCTTTATTATTGTCTGCAAGTGCAGTTAGCAGAAGAAATTTTCATTTGTTCTATAAGCAGGATGGATCTTAACTAACATTTTGATAGATGATATATCAAGAATGGAATGTTCAATGAATAAATGACTTCAGCATGCAATAGAAGCTGAAATGTCATACCCTATTTTTTTAAGAAGGAAGAAGAAAGCCAATATATAGACTGAAAATGTAGCTTAAATTCATGTCTCTGCTTTTGATACAAACAGTGTTTGTTAGGATTCATCTATATCATTGGGTGATATTGTTCTAGATTAAAATACCTCCTTTCTCACTCATCCAATTTTTTTAATGTTCTACTGTAACAGTATTTCATACCAGCTAAGCTGAGGAGCCTGCTATGCAAGTCACACAGAGGGGAGGGAGCTTGTTGCTGATTGAACTGGGCATTACTAGTGGTGGGGTTTTTTGTTTGTTTTGTTTTCAATGCAAGTTCACTACTTTGTGACTTCTTTTACTTTTAAGTAAGTTAGATTGATTGCTCTTGTTGATCAGGTCTGTTTATTTTGAGATCAGTTTCTCCTTGAATTTTCAGAACCTGTTGCCAGCTATATAAAAATGACTGTAAGGTTTTTTGTATTGTAAAAATAGATCTCACCTCTTTGTTTAGGGTAGATCTGGGGGAAGTTTCTGGCTGCGTGTTTTTTTTTCTTTTTTTTTTTAAATACCAGAAGTTATGAGAGGACGGGTGCAGGAGGAGGATGGGTCATAAAGGTTTTTAACCCATTGATTTTCCTATATTTTTTTTCCTAAGATTAATTCTGAATGCAATTAGGGAGCACAGCCATAATTTTTATTTGTTGTGATAACCATTATTAATAGTAGTGAGATGCTACTGGGCTGTGCTCACAGTGGTAAGTTTTTGTTTTACCATAAAGGAAATGTGGGAATCTCTAGCTTTGTTTAAAAATTCTAGTTGAGCAGTTTTATACTCCTGCTGTAGAGGATCAAAAATACAAATGTCTTTTCTTGTGCAAAAAACAAGCTCTAGTATCAAGAAGTGAGTATTTTTCTATTGGGCTTGTACTGAAGTTCTTTACAAACCTCCTATTTACTTCATTGTGATGAGGTCAAGATCTTACACTGAGCAGAGTGGAGCAACTAATGCCAAGTTGGCTGCTATTCTTATATATCAAATTCTGCTGAATCCCGTTTTCTGGCAAGAGGGGAGAAGACTGTTGTAATCCCCTGTGTGGTAACAGTTTGTCAGGTTTTACTGACACCACAGCCAAGTTGAGGACTGGACAGTGACAGAACGTTCACTGGAGAAGGTGACTGTGTTGTTGTTAAGGCTGCTGAGGCCCCATCCGAGCACTGCTGATAAAGGAAGAACCTTGGTCTTGATGTCAGTGGAAGCTGGATCAAGTCTTAAGTGATGACAGAAGAATGCATTTTACTGTTACAATCTTTCTTGAAAAAGTTGGGACAATGAGACTGAAGTCCATGCCTGTTGTTAGGCAACCTTTGTATCTGCAGCTGAACTTACGTAATTCCAAGATGTAGTTTTCTTTGCCTCTTACCTCCCTCTTCATGCTACTCACATTATTGCAAAATGTTAATTTGTGATGGAAGAGGCTGAGTAAATTGAATCCAGAATTTTTATTACTCTTTGTATTACAAACTTATTTTGTAAGAGACCAGAGGTCTGGTGGAAAGACGTGGCAAGGTTCATGTGAAGTCTCCATTGCTTTCGCTACATGTGCCCTTCTTTGGATTACAACTTGAGCTTGGATTACAACTTACTTCTGTCTGTGTCTGTCAAAAGCATCTGTGTATTGCTTTTAGCTCTGTATTAACCAAATGTCAACTAGTGTGAAAGTGAGCCTGCTAGATGTTTTATTTAAAGTTAGTAGTGCAATTTATTGTATGTGTTTGTTAATAAACTATATTTTTGGATAGAGTTAGAGTCCATTGAAGTTGACTAAACTTTGGCTCCGGAGGCTATTAAACTGTGTTAGCATGTAGTGTATAATTTTTATTCCAGGTCATTTGGGTTGACTTAATTAACTGACAAGTCTTCCATCCCAGCGCAAGGAGTGGGGAGGAGGGAAGCTTTTCAAAATACTTTCACTAAGTTCAAAACACTGCCTCAATTTGCTTAATTGCTGTGTCTCCAACAGATAATGTAGTTTGCCAGATACTGGATAATATGAAGAAAACTCATATGGAAGCATTGCTTCAAACCTTTCTGTGGATCAAAAGAAGAGTAATTTTCAATAGGGCTGTATTATGGGTTGCCCTAGTTGTCCGTAGATGTGGTTGTGGTTCATACATGGTTCCATAAGCAGCATTCAGCAACCTTTTTTGCCCATCTAACAGTTACCATTGGGACAAGGTTGCCAAGAATGAGCAGATTTGTCTTTTCAGTTACTTTACTCTTTCCTACATAAAGTTTTGCTTCAGTGAAGTTTGCTACTCTGTATCTCTTCTGATGAGTTGTTAAAAATTCTCTGAATTATTGTACATGTATTAGAGGAGTACTAGTTGATCTTTTCTTAAGTGAGACCTACGTTAGTCAAAGTGACTCTGAATTAACTTACAGGGATGTCTCAAAGGCATTAGAAACCGTTCAAACTTCCCTCATCCTTTTTTGCAAGTAAATTTACAGTGATTTGTAGTCTTTTAAAAAGGACAACATATATTTTCCGGCAGTTTTCCAAGGTAGGTGAGCTCCTCTATTTGTATACTGGTGAGAGGACGATGCAAGTTCCTTAAGTGAGACTAGCCGGGGAGAACAACCCTTAACCTATAATTCTTGCTGTGCACTGGTATGTCCCTTATGAATTAAAAAACAAATGGGAGAACTTAATATCCTTTTCCTTTGCAATTAAAAGTGGTTGGCATAAATGCAAGCTAAGTGGAAACTTCCTTGGCTGAATAATGCTATTGTATGCAGGAAACAAGAAGAGCTGAGAACGTCGCTCGGAAAGTCTCTGGCTGTTTTGTGACTTCTAAGCCAAGATTTAGGGCTGTTCTGTGTGATGACATCGGTCTCAGAGCTTGAGAGCCCAAGTGAACCATAGTGCCCGTGTCCTGCAGCTTTGGTGTTCATGTAATGTGACAGTAGAGCCTTTTTCTTCTGCACTGATGAGTCTTGCCCGTGTTTCGTAGAAGCAGCTTGGGTCTCCTTTAGGAGTAGCCATTTATAACTATCAGATTTTGGTCTGCTAGAACAAGAGAGCAAGGGTTGATCAGTTGAAATACGCACTGTCTTAACTTTTGGTAGTTTTAATTAATAAAAATCCTAAAAGCATGGATTTTCAACACCATTTATGTTCTTCAGATGTCTCCCACTCCTGGGCAGAAGGCCTTGATGCCTTTGTGAGAGGTCTCAACTCTCAAGGATGGAAGCAGTTTTGTTGTTGGAGATGAAGTGATTTGACCTTCTGATGATGTCTTCCAGGTGGCAGTCAAGGTCTGCTTTCTCGGGAGTCCTGATAATATTTTGTTTATTCATGAGGAATATAAATGTTGACTGGCTTTTTCTGTCAAAGAAACCTGCCAGTCGTGGATGGCTGTTCTGTTTCTAAATGTGACTATAGCCACTGCAATATAATATGCAATATGCAGTTAGTATTGATCTGGTACTATGAATGTTCTATAAAATCACTTTTATAATAGCAAGTGAGGCCGTTTTAATAAGAACGCAAAAATGCCTTGCTGAATTCCGTTGTGGTGCAGTTAAGGTCCACTGGAAGGCTAAATGTGAACGATAACACCGCAGTCTTTTCCAGATAAATCCTGGATAGTGTGAGCTAATCTTATCACCACTAAAGTAACGAAAAAGTGCATTTCTGGCACTGTGTTGTCTATAGGATTTTTAGCAAGAATTTACTTGTGCTTGCACCCTTTTGTTGTATTCATATTTAGCTGTGTGCAGCTTGGTATTGTGAATCCCTGGCAAATATCCTTACCACAATTTTGGGAGCAGGTGGTTGTTCAAAAGCATGATCCAAGGAATACAGTTGTGGCTTTGAATTCTTTGTGATGCTTTTTTGGTTCAATAATCAAAAACTGTTAATTCAGTAATGTAAAATATTTGGGATGAATCTGCGAAGGATGCGTAGAGCTGATTGGGAAGTAGCCTTCATTTCCTTCCACCTGGAAGGAGTGAGTGGTAGAGCCTGCCCAGATGCTGGAGCTTTTGAGCGCTGTCATTTACATCATCAGTGAAGGGGTTAAGTGTGTTTATTAAATTTGCAGGTGACACTAAGCCAACTGCGATTACATTGCCTGGGCAAGACTAGAATGCAATATAATCTTCATAAATTTGAGAAATGACCTGAAGATACTGTGGACATTGCATGGATCTTATGAAAAATATGTTTTAAAAACTTAACCACTGTTTTTTTGTTTGTTTGTTTTTCTGGAGACAAGTATTAACTAATGGTGGTAGCAAATGTGCCTCATTCTGATTCTGTTGATTGACTGTCTGGCTCCTGTAGCTCTGCTCTTACGGCTATTATATTAATCTTAGTATGTTTTCTTTATGCTTAGAGCTCTAATCATTAATTTTTATTGTTAAAGTAATTAGAAGAATTAAGCTTGAATAATCTTGGGTCAGTTTCTGATAATTGTGATTGCTTTGCTGGCACTGAAGTTTCGAGACAGTATGAGCACAGACTTGAATTTGGCTGCCTTTACTTTTGTCCTGACTCTGCTGGCTCTCTTAATTTCATTTTGTAAAAAGCCAAATCAATATAGACGATACATGAAGAGAAGAATTACCAGGAAAAACGGTTTAATTTTCTACAGAAAGCCTCGCTTCAAAGAGGTCTGGCAGGGTCTCCCATATGAAATCTAGATAAGTACTCCTTCGAAAGTAGGATGAAAAACAGTGAGTAGTCTAAGCAGTGGAGAACGCCATATCTGTGGTACGCCAGAGATTTTCTGTGTGTTTTTTTTGTTTGTTTTGTTTGGGGGACTGCAAATAAGCAGGACTATTTTTTCATATATTCACTTTACTGTTCTGTATCTTTGTTTTTCCATAAGAATTTAGTAACTGCCACAATAGGAAGTTTGTATATTAATCTTCGCAGGATTAAGATTTAAGGATTGATTTCATACTTCTGCTGTGCCTATTACCTTTATAGTTCGTTAACACCTGCTTCTGTTTTTCTTCTTGTGTAGTCTAAAACAACAGTCCTCCTTCTCAGTCCTCATTAAGAACAATGTTCCATTACAGTCAGTACACAAACTCTGGCTGTGGACCAGGGTTCACTAATGGTAGATTTGTGTGTTACCTGAATGCTGTGACAGAAGTTTCATCAGGTGAGAGCACATCGTTTTACAGGGATATGATTATCTAAATCATAAATACACAGTCTGTTTCAGCTGCAGGTCAGTAGAGGATATCTAATTTAACATAAATCATGGATTCATTTATATTAAGTCAGTGCTTTTATCAGATTTTTAGATTTAGCAGTATCTAATCCTGTGCTTCCACTGTCAAATCTGGATGCTCAAAGTTCTTCTGTTCTCTCTGATTCCTGTGAGAATGAGGTTTGAGTTTTGGATTGAAAATCCTTCCTAAATATCTCCTTTTACTCCTTTCCTCGAGGAAGCTTCAATGGTGCAGGAACTCGTACCTGTTCAGTAGAAATTTCTCTGCAGGTCAGTGATGCTGCAGTTCCGCTCCCTCCCTGGCAGTGTTGTGCAACATCCCTGCCCAACCATAGCCCCACGCTGCCAACATCGGGAATATTGATTCCAGTCCCTCTCTTGGAAGTATCACTGAGGTGTGCACAGGCATGCAGGGGCCAGTACTTCACTCACTAGGGAGCTCAGCAAGATTTATCCAGGGGGATCAGGTATGTCATGCAGCAAGAAGCAGCATGAGGGAAAAGGAATATCTGCAGCTTCATTTCCAGGCAGCAGCCATGGCCGTTAACTGTGAGTTTAGCCACTCTTGATTAAGTTCATATGTGGATGCTCTAAGTGCCTTGTTTTGAATAAGTACATGCACATACCCAGAATTTAAATCTTTAGATATTTTAAAGAAATGTCTATTTTTTTATAAATATATACCCTTCTCTTCTGGATTGGATCTAGTCAAATCCTTATTCATTTAATGAGAACTGGTTTATTGTTTAAAATTCTTTCCTTTGGGAAGTATCTGGTTGGAAAATGAAAATTTTACTTGCAAGACATTGAGTAGAAGAATCTAAAAATTCTGAAAACATTTGATCTGGAAGCACAGCTTTGTAAAAGGTTACATGTCAGATCATATTCTACAGTTTTCCCCTAAAACATCTGTCATTTGATGCTTCAAAAGTTTTATTTTGAATTTGTTTCAAATTTAGAAATACAGCTTTGGTACATGGCTTGGTCGGAATATTAACATTTTCTGCAATTAAAAAGGTCTTCTGTGTCTCAGTAGTCCCATTTTCTGGGCTGGCTGGAGTGCCTTGGACTGCTCTGCCCAAGTGTCAAGGTAAGAAGCTGCGCTCAGAAATCGCTATTTTTCCTGCAGCCCTGGTTGTGGCTTGGGTTCCCTGGAGGCCATGCAGGCCCCAGGGGCTCAGCAATACATTTTCTTCTCTCCGTGGTGCGGTTGGCAGGGAAGGGCCTGATGAGATGTTTTCCTCCCTGCCCTATCCCCCTGCTCAGTCTCCGAAGTGCCTGTCGAGCTGCGCCGCAGGGATGGGGTTGTGCTCCCCCTCGGAGCCCACGCTCCTGTTTCCCTGCATGACTTGCAGCCCTTGGGCAATGTGATAATTTAAAGCCGGCTGCTTTTCAGCTGCAGGAACCGGGTTCAGCTGCCAGAGGGGTCTCGTGTTCATGTCTGTCGGCATTCAGAGCAGGGCTGCGCACTTGGGTAGCGCGGTGACGGGAGAGCCTGCGCGCAGCAGGAGCCTTCCCCAAGATGGATGACTAAGCTCTTTAAGATTTAATACTCTCCTGAAGTTCAAATCAGTGTAAGGGAAGGCGTAAGCAGCTTAATGGGTTAAAATGATCCCCGGCTGTGTCCTTCAGACAGTTTAAAGCCCCTGCAGCAACTCGGGTGGCCACGTTTCGCTCTCTGTGCCAAGCAGGTTATTGGCCTCTTGACCTTCCCTGTGCTGCCCGGCGGCCCCGCACCGGGAGCGATTGTCCCAGAATTTGTCATTGTTTAAAATGCCACTTGCTGGCGTTGAATGCGTGCGGCTGTAACCTGAGCCAGCGTCGTGTGTTAATAAGACTAGAACTGCTGGACTGCCACCAAAAAGATCTGCTCGCACTTGGCATATCGTAAATTAACATCATTCTTACCTGCCAGGGATGATTCACCGCTGGCTCAGAGCAGAGCTCAGTTTTAGAGGTTGCCAGCAAACTGGGCGGTGGTTTGACCCGCCACGTGGCTGGAGATGGCTCCTTTTCTCTCCCTGTTACAGTGTTGGGGAAACAGAAGCTCTTTGTGGCGGGCTGTGAGCTCGGCCCCGTGTGCCTTCCCACTCCCTGCCCCGCTTCCAGGAGCTGGCCTGTCTGGGGGAAGATCCTCACTGACTTTTGAGCTCCTAACTGGCTCCTCGCTGCCTGTTTCAGGGGAGTTAGGGGTGTTCATGCCACACTGGCAGCTGCGGAAGGTGTCCACCCCCAAATCCCACCTAGCCTAGGCAGGTGGGCGGAGATGTCCTCTTAGCATCCCAGAAACTTTGGATAAATTTCACTTCGGAGGCACTTGCTTGGCCAAGTCACAGCCCCTGGCGAGGGGGATAAGCTTGTGCCCATGCTGGGCAGCGTAGGCGGCAGAAAGGGGACGCCCCACGTGGGAACGGGGCAGATTGTGTTGCAGGGTTATATGCCAGAGGTTGAGCGCACAGCCCGGAGCGCAGCCTCCCGGGCTCCAGAGTCGCAGGGACTGCCTGGCAAAGGGCGCTGCCCTGCCCCTGGCAGGCAGGGGCAATGATGCCCCCCAAAGCTGCTCCTGCAGGAGCAAGAAGGGAAGAGAGGTGCTTAAAGATGCTTTTGCCCTGCAACCTGCAATATTGCAATCCATGGTGGGTGGGAGGGAAGTAGGTAGGTATCTCTGGTTGACTGGGGAGATGCTCACATCTCCTTATAGAGAGCAGGTCTTTTTATAGAGTCGAGAGATTTCTTTCCTTCTCTTTCTCCCTCAGGGCTAATGCGCTCCTTGCAGTTTGAGCTAAAACAACTCCTCTGCGTTCTGTGGTGTCTGCCTTGCCTATTTACCTTGGCTCATCCAAATCGTTTGTTAAATACCAAGTTCCTGTGTGGACTTTGGACCCTTGAGGTCTTGCTGTAGACATCAGGAGGGGTAGAAGCAAGCCCAATGTCTGTCTGAGATACGTTTGGAGCTGATGGAAATTCAAAGCAGCATACGGAGCACAGTGTAACCCTGATTTGTTTCGGGGTAACTAAGGTAGGCAATGCCAGTGGCAAGCTGCGGCGTTCCTAGTGCCTATCACCTGTGCGCCCAGGCTAGCAGATAAACCCTGACGTAACTGCTATACTTACCACCGTATGCACTACCTTTTGTTTTCTTTTCCAGTAACGAAACCACTCGCAAGTGTAAGAACCCAGGAAGCCTGCAAAGGGATCACCCTGTTGAGCAGTGCAGACAGGAGAACGGAGCCCCGGCTTTCCTAATGACAGTGTCTGGCCCGCAGCCTGCCCGCCCCCGGCCTCGGCACCGCCGCTGCCCGGGCAGACGGAGCAGCAGCAGAGGCTGGAAAGTGTCTGTAGGACAAGCTCCCCCTGCTCAGCTTGCACGCACGTGGTGACTGCTGCCTGAGCTGCACAAAAGCTTGTGCTGTCTATATTTTATTTTGTGGGTAATGTGGCTTGTTGGGTTTTATTATTTTCTCTTTATGCAAGGCTAACATGGAGTGCAGAGCTGGTTGCTGGGCAGTGGGGACTGCAGTTGGTAATAAAGGTCTGTTTTCTCACTTTCTCTATTTTAGTCTCTGGGCAGGATGAGGCACATCAGGGGAAAATCTGACTTGAAACAGAAGCTCAATTTTAAGTTGGAGTTAAGACATTCTGCTTGCACCACAGCTACCCCTGCTCTCAGCACATCCTGCTGTGACTGCTTGTGCACTGGGAACTCCACGGACTTGGTGTCACTTCTCTCCTGGAGTGTGGCATAAAGCAGGGGTACAGCACCAAACCCGGTGCCCTCCTTAGTGTGCAAAGTGGTGCCCACAAGTCTTGGGCTGGAAGTCTGCCTAGTTGCCCTTTACTCCCACAGGTCATGAGAACATAGGGAAAAGGTGACAAATATCCTGCTGTAAGGAGGCACTGGTCCCTGTCAGACCTTGGAGTCAGGATTCCTGAGTCTCTTCCCTTCTATTTGGGGCACCTACAGAAATGTTCAGTGTAGCCTCTCAGCACAGAGGTGACTTTTTCTGTGCGCCTGGTGGTGGTCTGTTATTTGCAGAAGGATTCTTTGCTTGCAAGGAGATTTTTCACACAAGTGGAAATGTTCTTCAGAAGAACTCTGAGTTTTGGTACAAACCTCTGAATCTCTTTAGGTGAATCTGTTTTCAGCAAGGTCACCGGATATCCTCACATCTGCTCTGATGAGGAGATGAGTGAATCCAGCTGAGCTGCATTTGCATGTGCCCTCTCTGAAATTACCTGCAGAGCTGATAAATTCCTTACCCCTCACCCCTGCCAGTTCTGCTAATTGCAGCTTCTTGCAGGGCTCAAGGAAGGAGTCTGATGTGCAGGCTGGACTGCCACAGCACTGTTGCAAGGGGCAGCTGAGAAAGCTGGTCCAGGAATAGCCCCTCCAGGCTGCAACAACAGGCCCTGAGATGTACCAGCCCAGCTGCCCGCTCTCCAAGGGAGGATGCCAGCAGTGGATACTGCTGGAATGCTTTATTTCTCTTGTAACTTAAGTTTGAGGTGAGGGAGAATCAGTGCTCAGCGCTGCTGGAACTGGAGAGGGGTTTGTCCCCTTCTTGTTATCTGTTCAGCAGAGGTTATGGCAAGAGTTGTAGCTGGTACTACTGGATTTTGCTTTTTGCTGGTATAAAGATCTGGCCTAGGGTAAGGGTGTTTGTGCTTTGGCAGTGAGTGTGAAAGGAGAAACTGCAGAGGGTTGGGCGGCAACATGCTCGTCCTGTTCTCTTCCGTAGATGGCCTTCCGGAGACACGCCGGGTGAATGGAAAATGTAATGAAATTCCCAGAGCCTCCTGGTGCACTACCAAGGTATTCTCGCCAGCTTTCCAGCCCAAGATCTTGGTGCAGCTGTGGGCCAGCTCCATAGATGGAGCTGATTGAGGATTAACCCCCAGTGTGTTAGAAAGATTATTTTGAGAGAGATTTTCTTCAAATGGCATGCACTATAGCCACTGTTGCCCTCAGGGTAAAAGTACCTGAATAAAAGGCTCACATAGATATCAAGCACCTTTCAAATTCCTTTTTTTTTTTTTTTTTTTTGAAAGCTGACTGACTTGTTCTGAGCAAATTGAGCAGTCCAAACAGCAGTAGCCAAGAGATGCATCCCAAATTCTAGCTGAAAGGATGGGTTTCATGACCACCGCAGTTTGCACAAGGTCTTTTAGATCCAAACCATCTGTGGGGCTCAGAGTATGCCAACTATTTGTGTTGTCTTAAAGATTTAGCAGGGATGAGGGCCTAATGTGCCAGAATCCATAAGAAAACCTGCACAACTCCTGGGAGTCTTGCTTTAAGCTTCTTTTGAATAGATTGATCATTGCCCTGCAGCATTTAGTGATGAAGGGGAGAGAAAAAAAAAAGGGGGGGGGGCAGGGGGTTTAAGAAGTGTCTCATGTTTTTTGTTGTCTTTGCTATTCTGAACCACTCCTCACATGGCAGGGTTTTTCTTTGCCTGTTTCCTTCTTCATGCAGATGGTAGCAATAGGTTTCATTCCCCCGCAGCTGCCAAATTAATAGCCTTGGCGAGCTTGCATTTGCTGGCTAGTTTTGGGTGGTGCTGGAGGATTGCTCCACTCAGTACATTTCCAAGCCCTGGTTTTTAACCGAAGCTCTATAAAAACAAACTCTTGTTTGTTTATTCGAGAGACTGGACCTTGGGGAAGCAGATACGAAATTTGCTCTGACTGTATTTTGTCCTCTGAAGGAGTTGGCTTTGAGTTGCATTAAAATAGCAGGCTGGTTTCTTGCACAAATCTCCCACAAGCAGCAGGCTGAGCTGGGAAGAGCTGGTGGGCAGAGGTACTGGAAACAACGTCCTGCTGTGTTGGAGCATCCGCAGGAGGGACTAATGGAGACTCTTGTCTTTTTTCCCCAAACTCCACACCCGAGCTTTGTAATCCACCCAAGTGCAGAATACAATATCTGAGCTTGTGAATTTGTAGTGTGGTTTTTCTCTTCTTTTCTCCAGTCACAGTAATCCAATGTGGTATCAAAGAGCAATTGTCGGAATCCTAACCCCTCGCCCTTCTGCAGTGCTGCTGCTGGCAATATGGAGCTTAGAGAAACGAGTGATCTGAACAGCTCCATTGACAGAGTCACCGCTCCAAGTGGACCAAACTAGAGAAAACAGGTGAAGAGTTATAATATTTCTTTTATAAATGTACAAACCAACCCACCATACCTACCATGTTTCCTTTAAGCCTATGGGAAGGACATAGTCCAAGTCCTGTGCCTTTACTATTCTGTGTCATTGATATATACCACATAGTCTGTGTGCTAAGGGAACCTAATCTCACCATTTGGAGTTCTCGTTGCCTGCCTTCCTAGCTGAGAAAGCTCTGTTCTTGGCATCTTTCTCTAGTACAGCAGCGTGTGCAGACACATCTAGGTTGGCAGTTTAGTACATAGTCAGTGCATCCCCACCTTTTGGGGTTTAATCTGTGGCAGAAAACTGCAGCACATAGAGACTGTAGGATCCAGCCTCTTGGCTGTCTTGTATGTTTTCAGGATGCAGCTTTAGTGAAACCCTTGATGAGAGAAAATTGGTTCGACTTGCAAAAGAACCTATATATCCAGCATACTGGCATGACAGGAGCAACAAGATAAAAGATCCACTCTCAGCCTTGCATTTGGTTTTCACATGTGTTCCCTGCGTTCCAGGACTGCTGTCCTCCAACCTCCTCGCTAGTTGTTTCCATCTGCTGCTAGAGCCGTATGTCTAAGGCAGGACGGGCTCTGCTGCTTGTACAACCCTTCTCCATCTGCCGCTGCTGCTCCTGTTGCTGTAGCTGTGAGCGGAGCAGCAGCCCTGTGATGCCCGGCTTGCGGGCACATCATCAGCCTCGCTGTCACTGATAGGTGCTTCCATAACCCCTGCCAGGGGAGGTCATCACAAAAGCTTCTATTTCCATGGTGGGCGTCAGTGAAATAAATCCTTTAGGAATAAGGCTACTGCCATCAGCAATTAGGCTAGCTAGGATAAGAATTTGGGGGGCATTCAGACTCTGTTGCTTGGGAAGAGCTGATTGCAGTTGCTGGGATTTAGCTCCCAAACATGGTCTTTATGGAGCTGCCTCTGAAGTCACTGTGAGGGACGAGACCATGGACAAGGCTAGTCAGATCTAGTGCACAGGTTTGCTTTCAGTTCTCTGTAGGTTGAACCCAGGCTTTAGGTTTTGTTTCCACCTCCTGCTAGCCTGTTTTATTTCAGTGGAAGCAGTAGTCTGCACAGTTGGCCTCAAATTTCCCAGGGAGCTAAGGAAAAAGGAGTTGGAGAAGCTTCTGAAGGCTTCCATCCTTACCAAGGTGCAGTATTAAGAGTAAAACCAGGCATCCCACAAAGCACTGGAGAACCGAGAAGGTCTCCTTTGCTCTGTGTGGGGCTTTATTGAGCTGCATGTGTACTACACAGCCTGGAACATAAGCTGTTTGTTTTAATTCACAAATTAAAAATAAAACTATGTTTATTTGCATCAGCCAAGGGGTCTTTTTCTCACAGCTGCCTGAAAAGCGAGCTCTAGCTGCCAAGTAAAATAAGGTTTAACATTACAACGTGCTCTGGGAAGGGCAGAGCTGGCAATTACTCTGCAAGCAGCAAGACACCAGCAGGTACAAAAGAAATCCGCGCAAAGCACCGAACTTGGCCATAGCGTGTGGCAGATACAGGGCAGAGCTGCAGGAAGGGGTTGCAAAAGGGCAACCACCTCCAGCGAGTAAGCCCTGTGCCCGGCGGGGTGAGGAAGCGCCGTCCTCGGGGAAGCTCTCGAGGGCAGCTCTCCTGCCGCGCGCTACCTGTCAACCCGCGTCTGGTGCTGCCGCTGCAGAGAGCGAGTTAGGAGGTGGCTCGAGTCCGCAGCTTCCCTTTATTCCTCTCTTGTTGAGCTGTGTGGGAAACGTGTTCGTTACACTGAGCAGTGGTCTGCTCCTGCTAATTAGCAGGGAGGAAGCTCATGGTTCCAGCCCTGCTTCCTCCGTGCGCCGCGTGGATGTGCGCGGTCCCTGCGGGGTGTGCACGGGCTCGGGGCCGGGGACGCCGCCCCTTGCCCCGCACAGCCGCACGCACCAGGACGGTGTCGGCCGGGGCTGCGTGTCGCTGTTCAGCGCGAGGCAGCGATGCCTGGTGTGCTCTCGGCTCCGTTTCACCCGACTCGCGTGGTACAGGGGAATGAACTCCCAGGGCCTAAACGTTGTTTTGTCGTGGCTGAGGCTGGAAGCCCAGGTACGGCACAACCACTGCTGTGCCAGGTACTGCATAAACCTATAGCCAGAGGCTCTCCCTACCCCGAGGAGCAGAGACCAGAAGAAGAGGGTGGGCAAGGAGAAAGAGGCTCGTGGCAGCTGAATGATTGGAAGGTGACATGCAGGGGGGCAGAAGTTCAAGCCAGCTCCTTGGACACCTGACAGAAAGACTCTTTCCTCTTGTTAATGAAAAGGAGGCATGGGGAAAAGACGGTGTCCTGTCAGCCTGCCCGAGGGTCTCAGGCTGGTGGTATTGACAGGAGCGAGCGGGGAGGGTAGCACGGCACCATACACTGGTCTGCCCCTTGTACCACAACGAATAGTCCTCCCATGCTGCGTTCATACATCCATAAACCTTCTACTGCAAGCTCCAGCTCTGACTTGCTGTGTGACCAGAATTTAACAAGGCAGTTTACAATAGCTTTGACACCATTTGGGTAGATGGAGCTGGCTCAAAAAGCATCCACCCACTTGCTAAATGGTGCCGCGGGCTCTGAACGCGTTGAATCGCTGCTCTGCTGCCTACATGCAGCTCTCCAGGTGGAGTTTGTTTTTGATGTTATCCAACCCCCCTAATGGCTTTTGAGCTGGCTAACTCTGACTCCACCTCCCATCTTTTCTGTCTATAATTTGTATTATAATTTTTGGAAGCCTGCTTGTTGCTAAGTCTTGCACAGACAAAGAACAAAAGGATGGTCCTTATTCCAAGAAGACTCTCTACCCTTTCAGCTGGTCAGAGAGCCAAAAGCCAGGAGCAAGAATTTAATCAAAAACTTAAGAATGCTGTACATATTTATTGAAAACCTCCACGTTTGAGGCCAGTTAAACACTCTCCTCAGCTTATCTTATTGGGATGCTAAAAATGCTGTGGTTACTGCAACTTCTATCAGAGTTTTATTTAATCAGTGGTGATTTGGTGTACGTTTGACTTATTACTGGAATTGTAGAGGCTTCAAGTTTTGGAGAAACCTTAATTTTTAATTCCATTTAATGTGACTGAGATACAAATTCAGAGTCAGGCTTTTAGAAAACAACAAGTCCAGCAATGTCTTTACTGTTTTTCTTTTTTTCAGCAGCACATAGTCGTCTTTACAAGCCTTCTTGAGTGTTAGAAGGGCGTACATTGTGATCTACCCAAATTAAAAAGAAGATACTGGAGGGCCACAGTGAGTAAAGAACCAACTGCTGCCTGCAACACTGTCACAGTTGGCTGGGAAATGGCCCAAACACAGAGAAGTTTTTTTTTTTTTTTTTTTAAAAAAAAAAAAAAAAAAAAAAAAAGATGGGAGAATGGGGGATGTCTTCAAGTATGTTTGAAATAATGAAAAGAACTGATGTGCAAAGCGATTAAGAGATCTTTGAGGATCAAAAGCCTGGATTCAGTTTTGCCAATGGAACAAAACTTTTCATCTGTTCGTATGCGGACCTTAAAGTAGGGCAGAAGGGTATATTTTTTTTTAAATGATTTCATTTCAAAATTTACTTTGGGCAGTGGGAAAGGGTTCTTTCTATTTGTTCTTGCTCTTGTTATTCAGTGTCCTTAACACAAAAGGCCAGCCTAGCTCTGAAATGAAGAGCAGGGTCGTTCTATGAACTCATGGTTCATTAGTCTCTTTTTGATATGTCAGAACAGTAAGGGACCCTTTCATTTTTTTTCCCTTTCTAGTAATGCCTATGTTCTTAAATCAAGACATCTTCTCTCATCGTGCTGCAGTGGATGAATCTTTTTCAGACATTTCCTAAGTGGGTTATACCAATGATGCTAATCCTGTGCAGACAAAGAGTATAGTCAAAAGTCAGATGCACAGGAAGCCAAAACCAAAGGTTTTCAGTGTTCCATGCAGTAAATCCCACTTCCCAAGTTTGTGTTTATTTGGAACATCATGCCTACCCTTGCCAAGTAAATCTGTGCTTGTTTTCCCTGGTAGCTTCCTGCTAACAGGACTATGGAGCAAGTGTGAACTGTAGCTTTGGGAAGGTGCAGAACAGCAGGCTCAGACGTGCGAATTGCTGGATTCCAGAACTGCAGGCTCGTGTGAAACTTTCCCTCCTTGGAGGAAGGGGTGGTGGAACTAGCAACAGAAGCATGGGAGGAGATCTGAGAGTGAGAGCAAAGCCAAGAGATTGGGAAGATGAGGGATGAAACTCAGAAATGTCCCTGTCTGTGGGTTTCTGCAGGGGACAGCGCAGAAGCTCCCTCTGCCTGATTCAGGCTGCCCTTTGCAGAGAGCATCTCCTGCAGCCTGCAGCAGCTCTGTGGCCTCTGCCTCTCCATGGCAGTGTAATTCTTACAGCATGGATCTGCAAACTGGAGGATCTGCAGGACAGTGTGGAATCTCTCAGTATGTTCCCAGACATCATATACCACCAAGGATTAGTGTTCAGAGATTGCAGGATTATTGGGCTTAATGACAGAAACTACCCCAACTGCGGAAGTCAAGTGCTGTTTTTGTCTCATGGCAAAGCGCTGGCAAGGTCAGACAGGGTATGTGTTTCTGTTGCCATTGTAGATATTTTATTCAGTAGATATCTGGTGCCACAGCAGCGCAGGTGCTTCCTGTGACCTGGAGCTAATGTACTTTTGGTGTGTGGTTTCCTGATCTTCTGGCCTAATTCAGGTCAGATGGTAGGTGTGTTCTGACCTATTCAGTAGGGCATTTCTGATGCACCATTTTCAAGCCAGTATTTAACCAGTTTCTCTACTCTGAAGCTTTGTCAGTACAGGTTGTACTTAACCAGTAGAAGGTTTATTTTGTGTGATAGAGGTGGCAAACCCCATTTCTCCTGTTCTCCTGTTAGGGGAACTGCATCTATAAGCTACATAAATTGTCATGCTCTAATGACATACCAACAGCAGCAGTGGAAATCCAGAAACAACATCAGCAAAAGTTGACAACTGTTTATTCCCAAGATATTACAGTCTTATAATTAGTTACAATTATAGTTGGAGAATTTTTGCTGGTAAAAATTTTCTGGCAGGGTATGGACTGTAAGGTGAATTTAATTGCCTTTTTTTACCCATTTCTAGATTAACTCTTCCCACCTGCTCCTAGTTCCCCCGTGTCTGTAAGATTGCCAATGTCACTGTAAGCCTGGTATAAAAGTGTGCTCACAAAATGGCTTGTGATTGCATTACTGTGGCTGAAAAAATGACCTCCTGCGCACTGGAGATGCCGTCCTGCTGGGCTTGAGACCAGGTATATGTTTGATTACTGCATAATTTTGTACTGCTCTGACATGAGCAGAAGCATGTGCGATTTCAGCATATTATCAATTCTAATACAGCTGCAACCAGCAAAAGAGTAAAGTATTCAGATTTCCATGGCTGCCTATGGGGGTGGGGAATGGAGATGAGACTGTCCCTGCATTAAGCTTTTACAGTAGCTTTTCCCCTGGTGTTCTCCTAAATAGTTATTTTTAGGAAGATCATATATTTCCTGGTAATTGTTTTAAATGCATCAAAGAGTTCAGTGATATAAATGCTGTGATTTATGGGTTCCCCCTGCTTTTTAATAGCTGAACTTAAATCCTGGATTCACTGAAACCATTTGGAAAATTGGGATTATTCCAAGCTGGAGCAAAGGGAGGGAGACTGGTATTTTGCCAAGATCAGCAGTGATTCATTCCCACATTCATGCTGTGCATCTAGTGAAGGGCAAAAGCTGGGAATGCTGTAAGGAGAGCTAGCAGGAGATGATCTTGTTCAAGGGTGAATCTGCCCTGCTCGCTCCCTCTACTGCTGGATAAGGTGACTTTGAATGAAAAGTACCAAATTCTGTCACATCTTTCTTTAATCCCTTCCAAGAGCTTTTTGAGCTTTTTTTTTTTTTTTTTTTTTCCATTTAAAGAAGCTCCAAGCTGACTTGCTGTCCCTAAGACATTCCTGTGACAATTGCGTGTTGGGTGTCACCAAGAATGTCCTAGTTGAAGGACTAGAGAACACCTCAGGTCAAATATACTTTGGAAATCCCATACAAAGAGATGTTTTAGTGACTGCTTGGAATGAAGCGATGGTGGTATCGGGTTAGCCTGGCAGTGGGACTGGAGAGCCCGGAGGGAACTGTGAAAGAACAGGGTGGGCACGGACACGGTGCTCGTGTGCTCTCACGTTGCCCGTGTAGTCTGTCAGGCTCCTGCCATACTTGGCCCCAGGATGCCCTGAGTGAGAGGTGATCACAGAATAATTTAGGTTGGTGGTAGTATAATTTAGGTCGGGTTATAAATCTTGAAGTAGTATAAAATACGGAAACTTGCTCTGGCCTAAGGTTTACCTGCGAGACAGAGGTTTTGTTCAGCCTGAGGACATTTCTGCTCTCCATGCCAAGAGCAGTTTCAGGCCGCGGCTCCTCGGGACCTGGCTGGCGGCTCACGGGGGAGGAAGGAAGGGGCTGCCGGCCCAGCCGCGCTCCGGCCCTGCAGCAAGCGGGACGGAGCCGCAGCCACGCGGCCAGGAGCTGTGGCCGGGGCCATGGGGACAGCGGGGCAGCTGAAATACTTCTTAGCTGCGAACCCCCTGGGAGCTGCCTCCTCTGTCCTTGTCCTTGGGCCAGCTGACAGCGGAGTGAAATTTCTCATCGTGTTTCAGTTCTCCTGGCCCTGGGAGAGAAATGCAGGGAGATGGAGCCAAATATCCCAGCATGGTTCACTCCTAGACGAAAGAAAGGCAATTTTTTTTTTTTATTTTCTCTCTTTTGCAGAGCAGGGGCACTGCTGCAACACTGTCGTGGTCTTTTTCTGGTGTCACCATCCCTGTTGCTTATGTTTTAAATATAATAAAAAATTTCAAGAGCACTGCTGTCATGATAAGGAGACAAAAACAAGCAAATGACATTTGGGAGTAAGAGGCAGTAATAAACCCCCCGAATTTCCAAATGCATAGAGGAGCATTGACTTCTAAATACCAGAAATTCTAAGCCCTTACCTTGCTACTTCATGTGGCATTTGGAGGGGCTCTGGATTTTTATTTCATCCTGGTATTTGTGGTATTTCCTGCCATTAGTATAGGGAAACTCTTGTGTGGTAAATGCTGGCTTTTTCCTCTGTTGGTGGCAACCACTGGAACCTGGGTTCATGAAAGGCAAACCGTCCTTTTTGTTGTGAAGAGTCTCAGAGCTACCTGGGGAGGAAAAGCTCATCGAGGTTGAATAAGGATTTTTGTTCTGAATGCCAGCTGAAAGGCTCTAAAGTGAATCAGATCTTGTCTTTAGATCCAAGAGTCTGGGACTTAAAATTCATTGGGTGGTTTCAAAAGGAATGGTGTGGAAATACTACTGGTGTTAATTTTATCATAGCTTCTTAAGAATAATTTGGGTATAAAGGTTTCAGGTACAAGAATTGGCCCTGGCTCAGTAAACCAGCCTTCAGATATTGCTGAGTTTATTGCAGATTAAACTGTAGATTGGACCATGTAGATTTGTAATGGAAAAATATTAGCCAACGTACTCTCCTCCCCTCCACCCTCTATCATCAGGGCATATATCAAGTTGCCCTGTCTGGCAGGGAGTTCCAAATGTTATTTGAGAAGACCGAGGAATGCAAGCGATGTCAGCAGAAAACAGCTGAGTAGCAGTTAAATTTCTTTGGCCTGAACCTGCTGCACAGGAGAAAAGAAATGCAACAACTGGACTTGTTTCTCTTCACCCCAACACCCACCATCCTTGGGAAACAGATGATGCTTGTGACCAATGTCTGCACACAGCTGGGTTTTGGCCATGCTGCCAGGCGGACAAATCCTCCTCTCCTGTGGATGTGGCAGATCTCCCCTTGTCATGCTCGATGGGATCCCGCAGAAGACCCTGGGCCCTTGCAGGACACTGCCTATTACTGCTGCCTTGTGCAGTTGCGTCTTGTTATGTTAGAGGGACTGCTTGAGGATGCATCTGCATGGCCAGTTAACTTGTTATTGATATTCCCTTTGAAGCCTCAAGAACTGGCTCGAGTGAACTTGCCTGGTTCTGCAAAAGAGCAGTGGAGGTGCACGCAAGGATACTGTTAGCTGAGAAGTTGGGATGAGTTAAATGGTACCCTTAATCCCCTTGATGTCTGACAGACTCGAGTTAAAAGGTCTTCCCCACTTGGGATGAAGGCTTTGCATGTGTAGATGGTGGTTCACTTAAGGGCAGCTCTTAAGCTTTGACTCGTGCTGGCTGTGCGGCCGAAGAGCCCTCTTGTCTGCTGGCACTTGCTTTTTTGTTGAGGGAAGAGGTCACTAGTGCTGTGTCTCTCATCACAAGCCAGGGATTTATACTGAATTTTTTTGTCCAAGGGGGTTTTTAAAATAAAGCACAGTGGAGCCAGCAAAGAGCCAAAAAGAGAAAGATGTTACCCAAGGTGAAAATTAAAGTGGAGATAGCCCTTGTTTTCTTTGACAGTCATCCTACAGCATCATCCCATTCCTCTGCCTTGTGTCCCCCCTTCCCGTTCCAGCTGCATTTGCCAGGTTATGTGTGAAATGGAGACCCACCTTCTTGTCCACACAGCTCTCATGCAACAGGGGATTGCATGACCCCGACATGATCCATCTTGGCATCTGGATTTGAGGTCCTTCCTGGGATCCTTCTTGCCTGACAGGGATTTAACATCCCTTTCCTCGCTCAGTTCTTTAGTTTGCCTTGTTACTTGCCCCTTTGCCACTCTGATGGGGGGCAGCTTAGTCTCCATGAGGGAGAAAAGTCAAGCGAGCAAGAGAACAGGAGCCAGCTTCTTCCTGATACCCTCTCCAGTTTTTTTACGTGCTCCAGAGGGAGATTTCCAAAAACAGCTGCACAACAGCCCTGCTCAGATTCTGGAGCCAGATTTTCTGTAGCCTAAACCTGTGTCCTTGTTTCACAAATGATTCCTAGCTAAATATTTTCCAGGTGCTGTGTTCAAAACACACCACCTACTTAGGCCTAATTTGCATTTATTTCAGTAGAGGGTATGCACTGCAGAAAGTGGATGGCCATTAAAGTCAATTTGGGGACATTTTGTAACTGAGTACAAGAAGAGCAAAAGAGATTAAAGAAGAGGACGTGATCTAAATCCTGTAGAAAACTAAATGATTCCTTGAGCAGTGATTCTAAAACTAAATGATTCCTTTTCATTAGGTAGTTATGGAAAAGTAGCATCTTCAGGAGTATGGGTGCCACTCTTTGGCGTTGTTTTGCATTAATTCCTTCAGGGAAAGAGTAAGAAAATGAGAGAAAACCACTCAATGCAAGCAGCAGTGAATGTTAATAAGATCCCATCCAGAAAACCAGAGAATAGGCCTAAGCTTTATGATTTTTTTTCCCTCTCTTTTTTTGAGGTGTGGAATAATTTCTTAAGGGAATAATTCTCACAGCTGAACTCTTCATTCTATAGTTGTGACCAAGCTATATACATACATCTATAGATCTAAAGTCTTAAAAAAAATTTTTTTTTTTTTCCACAAGTGGTAGCAGGAATGACACTGATGTACTTAAGCAGAATACTCAAGGTCCTAAACAAAATCCTGTTTAGTGCCCTGAAACTTTTGATTTTGAACGCATTCCCTCACTTCCTCGTCGGCTTTTGGGTGTATTAGTTGTATTGTCTAGTATGGCCTTTCTAAACAGATACATTTTTATTTGCATGCAAATTGTCAGCAGGCAGCTTGCCTGTAAATACTCTGCTAATCATTACAGATTCCATGGTTCATCAGGACTCTGATTCCTAATTGGCTGCAGGATTCTCTATAACGCTCAATAACTTGATTCACAGCAATAGGAATGGTTGAATCTACATAATAATGCAAGTGTGATGAAAGGTGAGTGCACGCCTACTTTATGTATGTGTTACCCTTCTCATCAAGGTCAAAGCTTTTTGTTTTTTTTTTCTTTTTTTTTTCCTTCTAGATATACATATTCATACAGCCTGTGCACAATTAATGAGACGGAAGATTAAATGGTTGTGGATTAAGAACAAACCCTACTGTTCTTCTAATTAGATTGGAAGTTACTTAGTTCATCTGATTAGAATTCAAAATTCAAACTGGCTAACGCGCAGCCACAGCCCTCAAGTACTTGCAAAATCTGAACATAAGAGTCACTGAGGAGCAGATTAACAGCCCATTTTATCCAGTTTCCTGGATTTCAGAGCCCAGGGCACACTCCAAAGGATCACTGGAAGCTCCTGGAATTTCCACAGGGGCAGATTCACCCAGAGTGGAGGGGCCAGGCTGCCAAGGTTAAATGGCACGTGATTGCTCAGGCCAGGGTGAATTTAATGTCTGATTTTTTAATATTATAGCAGGGACATTACTTTTTATAGTGCTTAGTAATAGACCTATTACCTAAGATATGAAGTCCTTGCTGTTGCAGCTGTCATGCATTAAAATGTCTCTCTTTTCAAAACACACTAATGTATATAATTAGCAGTGATGACTCAGAGGAGTCCTTGCCCTAAGCCCCAACTGTGACCCTTCTTACCCTAATCTTGGAAGCAGCTTGTGCTAGTTCCAGGGTTTGGAAAAAGCTGCAGGATCACTAGACTGGGAAAACCTTGGGAGACAAATGGCCCCAGCTAACAATAGGCATGACTCAGTTTCTGCGCTCCATTCGGTGATTTGATTTCCTGTTGCCCTGCTGTCTGGGCTACTTGTTTTGGGGAACAAATCCGTATTAATGCTTTATCTATAACATCCGTGCTTCCACCCAAAGCATCCCCCTGTGCATTATTTTCCTGACTCGTGCTGCGTGCGGCTTCCTGCGGCTCGGCGCGCTGCACAGCTGCTGGTGGCACAGCTGTCCCTGCGCGAGCGGCGGGGAAGCCTGCGGCTCTTGGCAGAGCTGCTTCGTGATCGCTGCTCCAAGACACTTGGCTTGGCTTCGTGGCGCCCATCAACGTTTGTCCTTTCCCTCTAATCTTTTGCATTGCGGGATTGTTCAGTATTGGGCTTTAGATCCTTCCTGGTTTTGTTTGGGTATAGAAAAGGGGAGAAGGGAGGGTGATGGAAGGTCTGTTCAAATAAGAGAAAAAGGCAATAATTTGGGGGTGTATTGTCCTATTTCTTTTCTTGTGTGTGTGTGCATGTATTTTAACTTTTCTGTTTGATAGGTAGGAAGGGACACTGACCTATGTATTTAACTAAAAGAGAGCGCTGAATGACAGAGTATTTCAGGAAGTTTTCACAGGTGTATTAATGTATTAAAATGGCGTAAGCTTCCTCTTTCCTCATTGAAAATGGGAGCCATATGTATCTTTCCATAACAGATATGAAACAAAGAGAACTAAGAGAGATGTTGGCGTTCAAAAGAACAGGAAAGTAACACTGCTCCTGTCACTGTCAGAAGGTTAAAATCCTGCCTGGCAGCCTATAAACTATTTAAATGATTCTACAGAAATTCCACTTACTGAATCATCTTTGGGATTTATAGCTAATTCCTTCACCCCACTTGAAGACCAATGTACTCATGGTCCTGCTGGAAAATACACCTTAATGAGGGGAAATTGTAAAACTGGACTGAAAAAAAAACCTCTTCAGCAAAGACAGGTCCTTGCTGCAGTCCTCACTTTACATGGCCATTGAGAGTATGGCAGCTGTGCTGCTGTGATCATATGTGACCTAGATTTTCCTCACAGTAGTCCTATACTCTCCCTGATCTCGTGTAGGCCTGAATGAATTGAATAGAAATGTTTCTGGATGCTTTCAGAGAGCAATGACATCTTTTCCTTTCTCTCTCTCTCTGTCTTCAAACCACATCGTCTTTTCCCCTTGCATTTTTCTCCTTTTGCTGTCACACTGTGCTTGTAAAAGAGGACAGTGCTGGCCTACCTTTAATTTTGCTAATGGTAGATGGGGAAATCAGGGCAGATGCGGTTCCGTGCTGGTGTTCTGTTATGCAGCAGAGGGTAAAACTAGCCCACGGGTTTTACCACGGAGTGTATCCACAGGAAAACTGGAGGGTTGGGAAGGTCCAAGAATGGGACAATGGAGTCCAGAAGCCCTGGGTTTCTGAGTGGACATCCGGCATGAATGTGTGCCTGGTATCAGGATGCTGTGGGTTCCCTTCACTCAAGCCTGGGCTCAGCAATGAGCCCTCAGTGCAAACCCTTACTCTGTAAGGGAGAAGAACTGGACAAGCTCTGCTGCTCTGTGCCTGCCTGAGCTGTGTTAATGCTGTTTGACTGGATTTGCAGACAGGAACAAGCAAATCCCATGGCAGCCTTTCCTAGCAGCATGGAGGCCTTGGGCCTGAACTACAGCCAGGCCAGCAGTCAGGAATGGGACAGCAAAGCAAAGAGCTATGGCTTAACATGCTGGAGTTTGTCCTTGGACCTTCCTGAACATAGCATTTGACCTGTAGCTTCCTGGCTTTGACACTGATGCCATCTGTGAACATGAGCAAAAATCATGCCATTTAGTGGAGGACTGTGGTTAAGGTACTTGATGAGAATTAGGGGGATTTGGTTGGTTTTCTCTAGAGGGGAAGGTGAAAGCAAAGAGGGTTGAAGCCATCTGCAGCACAGGCTGCTAGGGTTTCCTTCCTTCCATGTGGATCCTGCTGAATCTGTTCAGAATACAAGTTTCTAGGATGGGGTGAGAACTTCTTAAACTCCACAGAGCAGCCAGCACTTAGAGCTGGCGTCTAGAGAGGACTTCTTGATACAGTTCTAATCAAGACAAAAATAAACAGTCTTTCTCCACCACAGTTCATATGTAGAATGAAATGATCCCATCACTGGTTTTGCAGAGAGCTGTGAGGACAACCCTTCTTCAGTGCTGTCTGCGGTTGCAGAGTTGTTCTGACAGTGGAGAGTGAGTGTTACAGGTTGGTGGGTGGGGGTTCCTTCCGAAGGTTTATATAACTCCAGGATTATCTGTTCCTGTGATTGACTTGACATATGAATTCAAAACAGTTGGAGCTTCTCTCCCACTCTGATGTAGCAAACTTGATGTGAAAATGACACTTCCCACTGGGAGCTGATAGTTTGCTGCTGGGCGCGTGGTGTTGTGTTCCTTTGTTCGCTGAGCGTGGCACTTGGCGAGTGGTCTTTGCCACTTCAAGGTTGTCAGTTCTGTCTGCTAAAGGCCAAGATAAAGCTTCGCAAAAAGCCTTTTACTCGAGACAAATCATCTCTCTAACATACTGACTTGATGACATAGGAGCCAGGAGCTTAGAGGTGGTTTGGATTTTCCTCCCAAAGTCTGCGCTCTTCCCTTGTCATGCCTTTATTTTAATGTGGTATTTCCTACTTTGCTATAAACACCAGGGTGGTTTTTGTCTTGTGACTCGACAGTGCTTTGCCATGACATTCCTTTCATAACGTGTTGCTGATAGCACTGCATGTGCTGCTGGCTGTTTCCAAGGGTTATCAGAGGGTTTGTACCAACCAAGAGCACTTAGATAATCCCGTGAGGGGATGCATTAGAAATAGGAAACCTGTATGAAGCAATGCTGCTGTGGTGCATTTGCTCTAAAGCAAAATTAAATACATCGGAACAAATTTATGGCCCTCTAGAAAGTGGTGATTTTCAATGCAGCATGGTGAAGCAACTTGGATAGACTGTCCTGGTCCATAATGTACTAAAGGGACCTCTCCTATGCATTCTATCAGGCCTGTAACAATCTCCAGCTGCCAGAACAAAGTGTAGGACACTGGGATAAATATCTAAATGTAGGAAGTTAGCAGTAGTAGGCAATGAATCTGCAAAACAAGAGATGAAATACATGCAGTCCAAATGTAGATCCCTTTATAATCAATGGAGGTTGTTTTAGGGACTTTGCAGAAACAAGCATTTGGCTTTACAAGATGAAATAGGAAATTTAACAGAGATGAGGAAAGGCATTACTCCAGTATTCTTAACATTCCTTCCTGCATAAAATGAAGGAAGCTACAGGTGATGAAAAAATAAATTAGTCCCTGTGGGCAAAGTGATTTGACTATATGTGTGCATGAGAGATGAGGCCAGTGTGCTTTGAACTGCAGGTGCTAACTGTGGTACATGGAAACCTAGTATATTGGTGATGCTGGAGAGCTGCTCAGAAATGGCCAGCAGGAATGTCACATCTCATTCAGGCTGAAGCTAAAATAAAACCTTCCAAAGTTTTATAAAGTTTAATAAAAACTTCCAGAAGTTGCTTTTTGGAAAAGTAAATGGCAGACGGTGTGTATGCCTCTGACTTTTCTGCCCTCTTCTCACGGTTGTATTTTGCAATGCAGAGCTTGCTGAAGCCATAGAAGAACATTGTGGTACAGTGAGGAATTGGATATTGTTTCCAACGGTCAAGCCAGGTCTTCATCTACTGGCTCATCTGCTTGCGTGTGCTTGTGAAGCTCTGGGCATGTATGTGGTGCTGAAAACTGTCTGCAGCTTTTATCACCCCCCAAACAGCTTTGGCTTCAATCTGAGGCACAGTTACGTGGGCAGGGAGAAAATGTTCTCCAAATGAATCCATCATAAACATTGCGCCAGTCCTGTAATAACTGGGACTGGAGAATAACAAACTAATAAACTGAAGTATTTTATTTCCTCCCTTCTCTTAGGTTGCGTGCAGAAGGCTTCTGAAAAGTGCCTTTCTCTCAGCCATGAGCTAAGAGCAGAGCTGTCCTTGCAACTTCTACTAGCTAGATGTGCTGAAGCAGAAATAGTTGCTGGGTCTGCCTGGGAGCTCACAGTTTGGGCAGGTTTTATATCTGCTTGGGCATGGCCAAAGTAGCTTCCTTGTCTAGCCAGGGATGCTTTTGACCAGTCCTGCTGAGGCTCTTCAGTCTTATGAAGGCTGTGCAGTCTTGATAGTCACCCCGGGATGTTCAGCACCATGTAGTGTCACAGAGCTACAGCCATACCTACATAGCCGTAGAGCGCAGCCATGGGCCATGGCTACAGCACTTGTGTGGTCTTGTCTGAACATGTGCAAGGTGACCGAATGGTGACAGAGAGAGCAGGCATGTGTTGAGAATCTGTGTTTGCTTCCCAATATGTGGAAGTCTAGGCAAAATCTGAGAGATCTGTAATGGCAGGAGGTGCTTTCCTCGATGGCTTTGTTGCCGAGAAAGAATTGAACGGAGCCAGACTCATGGCCAAGCTTCCCAGCAAGTTCATGGAGGAAGACAGCTTTCCTCAATCCTGTCCTGCCCTGAGTGCATAGGTTGAGCCCTGTCCTGGATAACACCAAAGCTTTGTTCCCTTAGTACGGACCAATATTAGTCTTGTCATCTAAGCCTTTGTCCTCTATCCTTGTAATGGAATCTTTTTTATGTGGTCAGTTTGAGTTGGCTGCTTTACATCCAAGAGCTGTTCTTCCAAGAGCAGTCCATAGATTTGTGAGACCTGTTCCAGCTCTATTACCTTCTCTTGAGATTCAGGTGCATCAAGATAATGAATAAATGGCAAAAGGGAATATGCCTTAGGCAGTTAATTTAATGCCTTTTATTGAGCTACCGCGCGTGATGCTGCTCTTTACTAACGAGGCTCCAACCTTGCCCCTTTTACAATGAGTTCATGGAATCCTGAATCTTAGTGTAGCCTGTGCTCCCAGTGACAGTCTCCAGGTCCAGATAAGTGTAAGGCGCACCAAGGTATCTGTAGACTGAAGATAGAGTTACCACGAAAATGCTGCCTCAGACCAGTCCTTCTTTCCAGCCCTTCTCCTGTATCTCTGTTTTTTTCTCTCTGGTTTGCAACATTCTGGGACAAAGAATTTTGAAACTGTGCAAATAACACAATGGTCATGTTTCCTGGCCAAATAAAACAGGTGGTGAGTGGACGATCTTGTCCCCACAGCTCTTTTTCTTATCCTTACATCTTGAATGTGAGACATTTTGCTTCCTCTGCAGCATAGCCACCATGGTGCCAAGTACTGGCTTTATTGTATGTGACAGGTCCTAGAAAGTTACTTAGATCTTCAGTTCTGAGCTTGGCACAAATAATGTGGCATGAGCATTTTCAGTGCTTTTCTCATTATGAAGACAGAACTTTTCCCTGGAACTCTACAATCATTTTTAGAAAGGAATTGGGAACAATTGGAGTGAGTGACAGCTCTCCCCTCAAACCTTTTCTATTAAGTGACAAAAAAAAAAAAAAAAAAGGATGCCATTTGCTTCCTTTGCAAATAAAGTGTATGAAATGGTATTAATGATACCTCAAAGTATCACACTAAGAGCGCTTGTAAAATGCTGCCCTGGTTTCTGTTGAGAATGGACGTTCTTGCTATTCAGTCTTGGTCATGATGAGAAAATTAACTTCTAGACATGAAGATGGGACAGGCTATTTTGAGAAGATACAGTGTCTTTATTTTGCTTGACGGGAGAAGGCTTTTAAAGGAAGAAATACATTAAAAGTGGGCAAGGGAATTGCATTACAGAAAATGGCACATGCAAATGCAAGCTCCCCCATCTTTGAAAAATCTTCCATAGCATTGCATAATAAGAAATACATAACCATGTCTATTTTTACCATAATTTGCTTTCATTTGATGACATTCAACAGTAAGATTTATTATTACCCATATGGAAAATATCCTGCCTGGGGGTGGTTGAAATAGATCCTGCAGACAAGTCATCAATCAGCTCGTGTTTATCTCTTCAGAGATCAGTGATATTAGTGGCAGGAACGATTTCAACCAATCCACGAGTATTTACTGATAATAAAAGGAAATGTTCATGTGGATTTATGCTGTGTGTCTCACAAGAGGTCACAAAATATTTGTGTGGGGTGGCTGATTTATTAAATTTCATTTAAAGCTGAGGGACGGAAGCTGCCCAAGCTGCTTGGCTGGGGGCGATACCCCTTGCCCTGACACATGTGCTGGCCACTGAGCTCCTCCTGGAAGAGGGACACGCAGAGGGCTTTAGATAATACCGCTCTCCCTGTCCCCATTGCTAATGAGTTCACCTAAAAGGATTTAAAACTAATGCAGACAAAAAGATCTTTTACGTCAGATTATTAGCATTCAAAACTGTTGTCTTACTGCTTCTCAGAAGCAAACGTAGTTTCCATCTTCCACTCCGGTATAATTTGAAAGCAGAAGATTTTGCATTTCTGTCCCTGATAGAGAGGTTTGTCAAAAATTTATGACAGCATTCAGAGTATTTATAGGTATTGACTGCAGGGTTCAGGACAAAGATCTGTTGTCCTTGAGGCAAAATAACAACCCTGACTTTACCTAGCATTTGCCTCGCAGTGTAATCAGTTTAGAACTAAGACTGCAGTTGTTATTTAGCTTGTCTGTCACAAAAGTTTTCTTTCTCTCACTTTTGCTTTTTTTCCTTTGTAAAATTCAGTGTTTATACTTACTAAAACAAAGAGCACTTTGAATCACAACCTAAAATGTATGTTTTTAAAAAAGTTATCAAGGGGTCTTTTTGTTAGATTTTTATGTTTTTGTCTAAGGAAATTTGCTGGAACATTCATTTCTATTTGAGAGGAAGCTTGCTCTGTGTGGACAATAAAGATGTTAAGATCAGGATGAATGTCTATGGGAGATAATAATAGTGAATATAAAAATGCACCAGTCCCGTACTCATATTTTCCAGGAACTACAAGGACTCAAGTTCTGGGCTTTTCTTTTCCTAGTGTTTTAAATCTAAGCCCCATTGTTCCTGCCTGGTTCTGAGTCTATCGGAAAGACTTCTTCTTTGTTCCTTGGAGGAGCCTCAGTCCGAAGCATTTGGAGCTTTTTTGGATTTTAAGCAAAAATTCTAAGATGCACATTTGTTTACATTCTAAAGCTGGCAGAGTAAAAAGCAAAGCTTGCATCTTTTTTCTCCTATTTCCTGCTGAACATTAATAGTGTGTGTTGACGGCGACAAGAATAATTTAGCCTCTGATCATCCCGTGTGTGGGATGGCCAGTAGTTATCAATGGTACATGATGTGTATCGTTAATACATTGCTCCTCTTGTGCAGGAACATGCTGGGAGAGGCAGCACAGCACCAGGGAGAGCTGCAGTTCAGACATCCCAGTTGCCTGGAGCAGGAGCCGGGTGATGCTGACTGCACAGGATGACCTGGTTTGCTCTCCTGAGAGATACGAGGTGGGTGAAAACAATTTTTTTTTATCCTGTAAATGTTGTTACACTTTGCAGCTATAATCATACCTTTGCAATGTCAGGACCAGAATTCAGCTGTGCCCCTTTGCTGGGGAGTATGCTTGCTCTGAGCTGCAAGGTTATTTTTCTTCCATTCCTCTCTTTCTTAGTCACTGAGTGGTTTCTTTACAAAGCAAATGGTGCTGTGGCCGCAGAGCTCTGAGGGTGGCCCACCCACCAGTGGCGCTCGCTGCAGCTGTGGGCAGGAACCTACAAAATGCTTCCTGTTCAGAGCCAGGATTTGCTAGCAGTAAAATTGCTCTCCTGTAAGGAAAGTTATTTGGATATGCCACAGCTCACCCTTTTAATGCCACCAATTAGAGCAGCTTCCCCTCCGAAATCCCCACATGAGGTTTCTTGGCCAGCCCAGCCCCCCTCGTGCCTCTGCTCTCCAGCGTCGTCGTCACAGCGTGTGTGAAATGGCTTTTCTTTTTTTTTTTTCTTGCTGAGAACTATGAGCCCTCGCTTCCGATGTCACGCTGCATTTGTAAGGTTTGCTCTGATCCTGACAGATTAGGAGCCCGCGACAGGGCTGTGACAAGGCAACCTGGCCAACGCAAGCCCCGCGAGCGCCCCGGAGCTCCTGCCGCCGGCGGAGCTGGGTCCCGAGGGGGGTCGTGGGCAGGGGGCAGCGGCCGCCTCGCTGCCCGCGCCGGGATGAGCTCCCGGGAGAGGACTCGGCGCTGGCTGGTGCTCAAGGGCAATTGCTGGAGCAGCCTGGGAGCCGGCAGCTCGCCAGCCGCGCGGGCAGCGCTGGGACAGCTCGTAGCCCGTGCGTGTGCGTGCGGGGAAGGATGCACAGCTGGGAAACTGGAAGGAGATTTCTGTAAACTTCTGCTCCGAGGGGTGAGAGGACGTTCAGGCGATGCCAATCCATGGAGGAGTGAAGAAATGATTTCTGGCAGCTACGACAGGTTCTTGGTCCCGTTGAATCTGACAGAGTGCTGTGGGGGAGAGCTGGAGATGTCACGGTTAATGAGCATGGAAACTGTATCAGTCGCTCGGCCATCGAGGTTTTAAATGTTGTCAATCTATGAAACACAATGCTTCGGTCTGACGTTTTCTGGTTGCCTAGTTTAAGGCATAAGAAGCAGACGGGCTTTCTATAATCAGTTCATATCTATAGAAAGCAAGCTGTTGATAGCAAGGCAGAAATCTTGATTTCCCATCACAGTGAGTTAATTTAAATTAATCAAAAAAAAAAAAGTAGACAGGAGAGTAAGAGAAGTTGTTTTCTTTTCCTTACATAGCTCTGTCTCACATGACAAACTGAATTCCCTGTGATTTTTCTGTCTCCCTGCTAGGCCCGCAGGACCTTTGTCTTAATTCCTCTCTTGGCAGCTTGGGAGCTGTGCAGTGTTCCTGTTACCCGGCTCATCTCTGCATCCTTGAGCCTGTTTACAATCTGCACCTGCAATGCTGGGCTAACACAAAGCCTGTTTACTGTAAACACGTTGTCACACAGCGTTTCAGTTTAGTGAGGGACAATTATCAAAACTGCAACAAGACAAAGGTGTCCTGTGTCCTTTACCGGTATATGGAAAGGATAGTCCTGGAGTCTACTGAGCCTGTGGCTGCTGCAGACATCCAAGGGGGGCCTTCCTGTCTCCAGAAGAGCCAGAAAGTCACTCTGGGAAGGCAGAGTGTGGAATCTGACACTACCATGTAATTGAGGAAAAAGAGGCTGCATGCAATATTTATGAGCAGAAGGCTGAGCTTAATGTTAACAAGGGAGAAGAAAGTGCCTTCAGAACACTGCCTTTCTGCTCTTCCCTGCAAGAAAGGCTTCTGTTTTAAACTGCCTGCACTGAAACAGGAGGGAGATGGGGCTGTTATTTTGCCGGTGCCTTGTTTTGCTGCGCAGGGGTGCACGGGGCTCCGGGAGAGGCAGGATTGCCCCAAGCAGCGCGCTCAGCGGAGCTGTGGCGAGGACGTGTCACGGGTGCTGCCCTGAACCTGCTAACCCCGGCCTGCTCCGGGGCAAAAGATCTCACTGCACAGGAGAAGTGAGCCGAATTGCCTGGCGTTTGGCATTGCCACGGGGCAGCGACGGCTTTAAAGGTTGAGGAGTTTGCTCTGAATCACTTTAGAGGCTGTGGCCACATCCTCTTAGAGGCCTTGGCCGTGTCCTCTCCCTGCAACTGCTGTCCAGCCTTGTAGTTGTTGAAGTTGCTCTTGTGGCTTTTGTCCTGTACTGGGTCCCCAGCCAGCGGGGTCTGTCCTGGCTGGTATCTGGGTACGCAATGGGTTGGTCCTGGCATGAGCAGGACAGGTCCAGCCTCAGCATCGCACTAACATGCTGTGGGTTGCTTTTTAGCTCTTTCTGACTGTTTCCTTTGGAGACCAAGCCTGGCTGACTGATGTCAGGTTTTGCTCTTAATGATGGCAACATGATTATTACTAGCAAAAGGCTCCTGTTCCAAAGGGCCAAGGATGCAGAGCTGCCTCTTCTCCTGGGAAAACAGCATGGGGCAGAGCTCTCACTGGACACGTTCATCAAAGACCCTGCTATAAATGGGTCACTTGTCCCCCAGACGGGCTCTCTGCTGGCTCCTCCTCCCACTCCACCATGCAGATTTAAGTGATGGTTGCTGATGGTGGCTGCTAACAGCCACCCTGCTCGGGTTGGGATCAGTGATCTATACGTTCGCGTTGCACATCAGCACTAATCCACAAGCTCCTATTTCCAAAGTTGTATCCTGTGCTTCTCTCTAGGTCCCCAAAGGCAAATAAACTGCAGTTTCTTCTCGTCTCGAGGCACTAACTTCTTCTGTCACTGCTGCTGCATTGCAGCCAGTTGTCCTTTTCCTTGGAAGAAAATTAGCCCAGTGGGGTAAGATGAGCGTAAGTAGGTCTCTGTAAAAGTCCGGAAGCGAAGTGAACAGCACCGCACTGGAACTGATGGGGAGAGAAGTGCTCTGTTCCTTGATTTCTAACACTGGCTCATTGATTCTTCTCTTAGTTCAATTAGCAGTTACTGCTTTTCCTTAAACTTCCTTCGCAACCATTTAGTGGAGTGGATTATGAACAGCAATACTGCTCAGAAATCTTAACAACAGAGTGGCAGGGAAAACTGGGATACTGCTATGGTACCTGTGGCCCAAAATGAATATATTGGAGCAGGGAAATGCTGCTTCTAATAGCCTCACTTGAGAGTCGCCTTGCAGCAGGTTTGTGGTGCCGTGGTTTGCGGCGACACGGTTTGTGTGCATTTCCAGATGGACAAGAAGGCCTGTAGCTGAGTGGTGAAAATGAATTGTGCTATTTTTTTTTTTTCTAATAAGAAAATGCGAGTATTATAAAGTTTTCTCTGTCCTCAAGCTTGTTACGGCAAAGAAAGTTAAGGCAGGAAGGACTATTGAATACAAATGTGTTTCTGAAAGGAAAGATTGGAATAGGAGAGGCTGGAGGTGAGGCACAGCGGTGGGAGAGGCAGCCAGCCTGGGGATGGTGACTCATGCATCCTCCAGCAAGGAGCACTGACTCACCCGCCTTCTGCCCTTCCCTCTCAAGACTGAGGAATCGCAAATTCACCTCAACTTTGCTCTGCAAGCACCTGGCTGAGATGTAAGAGGGTCGAAGCTGGAAGCCATGGATGACTGGAGCGTGAGGCAGAGGTGGGCGCTGCGAGCACAGGCCGTGGGTTTTCTGCAGGTGATCCCTGCAGAGCTGCAGCGAGATTCCCCGGTGCGTGGGCTGGGCATGGAGCAGACTTTCAGCTCCAGCCTTCAGGTTATGTGCCCAAGTCTTCAATACCTGTTCATGCTCCCTCCACTGCAGATCAAGGCTCTGGTGCTCCTAACACCATAACACCTAAGAGATGCAGGAGATCCATCATTTATCCTGCAATATCTTCAGGTTTGTAAAAGCAAATGTATCTTCCTATCACTCCTGTATGCAGAAGAGCCATTCTGCAGGCTGAGGGCTGGAGAAAGGAACCAAAGGGCCATGTTGGTTTTTCCTCCTCTGACAGGTAGGAAAGGAACTCTTGAAAAACCACCCAAGAATTATCCTCAAAGCTGATTTGCCATTTGGCTCCTCCGGCTTGAAAGAGCCTGGTTATGAGCTAAGCATGAAGAGCCCTAATGCACAATGTGCTGTTCTAGCTATTCTCAGAGCAGCGAACGGCTCTCGCACCGTATTTGTGCAGCGAGCACTGAGGGCAGGGGCTGTAACTGTAGACTACAGTCAGGCCCTGACTCTGGGATCAGAGAGTGGGATTGCAATTGCAAGTCACTGCTGCAATTTTCTTTCACTTTACAAGTTTTATGTTGGTAATGTGAAGTAATTAATGAACCAAAGCAGTGCCGCAGAAGAGGAATAATTTTAATGTTCTTTTTAAAGATGCCACTAAATCAATGGGGCATTTTAAGAAGGCGTTTTAGTCTGGCAATGAGGGAGCTTATATAGGAAAGCAGACAGGGATTTCAGAGTGATCAAATCTCAAGTAAATAGGTTCTTCGGGGTCAACCAGGTGGGCGTTGGTATGTTTGGCGGCCAAGGAGGACCTTGCTGACTTTTAGGTCTAGCTAGTCAGATCCTGCTGTCTGGGCCAGAATTGAAGCTCCCTAGGACCTGCAGTCTCTCTCTCTTGCCTTTTCTAAAGAGCGAGCCTCACTCCTACATTCCACTGCGCTGGAGCAGTATTTTTCCACCCGTGTCATAGGTGTTCTGGCTCTACCAGCTGCATAAGCGAGGTCTACATGGTCTTTTGAAGGCAGATACGAGCTTACTCTGGCTGTTCTCCAAGAGAACCAGAAGCCATGTAGATGCAGCTAATATGCTGCATGCCCAAATTACTGTGGCCTGCTGAGAGGCAGGATATTAGCTTGGGCTCAGGGCTCTGGCTCAGACCATGGGTAAAGCAAGTTTTCATCTGCCTGCAGAGAAACATGCAGACAAGGAGAGCCAACTTGCACAGGATTGGGAAAGCCATTTTTGTTATCGGTTACGGCATCAGGGTCTACGCTGTGGAGCTGACCATACTAAGTCCAGACACAGCTTAGTTCTGCATCCTGCCCCAAGCACAAAGAGCAGCATCACCACTTGGTCGGCCTGACAGTCAGCCAACTTCACAAGTGGCCAAAGAAAACTGCTTTGTGGACTTGATCCAATTTCTGGGCCTCCAGTTGGCTAATCCCTGCTGCAGGCATACCCAGAGTTTCTCTTCTTTGGGATGGCAGTGACTCTTTATAGACAGGGAGGGTTTGAATTCAGTCCTTGCTGGCTCTGACTTTCTGCAGGAGATGGGTATGAAGCACCCGATTATTCATATTGCATTGTAAGGCATAAAGATGTATGTGTGCATATCTATGTGTTTGTGCAGTCCAACTTTTAATTCAGAATCTTACAAGAATGATACATAAAAATATTAAGATTCCACAGCAAAAAAAAAAAAAAAAAAAAGAGAATTCAGTGTACTATGTACTAGACACTATCACGGTGCAGTGAGTCCGGGACCTCTTTTACCTTTTACTCAGAATGAGTATCCCCTCTCTCCTGCTCTCATATTCGCTCATGTGCAGTGTCTCTGGAATATTAAAGCACAGTAAAGTAAGGATTTGAGTAACTGTCTCAACCACTGGGGACAGAATTACAGTTTGAACAGGAAGAATTTTAATTAAAATAGACCTATCAGGTGAAATCCTTGCTGTGTTAGGGTCAAGGGCAAAACTGACGACTGACCACCCGTGGAGTCAGGACTTTGCCCATCTTGTAACATTTGTCTTTTTTGAATTTGAGTTATTACTCCTATAATGGAAAAGATGATTTAAAAATAGAAGGCAGACTGACCTAAAATAGTTAGTAACATCTATATCATAGTGTTCATTGAGGATATATCTAAATGACATGTTGATTAATCCTGAATGGAGGAAAATATGATTCATTGGAAAGGACTGGGATTGTACCAATAATTCGCTACTAGAAGGTACACAAACATCGACTCAGTGTGCAATGTTTCCACTTTAAACTTTATTTGCAAGCTGTCAGAACCATCTGCCATTCTCCCATCTACTTGGGTCTACTTGTGAGCCTGGACAAAATACTCTGAGCTGGTTCCTGCGAGCTATCAGCCACTCGAGCTACTTTTTTTTTTCTGCGTCTTTTACTGAAAACAAAACAGCCACATCAAGTCAGGTTGCTGTGAGCAGCTTTCAAGAGAGATGTCAGTCGCACTTAGCACACAGCTGGGGCCAAAGTGAAAGCTGTATAAGTGCCTAAGTTATTCAGCTGGAAATTATATCTTGTGCAGGAACCTAAATGTCAAGTTCCACAGCCCCCCTCGCAGCCAGACTTCTTACAACTCCCCTTTTCCCATGACTCTTCTTCAGTTTCCTACAGATGTAACTCTGCCTGCCTTCCTTCAGAGACAATAAATCATATATGGGAATGCCACAGTCCAAAGCAAGCTGTCATGCAGGACTTCACATGACACTTAGCCACATTAACGAGTAAACAGAGCCCACAGGAAAGATGCCTTTTGAGATACACTGTTTGTGTCAGTGGTGCTAAAACTAACGAACCAAAACAATGAAAGCAAAAGAGGAATCATCATATGCACCTAAAGCTATGGGCTATAAAGTCAGATCAATGGAAAAAGGTTCAAATATGTGCAAATCTTTGGGACAGCATAGAAATTATGCTTTCCATGCAAAACAGGGCAGCTTCTATTCCCAGCCTTGTGATGAAAGGACAGCCCTGAAAGAAAGAGTAAACATATTAATGTAAAGATGTGGCACCAGGAGTGAATGTCTTCGCTATTTTGCAATCTACTCTCAGTAAAGTTGTGAAGAAACTCTAACCAAAATCTTCAGGACAGAAGGATGAAGAACTGTAAAGGGGCTGCATGGATAGCAACAACTTGGCATGAAGAAATTGGTCAAACAGACATGTTTAGAAGGAGCCACACTGCCCATGCAGGAAGGCAAGCGTCCACGGCGGGTTTGGAGACCAACTGTTTCAGCAGTCAGCAGAACTGGCCCAAACCTACAGCAAAGTAAATGTGAGAATGAGAATTTCGCTCTTGATGAGGGAGGAGCAAAATGCGTACCAGTAAAAAAGAAAAAAACCCAACTTGTGATAGGGCATGAGAAATGGTGATAAGAAACAGCTTTGCTTTACTTACTATTGATACTTGTTTTCCTGCTGCATCCCTCAATTCTGGCTTCTGTAGTATACACATTGCAGCTAGCTACTCTTCCAATGAACCACTGCTTCAAAAATAAACCTCTGAAGGAACCTTCAGATCACTAACACAATTACAGGAAAACAGTGGGTTTAGAAGTTAGCTACATTTCTTATGTTCTTACTTGCTGCATGTTGATATGACAAGAAGTGTCTGATCTTGAGTTTACAGTAGCTGTGGTTTAGGTTTTCTTACTTCAGTCATTCCTGAAAAGGATTGTGCTCATGTGCGTCAGAACCAGTGACTGAAGAACCATCAACTGCAATAGCTGACTTTTCAAAGTTAATACTAAGGCTAAGTGCATAACATTTATTTTCTTCTGAAGAAAGCATGCATGCTCTGGTTAAAGGGTAGATGAAAACCATGTCTGAGAGAGCAGTGGCTGATGACTTAGTTCTGCATGACAAAATAAATAACTTTGATTAACTTCAAGCTCTGATAGTAGCAGCTTGATTGATTGGCAGCTCTCGTTTAATTGACATCTATTAACAGAAATGGCTCCATTTGCATGGAGTACTTCAGCCTGCTGCTTTACAAGTTTTTGTCCCACACAGCCTAACTTTTTAGCTTTGGAATAAAGGGAAGACTTGTAAGGGTCATTAAAGAAATTGCTAAAGCTTCTGCAAATGCTATAGGCCAGACTGCTGACTGAGATGCATAGTATGCACATGCTTCCTAAATAATGGTACTGATGCGATCTTAATCTGGACATAGTGCTGGAGGCAACGTTCTTTCCAACACTCAATTACCCTAATAATAACACTTTTTTTCCCCCCTCTGTTCTGACTGTGTGGCCTGCTGCAACTGTGCACTATGCACAGAGTACTGCTTGCAGTGAGCAAAAAAACAGCGAGGAAAATCCAGCGCCGAGCAAAGGGCTCTTGCCTTGGCCTCCATGTTATGGGATCTATGCTGCACCACCTTTACCTTGGATGATAAAGTGCTGCATTTCTTCAGGTTACAGAAGGGCTCCTTACTTGTTCTGAACAGACATATAGGAACAAATTTGAAGTGCAACCAGAACTGCAGGGTGTTATAGGGGCAATACTCTCTCTGTATTGTCCATGTGCATCTTGTATCCTCCCGAGTGGGATGTTGATCCCTAACAGAGTCTTCCAAAGTCTCCAGCAAAACAAAGAATTCAGAGTAGTTTCCCACGGCCATTCTCAATAAAAGAATTTCTAAGAAGAGTTAACTCAGCCAGGAAATGGAAACTAGGGGACCAAATTCCATTATTCAGGCTAATCTCCCACTGGTAAAAGATTTCAGAACGACTTGATGACTAATCCCAACTATGCATTCCTAATTTCGGTAGTAGTTCCGAGAGATGAAGGGTGAAACTATTTGAGAAAATCGAGTTTTACTTGCTTGTTATTCATTAGGAATTATTTTGCTAAATTGAATTACAAATAATGCTTCAGATTATTAAAATTTATAAAACCCCTGTTTACTTTGCATTCTGTATATCATTTTCTGCTCTTTAATGCTTTTCAAGCTCAAGGAAGGAAAACAAACTCAGCTGTTTTGTGTTTATTCATGATTGACTTTTACCAGGAACACGGTAGCATTATTACATATTTGTCATTATACGATGGCAGAGGGCACATTTCTGAGACGAAGCACTTATGTCCAGGAGTTCATAATTGACAAGGATGCTGGATACCAAAATCTGCTAGGGGAGCCAGTGGAGGCAGTGCTGCCTTCACCTCTGTCCCTCTTTTGATTGCTTGCAGAAGTACCTGTGAATTTGGCCCACTTTTCTTGCCTATGTTTCAAATGATATTGCTCGAAGTGAATGCAAGTGCCCTAGGCAATGAATAGCATTTAGGCATAGGTTCTTTTTCCTTTTCATGGCTAGTTGAAAGTGTTCCCACTGATGTGAGGTTAAGCTGTGGTGGATTTAGTTAAGCTAGTGCTGGGTAGCTACTTTGAGTCTGGACTAAGAGTGGTTTGTGTCAACTGACCTGAAATCTATCCCTAATTGACTTAAGCTGAACTGAACTACCACCTGGTTTATGCCCTCAATTATCCCTTTCCCACCCGTAGCTCAGAGCTGCTGTCCAGCTCCAACGCACACCCGCCGGGGCAGGCGACTGCAGCCTGCCTTTCTTTAGCCTGCAGCAAACGGGAGGTAAAATGGGGCAGCTTAACCTCGGGGGCAAGGAAAAAAAGCAAAGCAAAAAAAAAAAAGTCTAAGCTGGTTTCTTCCCTCTCCCATTGCCAGGGGCTAGGAGCAAACACACATGGTCAATTAGCAGGGCTCAGCGGAGGCCTGGGAAGTTGTCAAACATGTCGGCACATGAATGAGATCACTCATTCATGGATTCAGACCCTGGAAGCATCACTTAAAACTGGCTCTGCATAAACAAGTGTAACTAAGGGCAAGGCCACGTGAACAAATTAGTGTGGGGATGGCAAGTTTTTAAGCGTCAGCTTTCCCTGACGCCCAGGTGATCTGAGGTAGCCTCGTGCCCTCTTACTGAGGGGGAAGGCACAGCCCACGCGTGGCAAATTCAGAGCCTGGCTTCTGTTGCTGTAATTATTTTAATGTTGTTTAAAGCGGTTTAGCTAAGATGTCGGAAAACGAATTTGGCCCACTCCTCTTCCAGTTCAGGTAAACCTATTGCACATTTTTATTAGCTTAGGTGGTGCGGTTTTATGGGTGAAATCTTTAAATTAGGAAGTTTTTCCATGTACTTTATTGAGCAATATGGTGTATATATAGAAGCCTAATGGCCCTTGGTTTTAAAGCCTAATTCGCAGAGGAGCTATCATCCTTCTCAGAGACAACTGAAAAACAAAAAACTATCATTGCTGACCAAAAAAAAAAAAAGCCCCTACTTGCAGCTTTCTGCCCAGATAACACTAGTTTTATTACTCCACCCTGTGGGAGAGCTAAGAAGAAATTTGCTCTTTCCCAGATACAAACAAACACAAGATTTGCTAAACTGAACCTAAAGCTACAAAACTCCCAAGCCTAGGATAAGTCTGGACCTAGTTTCAAACTATGAGTAGGCCAAGGAAACACATGACCAAAGAGAAAATCTCTGTATGCTTATGCTTTCTATTCAATAACTCAATTCAATAAACTCAATCTCACTTAATCTTCCTCTGCTTCCATATAATGGAAGGAAAGACAGCTGATGAAATTATTTGAGATGCTTTTTTCATGCAGACTGATTCAGCACAAGGCAGCAAGTATCTCAAGTAACACAGACGTGTTTTGAACACTGCTTCCCTCTCTGCTATCAACCACCACCACCTCTGCAGTAATGTGACAGCAAGAGAAAAAGGATGGGAAGGCGACAAAGTTTGCCCACACAAGCAGAAAAGAACTTTCTGTCCAAAGCCAGCTGGCTTGGCTTGGCAATCAAATGGCATTTTAGCAGAGATGACACGTTTTGCAAGCGTTTTGGAGCTCTGTTTCAAAACAGTTGTCCTCAGTGCAACAACAGGTTCTGTGAATTAGTTTGTCATCAAGTGACCATAAGAAACAGGTGAGCTGCCTGAGTGCCAGTTTGTCTCCCAAACTCTTTGACAGATGAAGAAACCATGCTCAGAAAAATGCAACAAATGTGCAGCCTCACTTCATCTTTAGAACTGAGCATATTTTTTAGGAAAGGGTTGAGAAAGTATGTGATAATAACAGTCTTAAATAACAGCAAAGAAAAGAATAACCCGCTTGGTAAATGCTTGATGCTGTTTGTTCAGCTAGGGACCTTGGAAATGTGCACGGATTGATCCGTGTTAACGCTCTTGTTAAATTTGTAAGGCTTGTGTTCGTACTAAAGCAAACCTCCAAGAGAGGATCAGGAATATTTACCATTACTTTAAAGGGCTGTTGGGAGCAGGGAAGCTGGTGCCTGTTGTTTATCCTGTGGGACACAGAGACCACAGTTCGTTCACCTAGGTGTAGCTTGAAGGAAATCGATGGGAAACACACCAGCGATATGTTTGTGCTCCAGAGCCTGGACAGCATCATAAAGAACCCGAAATGCACCTTGTAAACTGCCCAAGATTCATTTTTAAACTTTATTTGGTAAGCTAACTGCTTTAAAAGTTTCTGTACCTCAAATGTTACAGCAGATCATGCAGAGCTGGTATGGGTTCTGCTTATGAAGCTTACAAGACCAGAGCTTATACTACGTGCCTTTTCTTATACACAATGTGTTCAATGGAGTTTACAGTAAAACAAGTAAAATCCAAGGAAAAATAATATTTAAAGCAATTTTTGAAGAGCTGCATATCTACAGCACCAGTGGAACACAGTGGGAGCTGAGGATGCTCTGCACAACCACCTTATCTGGCTTTTCAGAGTTCCCCAAGGCATTTGTCACTTGAAGAGGCACCATCAATTTCAAATCTACTTTAAAAAGCAGTTCAAAGATATTTAAGGTACTATGGTCTCCTATGTCTATTCCTGTCCCTTTTGTTTCCTAGCGGCATGGGATTCTGACCACACATACTGCAGTCAGATATAGAAATATAGAAATTAAGCTAACAGAAAAAAATGAGATTTTTTTTTTCTTTAATCTCTTGGAAAATTTTCCAGACTACAGCACAGCACAGTTCTTAAATCGATAATGTCCTTTTCAGAATTTATTTGCCAGGTAATGTTAGAAGAAAAAAAGACTTCAGGGTCAGTTTGAACATGAGAAAGCCCCCTTTTAACCAATTAAAAAGCTATATTAGAGATAATGGCAAGCTGTGTTTGAACAAGTCTCCAAATAGTAAATTATATCCTACACCATAAATATGCAAATAAGTGTATAAAATTCTCGTAAACAATTTCTGTCTCTTTGGAAGAAGGGTAAGTTCTAGCCTAAGAAAAGACTAACTGTATAAAAATAATAAAAATAGCTTAGCCTTGAAATGATTTTTGCAGCTTTACACATGTTCTGACTGTTATATGTTACCAGATGAAGGGCTGTAATTTTTTGAATAATGTAGTAAATACAATTTTTTTAAAGGAGTGAAGTGATAAAATATTACGGGAAGAAAAAAAAAAAGTGTTTTAATAAATAAAATGTTGAACTTGATCACTATTTTTTCAAAACTACCGTGCAATCTATGTGTTCTCTATAAGATGTCAGGCTATAATATGCATATGTACACTTTGCTCTCTCTATAAATATACATGTGCACGACACATTTCTAAAAGCAGTAAATGAGTGCTGGGGAAATACAGAAACAATGAAGTTCCTAAGAGAGGCTTATTTTTCAAGTTATTAAAAGAAGGTGGCAAGCATTCATGAGGATATGAAAATTTAAAGCCGTCTGCAGGAAACTCTGAAAAACCTCTGGTTAAGGCTGCTGCCAAAAAATGTCAGCTATGTTATGTCAGAATGTTTAATTGCAAGCTGCAATTTTAATGAATGGAAAGATATGGCAAAAGCAAGTTTCTGAAGCAACGTAGAACAACCATCAAAATAAAATACCAAAGGTTGTAATCTTTAATGGTGTTGGAAGCTGGAATTTCCATCCACGTTCAGACTCCTTTTCCTACTGTGCAGAATTTGCCAGCCGTCTGGCTCGGGAGAGGTGAGCTGCTCTGGATATCATCGTCTCCCGAGCTCGTTATGTCTATGTGAAGAAGTCAACTTTGCATTTGTTGTTAGGGGTGTTTACAGAAGTGCAGTTTAGGAATAAGGAGAGGAAAAGCAAATGTCAGAGTGCATTAAATAACATATTTTCTTTACTTTCCAAGAAGCTTGCTTGCAACATGCTGTTGCTATTTATATTGGCTCTCTTAAACCCAGCTGTTGGTTCATGTTAACGTGCAGAATGGTAAGAAAATCCCAGCAGAAAAGTGTGAATCCCAGTGAGACCTGTGCTCTGTCATTGCGAGGACCTATAAACCAGCACAAGTTCTGCTGCGATACGGATCAAGCATGCAGGCAGTGCAAATATTCCCAGAGCTGATCTCTGGCATGAGGAGGCCAGCAGCAAAGCCAAACAAAAAGGACCAAATGCAACAGACAACTTGAGATAACAGAACTAGAACCCATGGCCAGAAAAGTTTGAAAGGGAACTTTTACCTGTCCTAAAGGTAAAAACTAGCAAATATACCGTATACCCACATTACAGCATTCTTATACAAGCTGTGTCTGATCTAATCTTATGTACCTTGGCCACAAGTTCTGGAAAAACAAATACTCCCAAGGCAATCAGATTACTGCATGTACCGTATAACAATGTGGAAATATTAGTGGTTTACAGAGGGCAGTTTATGAAGCAGATTGAGTGAATCTAATTCATGCATTGTCAGGTAATTGGGACTTTGCTAAAATAAGGAAATCTTCACTTGATAGTATCTGTATTTGGTGGAGCAGCAGAGCCAAACAGGAGTGTAACGGTGATACTCTGAACCGCAGATGGAGTAACGGGAGTCTGTTCAGAGTCAGCTTTCTGGGAGGGAGTCTAGAGTCTCTATACTAAAATGGTCATTATGGGGTTAACAGGGTTACCCAAAGTATTAATGGAAAGGAACCATTATCCACTTCTCTCTTTCTTCCTGTTTTGTAGGTGGGACTCCCCCCCATCTCGTATCCTTTGTTTCTAATGGCAGTTTCCATCCTGAGAACCCATGAGTACAGTTTGGTTTTGTTTGCAGTAAGTAGTCCTTTATACAAATCTTCATTCATGGAGTAAGTCCACCATTGTAAGTGAAACAATATTAGGAATTAATCTACTCTGTGATTTTTAAGAAACCTTGTTGCTGAAAGCTTCTTCTTAGCCCCTTCTTGCCTCTACAGTATATCTTAATTGTTTGAAAATATGCAAAAGACGCATAACATTCCCTTCTCCTCTTATTCATCAAGCCCTGCGTTTTGTTTTTATACAAAGCTCACCTTTAGGAGCATGAGACTAAAATTTTTTTTCTGCAGAACCCTACATGGAAAACTTGCTATCACAGAAATTTGAAAGGAGGCCTGAGGAACAGTTGTGGTGCATCTCTCTGGCATGTTTTCTGGGAAGGTCCTGAATTGTAAGTTAAAAAATAGCAGAGAGAGGATTTTGGAGGTAGCACCTCCAAACATTTTGAATGGATGGAAAAGCACTGGAACAGAGATGCATAGCAATACTCTACTGCCATAATGACTGATGGACAGTGACTCTATTCACCAGGCTATTAGGTAAAAACTAAGAATTTGGTTAAAACTGGTGTCTTTTTTTTTTTTTTTTCCCCATAGTTTTCTGTTTATTTTCTATTTCTCTGGGTTTATTTCCCTTTTAGAATACCATGAAAATTCCTTGGCCTTATACTTGGCCAAGGAAAGAAATTTCAGGTCTGTCAGTTTGCCTTTGGGTTACAGGTAAGATGGGCAGAACTGCAGTCAGTGGTTGTTCTCTTATTTCTCAAGTGTGATCCTAGCACATCCTTGTGATGATTTTACACCTATTAAGTGTGATGTTCTTTGGGGTTTTGTTGTCTTGTTGCTTATAGGGCCAGAAATTAATTAGACTTATAAAGGTTGTATATATTTATATACGTGTGTGTATATATAGATATATTTTGTTTTTAGAATGGACTTTTATTAATGCAGCTACAGCTTTGTATCCTTTGGATTATCCAGGTGCATTTTGTCGTTTGAGTTGTCCTGGAGGTTATAGCTAACACAGAACATGGCCATCAAGTTGTGTAGTGATTTGAGTCATGTTGAATCTATAAAACCCTATAGGGCTTTATTTATGTCATCCTAAGGAGTGTTATTTTTCACTTACGCTACTGTGCCATGTGAGAACATCTGTGACCTCCCCTCCCAGTTCTTTCTCACCAGCACTCCCAAGGGTCATCCAGAGAAGCAGATGTAGCAGAAAATCATTGTGTATAGAAAACAACATCTGTAGTTTCAATTGGGCACCGTATTTTGCACTTCCTTTTCTCAATTGTTATATAGGGCAGTATTTCAATTGAGAGAGGAATGCATTTTAGTGAGTGAAAGATGCTGCTCTGTACTCCTTACCTATTGTTTGCAAGGCATATACAGAAATCCCCTGAGCAGCAAACACTATGCTTATTCCTCTGGTGCTGCTGAAAAGAACAGATTAGAACCAATTATTTATCTCTTTGGTTTCCTGCTCTATTTTTTTCCAGCTTAGAATAATATGATTACATACAGAAAATAATTAATAATGAGTACAACCAGAAGTCCTTGCTCAGGCCTGACTTCTTTTTTATTCAGATTCCCACTGACTTGTAAAACTTCAATAAAGAATTCAGGATTTTATCTGAAGTCTTTATAGTATACTGCTTTCATGAGCAGATTTCATGGTATTAATCATTAGATTCTAGTAATAGACTTCATAGCTATTATGGGTGATAGGTATAGTCAGAAATAAAAGAATAAATTATAGCCATATAAAAATCTGTAACATTTGGACTGCTCATTTTGAGAAATGCAAGAAATCTGTATGTATTTAAATTTCTTCCTGTTCATTATAAGTCAGTACCAAGCAGCGTGGAAACATGACATGTTTTATTCAAGGTGGCAATTATTTGTATTTTGTTATTTCTTTGTCTCTTTCACACCTAGTAGCTCTTCACTAGATCCCCGGTAATAGATTGCAGGCTCTCGCACTTCTGTTTTGAACGAAAGGGGGATGTTTCAGCAGCTCTTGAACTTACACCGCTGTCTATTTAAAACTCAGGTAACCTGCCCAGTATAAATTCTGATCTTCGAAATTTCAGGAAGCTTTTGCTGCTTATTTGAGCTGAATAATTGCAAAAGACAACAGGAATTTACACTCATTTGGAGGGAACGGCCTTAGAGGAGTTATACTGTTCCCTCCAGTACTGTGGTTAGTGCACCTGGAGCTGGTGCATCTGTCCTCATTTCTTTCATCTTGGTTTGCAGTAATTTTTGTGTATATATATTATATATGTATGTATTTCTATTCTTGTATCCTGAAGGAAAGGCTCATACATTCTCCAGCAGTGATTTACGGCTTCAAAATGGCTCGCACCGTTTTGCTCCGAGGCCTCGTACCTTGCAGTGTAAATCTAGAAGAGCAGCAGAGTACTGGGAGATTTTTGGCAAGTAACTTTTGAACATCAAAATTTTATCTTTGAGTCACTTTCTGCCCGCTGCTTTCTGGGAAAGATAAAAATGCCAATTTTTACATCTTTTATTATATGTTTCTCAGCAGCCTTCTTCCACCTAAAAGCAAAATTAATGGGAGCTCTGGCACAGATAACATGAGCTGGACTGTCACGCAAGCCAGAAGGAGCCGGCCGATCCCGCGGATCTCACAGAAAGCCGCCAGATACTTGTTTCTGTGACACAAAAACACCCGTTTCTGTGGCAGAAGTGGCAGCACCCGGGGCTGCCCCCACCCCAAGCCGGGCCTGGCGCAGCCGTTGCCCCTGGCAACCCCTCAGGACGGCGCCGCCACATACCCGGCGCGCGCGGCTCCTCCCTGCAGGAGCAGGGGCGACTGCGCATGCGCCGCCGCCCGCCTGGGCGGGGTCCACTACGTGCGTCACTGGTGGCGAAGCGAGGGACGGGGCGCCCTGGCCGGAGGCTGCGCATGCGCTATCGCAAAGGTTGGGGAGGAGGGACACGCCGCCAAAGGCTTCCTTCGCGGGAGGCCCCGCACGAGCTCGGCTCGGATTGGCTGTCGCTTTCCCTTCCGCCTCTCTGATTGGGCGTCCTCCTGTCACTCATTGCTCCACGTTTCCCCGCGCCCCGCCCCTCAGGCAGTCCTCCTCTTGGTCGCCGCCCCTTTTCGTCTTCGCGTGCCCTGATTGGCCCTGCTTCCCCTTCACTCCGTCCCGCCGCCCTATGGGCGCGCGGCTCTGGCACGGTCGGGTCGTCGGTGAAGAATGTAGACCCGGCCGCTCCCCATGCTACAGCAAAGTAATCCGGGAATGCTGCCCGCCCCAACCGGGGCGCTTCCCGCCCCAACGCCCGAAGCCGCTTTCTCCCTCAACCTCTGCTGCCCCTCCGGCCGCCTCCCGGCCCGTCTGGTCGCCGCGGGGCAGCGCCCTCGGTGGTAGCCGCAGCTGCCAGGAGGCTAGGGCGGAAGGATATCTTGGAGCGGTGCTGCGCCCCTTGAGGAGAGAGAGAGAGCGAGAGCGAGAGGGTGACAGAGGAAGTAGTCCCGGCCGCGCTCGGGCCTTGTTTCCCAAAAATAGCGCCCAGCGGGTATCCGTGCGCCGGTGTCAGTGTCTCCCGAGGCGCCTCAGCGGGGAGGCGGCAGGAGCGGCGCGGGCGGTGAGTGAGCGGCCGGGGCGGGGGGGTCCGAGTCGGG